>OX463859.1:15408792-15646794 GCA_949825065.1 Odontocerum albicorne
CTCAAGCTGCTATGACACAATGGAACTTATCCTTATTAACACAAATTTTATTTTGACCTATCTTGGATTCTAACCTATTTTTCGTCTGTAATAAATTTATCGTAGAATTATTATTCAACAGGAAATATTTATTATCAAACATAAAATTATTTTTTATTTTATGTATATAGACTAAATCATTGAATATCAAATATTAATTACTGAACCTCGAAAATGCAATATGCTCAACTGTCAAAATATTTTGACAGTTGATATTCAATATTTGATATCCTTGTCCCCGACAGGTTCGCATAGGTAATGTTTTCTGATTTAAAAAATTTATTATATACACTGATATATATATATATATATATATATATATATATATATATATATATATATATATATATATATATATATATATATATATATATATATATATATATATATATATATATATATATATATATATATATATATATATATATATATATATATATATATATATATATATATATATATATATATATATATATATATATATATATATATATATATATATATATATATATATATATATATATATATATATATATATATATATATATATATATATATATATATATATATATATATATATATATATATATATATATATATATATATATATATATATATATATATATATATATATATATATATATATATATATATATATATATATATATATATATATATATATATATATATATATATATATATATATATATATATATATATATATATATATATATATATATATATATATATATATATATATATATATATATATATATATATATATATATATATATATATATATATATATATATATATATATATATATATATATATATATATATATATATATATATATATATATATATATATATATATATATATATATATATATATATATATATATATATATATATATATATATATATATATATATATATATATATATATATATATATATATATATATATATATATATATATATATATATATATATATATATATATATATATATATATATATATATATATATATATCATCATCATCATCATCATTGTCAACCAGGGTCGATCCACTGCTGGATGAAGGTCTCCCCAAGTTGACTCCAAACAGTTCGGTCCTTTGCTCGCCGATGCCACGTGATGCTGCCATGCTTCCTGATTTCGTCCATCCAGCGTACCTTCGGTCTTCTTCTAGGCCTCTTTATGCCTCTTGGATACCATTGGATTATTTCGGATGTCCATCGGGAGTCTGACATTCTGGCTACATGTCCGGCCCATTGCCACTTCATTCTTTTGCACACCTTTATAACGTCTTCTACCTTTGTTATATTGCGAATCCAGGTGTTTCGTTTACGGTCTCTTTTAGTATATCCTAACATGCATCTCTCCATGCTCCTTTGTGCGGTCTGGAGCTTTTGCGTGTTCTTTACTGTGAGCGTCCATGTCTCGCAGCCATACGTAAGTACTGGAAGAATGCACTGGTTGTAGACCCTTCGCTTCAAGGATATTGGGAGATTACTTTTGAAGATGTTGTTCAAACGTCCAAATGAGCTCCACGCCAGTTTGGTCCTTCGTGCTATTTCCTCCGATATGCCACCTACAAAGGAAATAAGTTGGCCTAGATACACATATTCCTGGACAAGTTCTAGCGGTTTTCCATCCACGTTTATTGGTTTTGGGGTAGCAAAGCCGTTCATCATATATTTGGTTTTTGAAATATTCATTTTTAAACCAACTTCCCTGCTGACCTCTGCCAATTCTTGCAGTTGGTGCTGAAGATCATTCGGGTTTTGTGAGAATATAACGATATCGTCTGCAAATCTCAAATGGCTCAGGTATTTTCCATCAATCGCCAGCCCTTTACTTTCCCATTCTAGTTTTTTAAATATGTATTCCAGTGTAGCTGTGAATAATTTTGGGGAAATAGTGTCTCCTTGACGAACTCCTTTACCGATTCGGAAGGTTTCCGAGGATTTGTGGAGATGTATTTTTGCTGTTGCATCCTTATAGATGTTATTGAACAACTGAGTGTATGCTCTATCAATGCCTTGTGTCTTTAGAGCTTCTAGTATAGCAGCTTTTTTGACTGAGTCAAATGCCTTTTCGTAGTCCACAAAGGCTAAGTACAGGGGGAGTTCGTATTCGTCACATCGTTCCATTATTTCTCGCAGCACCTGAATATGATCCATGGTACTGAAACCCTTCCTGAATCCAGCCTGTTCTCGTGGTTGGTTCATGTCAAAAGTATTCGAGAGTCGGTTGGTTAAAATCTTGGTAAAAATTTTGTAAAGGGTAGGTAGCATGCTAATCGGACGGTAGTTTTTAAGATCCTCTTGATCGCCTTTCTTATGGAGAAGTATTATAGTTGCAGATTTCCAATCTTCTGGAATGTCTTTTTCTTGAAGGCACCTGTTGAAAAGTGTTGATAAGATGGTATCCACTTCTCGACCTGTTTGTTTAAGGACATCAATGGACAAACCGTCGGTACCAGTGGCCTTACCGGATTTCATTCCGTTGATTGCGTATCTGATCTCTCCTGGCAAGATCGTTGGGATATTTTCGTCCTTAGTTGTTTTTAGATTCAGATTTGTATCTGGTATAGTTACAGTATCTGTATCGGCATATAGTTCCCTATAAAATTCTTCCGCTCTCTTCAGGATAAGGTCTCGTTGTTTGGTTACAGTATTATCAGACAGTTTAAGTGCAATGATGTGGCGTTTTCCTAAAGACATATTTTGCTTTAGCTTTTTCAGACTTCTTCTATTCTCAATCGTCCTTTGAACCATTTTTGTGTTATATTCGCGGATATCTTTACGAATATTTTTGCGTAGCATTCTATTGATCTCTGAGAAAGATGGTGATGTAGAAGCGGGTTGTGTAGATATCATTTTTCTTCTTTGTTTCATAAGATCTAACGTTTGCTGCGACAATTTTGATTCTTTTTGAGGATGTGAGCCGCCGTAGTTTGTTGCACTCTGTACTATCTGTTCTGCTATTGCTTCTATTGTAATCGGAAGCTGTGGTTCGCTGAGGATTTCAAATCGATTTTTGAGGTCTAGTTGGAATCCATTTTTATTTTTAGCAAGTAGATCGTTGTTTATTACTATTTTCTCCTTTTTCTTAATCACTTTGAGACGTTCAGTTTTGGTGTTGATCTTTATTTTGGCTCTTACTAGGCGATGATCACTGCCTGTTTTAAAGCTGTTGAGAACAGTGCAGTCTTGGACAGTAAATCTTTTGTTTGACAGGATGAAGTCGATTTCACTTGTGTTACCTGTTGGGCTTTTCCATGTCCATTTCCTAGAGTATTTCTTTTTGAAAAATGAATTCATAACACAAAGTGAATTGCTTTGAGCAAACTCCACAAGCCTGTTTCCTCTGTCATCTCGGGTGCCTATCCCAAATTTTCCCACTGATTCGTCATCTTTGTGAAGACCGCCGATTCTTGCGTTGAAATCTCCGATTACAAATTTGAAGTGGGATGTGTTTGCATCATACATATTTTGAACTTCCTGGTAGTACTCTTCGATACAATCATTAGAGTAACTTTGTGTAGGGGCATATGTCTGTATTATTTGCATTCGATATCGCTTGTTTATTTCGAAAGTTAGGGACGCCACTCTGTCAGAAGAGCTCTCAGTCGTGATGATGTTATTCATCCATTTCTTGTGGACAATAAATCCCACTCCGCTGGTTCTTCCATCTTCTGTACCTCTGAAATACAGATGGTGTCCATCCTTCAATTCTATGAGATCTTCTCCTTTTCTTCTGACTTCGCTTAGCCCTACGATATCCCAATTGATGTGCTTAAGTTCTTCTTGGAGTTCAGTGATATGGGCCTCACTTGAGAGGGTACGAGTATTGAATGTCGCGATGTTCATTTGGAAGCAGCCGTTACCGATCCTCCGTGTCCGTATCGAAGGCTCCCTTCTAGGACCGCTGCTGTAGCCCTGTCTGGGACGTCTTCCGGAGGGTGTTTTTATATATTGTTTCATCATTCATGGGGGTTTATTGGACAAGAAGTACTTTGGTCTCCCCTTATACCGCGCTGCCCAAGCGTATTGGTATGAGGTTTTATTTCGGGTTTTCCATCCCTATAGCACTCTTGTCAGAGTCTTGTTATGTACAGGTATTTATGTACAGGTTTTCTGTTGGGGTTTTCCTTCCCTTAGCTGGTAAGGTCTGGTTTTTAGGCGCCAGAAACTCGCCTTTCATCCTTCCGCTATCTGCTATGGTCCACATAGTGTGACCACATTGCCCAGGGTTCGCGACGGGGACGCTAACGAATCGGACTAGCCAGTAGTGTTGCTGATAGTATGCAACTAGGCGTTCCACAGCATTTTATAGACTTACACCTTCCAGCATAGTGTAAGTCACTGTGACCCTACTGACAATTCGAACCCCTTATATATATATATATATATATATATATATATATATATATATATATATATATATATATATATATATATATATATATATATATATATATATATATATATATATATATATATATATATATATATATATATATATATATATATATATATATATATATATATATATATAATATATATATATATATATATATATATAATATATATATATATATATATATATATATATATACTAATTATATCATATATTATATATATATATATATATGTTTATTTTAGGTTTTCAGTTACTTCGCGAACTGTAAATATTGGATTCTGACATCAGATCTACCTGGAGATCCATCAGCAGCTTCCTTACAGCATTTTTTTTTGGCCTGGATGACTCTTTAGTAACATAGTTCTCTGTTTTGGATATACAGGAGACGGTATCTATTTTAATTGGTATTTTGTGGGCTTATGACCACCTTTGAAGGCTGAGTTAAGTGCTCACTTTATGGCCTAGGCAACATTCCTCATTATACCATAGATTCATCTCTATACATCATTTAAATGTTTTTATTCTTAGTGCAGACAAGATGGTTTTTAGTCTTTATGCCATTTGTTGACGAACAATGGTAAGATTTTTTATTAACAGATGTTGAGGAAACCTCTTTATTCTGTCAATACCTCATCATTGTTTGTTATACAAGCCGGATATTTTTTAGGCTTTTGACAAAGCCCATTACACTTCTGTAGAGGGTAATATGTGATTTTTTGTTTGGTTTAAGCGAAGGGTTATATATGTTTATTTTAGGTTTTCAGTTACTTCGCGAACTGTAAATATTGGATTCTGACATCAGATCTACCTGGAGATCCATCAGCAGCTTCCTTACAGCATTTTTTTTGGCCTGGATATTATTAAATATAGATACTTACAGTTCAATATATATATATATATATATATAATATATATATATATATATATATATATATATTATATATATATATATATATATAATATAATATATATTATATATATATAATATATATATATATATATATATATATTATAATATATATATATATATATATATAATTTCAAACCATCACCATATGCTTTTTTTGGGGGAAAGCATATGTCCACGATTTTCTATGTGATGGACACAGTCTATTCCACGTTCATACATCTCGTCAGATACACCATGCTGTTTCTTATTTTCTATTGACGGACACAGTCTATTCCACGTTCATACATCTCGTCAGATACACCATGCTGTTTCTTATTTTCTATTGATGGACACAGTCTATTCCACGTGCATACATCTCGTCAGATACACCATGCTGTTTCTTATTTTCTATTGATGGGCACAGTCTATTCCACGTTCATACATCTCGTCAGATACACCATGCTGTTTTTTATATTTCTTATTACATTGTGTTTATTGTATTAAATTTCGTTGTAGAACATGATGGTCTTATTTGTACATGTAATTTTTTTCCAATCTTCCAGAAATATATCAAATATACCTTAAGTGAACCCCCCCACCCTTCCAATTGATAGATATGCGTGTTACTAATTAGAACACGGAGCTCGACCTTCTATTCATGTATACAAACTTAAGTGAACCCCCTCTTCCAATTGATAGATATGCGTGTTACTAATTAGAACACGGAGCTCGACCTTCTATTCATGTATACAAACTTTGCCTCTTTCACATGTCATAAATGCTTATGTGAAACCAGACAGGGATCGTTTTTCAAAAAAATCTGGTTTCCAATGAATCCGCAATCCCAGGATTGGAAGATATGAGTCTTACTGGAATTCGTCCGAACACGGAGTTCGTCCTTCTATCCATGTATACAAACTTTGCCTCTTCCATGTATGTCATTAATGCTTATGTGAAACCAGTCTGGGATTGTTTTTTTCAAAAACCTGGTTTCCAATGAATCCGCAACCCACGGATTGGAAGATATGAGTCTTACTAATCAGACCTCGGAAGTCGCAATTCTACCCATGTATACAAAGTTTGCCTCTTTCATGTTCGTACATCTCGTCATACATGCTTAAGTGAAACCTGACTGTGAGCGTTTTAGAAAAAAATCTGGTTTCCATCGAACCCGCAACCCCTGGATTGAAAGATATGCGTCTTACTAATTATACCACGAAAGTCGCCTTTCTATCTATGTGTAAAACTATAGCCTCTTCCATATCCATACATCTCGTCATACATGTTTATTTGTTTTTAATATTTCTTATTGTTCCCTCAGTTAGAATTTTACAAACGAACTTGTTCGATACTTTTCTTGATCTAACTCTTATATATAAACATGTATATCATACATCACCAAAAGGATAAAACAGGACGAATACATGAATGTACGAGTATATATAAACATGTATATCATACATCACCAAAAGGATAAAACAGGACGAATACATGAATGTACGAGTATAATACGAGTATATTACCGTGTCAATAGTTGTTTCTTACTAGCTTGTGTATCACACTTTATTTTGATACTTAAAGAAACTTTGTCCTTTTGATTGAGATACTCTAATCGTATTTCAATGATGCGATATAAATATTATTAATTTAACGATTCTTGTCTTCTTAATATTTTGAGAATCTCTGGCTTTTGTTGCAAATATTTTTTACTCACGCAAAGCGGACAATGAAACCGAAGACATAATAATTTAGAAGAATACAAATGTAGTGTGTACGGTTAACTGAATGTCTCTATGTGAAAGTGACTTGCAAAATTTAAATCATAATGAAATTCGCTCAAATCTCCCGATTTCTCTGTCGCCATGGATTCACTTCATTTAAGTATTGAATGCATTGCGGAAGCTCTGAAACTGTGGTACGAAGGTTTAAATGTATATTCTTAAATTTCTACAAATTATAATAACATAAAATTTAGTTATTATTTATTTTAAACTTTTATTGCAAATACAATCTAACGGGCTTATTGCCAGGTGGTAATGTCTTTCGAACAATCAGAAAAAAGTAAATGAAGCAAGTCACATGGTCACAAACAACATTCAAATGACTATCCATCTCCACGAAATCCACGAACACATACGTGAGCATATGCCCACAAACCCTACAAAGACGGACAATCCTTTTCATATAAAGTGAGATATCATCGATCAAAGGAAAAGGAAGGGATGGTGGAGAGGAAAGAAAAAAAAATCAGGAATGAAACACGTTATATTACTGACTAGAAATTAAGATGTAACGTAAAAGTAATGTCACTAAACTGTTGTGTGTTTGGCAAGTGACTATATAATACTTTTTATCAACAAAAAAACATTATAATAAAAAAAAGTGTAACATAAAAAAATGGCTATCAAAAGGTCTATGTTCATCTTGAGTAATTATCTTGATTGAGATAAACTTCCGACAGCGAGAGGAACGGAAGCTTCCAGAATGTTTTTCAGCCCAGATCTTTCAATATGCAATCACACAAGAAAAAAATATCAATTGAAAAAGTCTTTTTATATAAATATTAAAGACAATTTATACAGCGCCGTTTAGAGAACACAGTCTCCTCGCGCTCTAACCCAGGATTCGAACCATTATTATTGACATATTAAAAATATTAAACAAGTTAAGTGTAAGGATAGGAAGATGGTGGCTGAGGTTATTAGATAAGGAACTTTCCCGTATCTGTACATGTTTAAAAAAACATATTTGTTATGAAAACCGCAAAAAACTTATCAAAGAAATCTTTGTATATCTTCCAATATGTGAAAGTAATACATTCGGCTTTAGGTGGAGTGTAGTGTATGTGACTAGTGTTCATATTCAACCATATTCGTAGATTTTGAAAAGACTCCTCAAGTGTTTCCCAAAGCTGCACACCCCATCCATTTATCCAACACTGAGGCTTACAAAATGTTAACTAAAATGATTCAATGAATTCTAGTTTTGGTTGAATATAATAATTTACAACATTAAAAATAAATTTAATCGATGTCGTCGTTCCGCCTTCTTTCATATATTAACACTACATTTTTTTTGTTGTGTATGCATCTCCACCGCTTTAATATGAATTAAATTGTATTGTTATTTTTGTTTTTTTTATATATGTTGTACATATATATTACATTAAGTGTTCCGTTTACTTTGTTCCCTGTCATTTGTACCCTTCTTTCGATGTTACCTTACATACGTTAACACACTGCCGAGATAACATAACTCATCAACTTTCTTGGGTAAATAATTATTACCTTTTCTAATAATATACATTCAGCACGTTTGGAATGAATTAACGAACATTTTGTCGTAACGACGTCTTAAAAAAAGTAAAATAAATATTATTGGTGAAATAGTTTGAGGATAAGTGCATCGAGCATAGCATAATCTAAAGGAAGCTGACCTTTTGAACGATATGTTGTAATGGTGATTAGAAAGGAACTCTGCTGTTTAGTGCTTATAATATTTGCAGACGCCGCGCGGGGAGGAGGTGCGGCTGTTGGCCGAACCGTGGCACTATCTCAAAATCAGTGCTGGCCAACCTCGTAGCACATTGTCATTTCTCATATTTATTAATATAAAAAGCGAATTAATACAATAACACGTTGAAACTGCAAAAATACACGACGTTGGACTTCACCACTTGTCGGAAATTACTCATCATGTTTTAAAGAAAGCTTGCTTTAACGTATTATTAATATCATGACTGCTACGTTGAATATCGTTTTCAAAGGGACGAAACATTTATGAATAATTTCCCTATATCAGGTTGCATTTAAACTACCCTTAGGTGGTGACCACCTCGGTATCGGGGGTCAACGGTGGTCGCTGTTAGCTATACCAAAGGCTTACTCGTATAGGACATGCTCGGTGGAAGCACTCTCGGTCTTAACGGGACTCACTCCGTTAGATCTAGAAGTTCAGCGTCGCACCACGATTATCCTTCTTGGTAAGGGCCAGCCCGTAAGTAAAGGTAACGTCTTCCTTCATCCATTGCCAGGGATGACCCCTCAAGCTATTATTAAAGCCTGCTTCGAGGTTCAGTTGTCAAAATGACAACATCGTTAGTCGTCCTCCTCCGTGGGAAGACATACATTATTATTTTCATTGCATGAGGGTGTGCCTCGTCTCCCCATGGATGCACTCAAAGATTGGACTAGCCAATTTCTCTTTGGCCATGGGAGCTTTAATGATATTTTTTTTAGCTTCAACCTTGTCCCTTCGTCCTGTTGTAAGCTTTGTGAACATCTTTATCAATCTGGAGAGCATATTATGTGATTCTGCGATAACAATCGAGTTAATAATTTTTGAAGAGAACTGTACTCAGCTTTACATCAGTCCATTTTTGGATCAATTAGCTACTCCGATCTAGTGGCATCAAAGGGTAGTTTTGCTACATTAAAAATTTTCTACTTTCAAAAGTACTGGCCACTTACTACACGCAGAATTTAACTTGATGTTTTAAGCCACTTCATCAGTATTTTAACTGCGTCATTTTCCTTATTCCGTCGAACCTTAAGTTCATCGTTACTTCTATTATTTTCCTTATTCCGTCGAACCTTAAGTTCATCGTTACGACTATTATTTTCCTTATTCCGTCGAACCTTAAGTTCATCGTTACTACTATTATTTTCCTTATTGCGTCGAACCTTAAGTTCATCGTTACTACTATTATTTTCTCAATTAGGTGTGTTGCCACCAAAGAAGGAATCCCTTTGGGCAGATCCTTTTTCGTCACCAAGTGATGTCGCACTCATAAAAAAAGAATTTTTCGATCTTTTAGTGTAGATCGCGCTGAATGGGAATTTATTTTGTCCCTCATAACATCTTGGGTGGAGATGGGATCGAACTGTACTGGTAACTAACTACTGCACCAGCCACGGAAGTTTCAATACTAAACTTCTTTCGTTTAATCTAGATCCATCGCTCATTTGTAACTCATGTCAATATACAAAACAAATCTTATTCGCATTTTTCGTTTCGCTTCATTAGCAGTTTGGCTCAAATGTATGACATATATCAAATCGCTATCATTTACAATACGTGTTTAATTTTAAACTCAAATCGCTTAATACCAATGTATATATATTAAACATGTTTTTGTAACCGAAATTGAAGAATAAAATATGAAAGCTTATTCAGTTCGACATATGGTATTTATTTGAAATATCACATATTTAAGTACTGTCATATTGTACTGTCATACAGTACTAACATATGGATGCGAAACATGGACGCTTTCTGTGTGAATGAAACAAAAGCTCCAGACAACACAACGTAACATGGAGAGGTGCATACTAGGTTATAATAGAAGAGATCGCAAACGCAATGAGTGGATACGCGCCCAAACAAACGTTGACGATGTTTTCGAGGTCGCAAAAACACCGAAGTGGAAGTGGGCTGCGCACATCGCGAGAACAACGCAACATCGTTGGACGTATGAAGTAATCCAGTAGTACCCAATAGGAAGAACTAGGCCTGTGAGATGATCGAAGGCACACTGGGTAAACGAAATACGTAAGCAAATACCAATTATATGACAGTAGTGCGCAAAGGACAGAATTTCTTGGAAATAACTTGGAGTGGCCTATTTCTGCAGTGAATGATTGTAGGCTGATGATGATGATATGGTATTTTATGATATTACACTTTAGTTGCATACAGCACAACTTGGTGGGTTAATTGCTATTTAGTAATATTTCACAACACACCACAAAGATCTCCTTGCCCTAGTTGGTAAGACGCCAGTTTTCCGACCCGGAAATTTAGGGTTTGATTTTCGATGATATCCGGATTAAAAAAAACGAAAGTGCTCTAGTCTGGTTTTTATTTTAGACCCATTGTAGCGTTGGTGAAGAAATAAATAAAAAAAAAACAAACATATTTTTGGTTGGTTGGAAAAGATTGTCACATGACAATTCATCAGCATATTTGTATTGTGTACAACAAAAGCTTTATATAATATAGTACAAAACATCTTAATAAGATTTAAAGAGAAAACGAGATTTGTACCATATTTAAACGGCGTCTTCTTAACTAAGTCACGGAGATAGTCGTTAGAATATATTAATGTAAATTGTACTTATTTAATATGCAAATGTTGAACACTATTGATTTTTAAATTCTTGAAAATGTCATATTGTTAGTTCTAAAAATATAATACAATAAATAATTCATAAACACTTTTTGGTCTGGTTTTGAAATTATGTAAATATGGAATTTTCTTTCGATAGAAAACGTTTTTAATATATTGGGTGTTAATATAAGTTGTGTCCGCTTTTTCCAAATTTAAAAATGAGCACCAAAAATAAAACAAAATGGTAAAGGTTATACGTCATTTGAAAGAAAATTTTCTGCTCTACAAGATAATTGTGTTTGGTTTTACGTTACATTTATTATTTTATTTGATAACAAGCCTTCAAAATGGAATGTCAAGTAGACGAAAGTGAGCATTTTCGACACTTCCTTCTGTTCGCGTTCAATCGAGGGAATAAAGCTGCCAAAGCATTCCGCGATATTTGAGCTGTCCTTTCATTCATAGCATTTTGTTTTACTTTTGCATTTGGTTTTACCTTTACCATTTTGTTTTACCTTTACCATTTTGTTTTACCTTTATCATTTTGTTTTACTTTTGATGCTCATTTTTAAATTTGAAAAAAAAAAAACGGACATAACTTATGTTCACACCTAATATTCCGAGCTTCTGGTATGTTTTTAAAACCGGTTGACACAGGCATAATCTATAAACACATAAAAATTCAATATTGAGTGTATTTTTCTTTATGCATTTCAATAGCGTTTAAAATATCTGTTGATTTTCTTTTTCTTTTTTTCGTTCACGCCTCATCTCTAAGGATGGTGACCTTGACAGGACAACACTTTTGTTTTGACTAGAGCCACCCTAAGCCATTCCTTGTCCGTTTTGTATGGACTCGATAATAGGCCTATTATGGTAATATCTATTCTTTCAAAAACATGCCGGTGTGCTTTCACTTAAGTTTGCAATCGGATCCAGTACAGCGGTGTGGCCAGTGAGGTTGCTGATGTGCAACGGTTCACTCTTTTAAAAAAGAGAAAAGGAAAGAAAGAAAAAAAATCCATGACACAGGTTGACGTTGAAATGGGGGAATGATCTTTGACTACTAGGTCCAGCAACGACGACGACGATACTAGGTCCCTCATCTAGTGGATGCTTATCCATACGATCTGGCACTCTCTACAGCACCCACCACCAACAGCTTCTCCAGACTGTTTCATAGTAATATGCCAGTAAAACTGTAATATGCGTCCCATACATATATGGAGGACAGTTTATCTTTAATCTGTAACTCCATCAAGATGCCAGTATAAGTATGCATGGCCATCTATAGAATGCACAGCAAATGCTGCCAACACCACATTTCAAAGGTATCAACCCATCGCCTCACTGATTTTCTCAACGGTCAGAAATAGATTAAAGACTTCCCTGGATGTAAGAAGATCGTAGAAAACCAAGTTGATTAAAGTGGTTTGTCGGGTAGAAGAGCAAAAGAAATACCTGGTTTGAGTATTAGTCCCAAAAACAGTGAATGATACGACAAACCTTACAAGCTATCCAGATAGTAGAGACCTCATTTTGAATAGGAGTCTCAAAAACAGTGCAGGATATGGCAAACCTCACAAGCTATCCAGATAGTAGATACTTCGTTTTGAATCTGAGCCTCAAAACAGTGAAGGATATGGCAAATCTCATAAGCTATCCAGATAGTAGATACCTTGTTTTGAATGAGTCTCAAAACAGTGAAGGTATAGCAAATCTCATAAGCTATCCAGATAGTAGAGACCTCGTTTTGAATCTGAGTCTCAAAAACAGTGAAGGATATGGCAAATCTCATAAGCTATGTAGATAGTAGAGACCTCGTTTTGAATCTGAGCCTCAAAACAGTGAAATATATGGCAAATATCATAAGCTATCCAGATAGTAGAGACCTCGTTTTGAATCTGAATCTCAAAAACAGGGAAGGATATGGCCAATCTCATAAGCTATCTAGATAGTAGAGACCTCGTTTTGAATCTGAGCCTCAAAACAGTGAAATATATGGCAAATATCATAAGCTATCCAGATAGTAGATACCTCGTTTTGAATCTGAGCCTCAAAACAGTGAAGGATATGGCAAATATCATAAGCTATGCAGATAGTAGATACCTCGTTTTGAATCTGAGCCTCAAAACAGTGAAGGATATGGCAAATCTCATAAGCTATCCAGATAGTAGATACCTCGTTTTGAATCGGAGCCTCAAAACAGTGAAGGATATGGCAAATCTCATAAGCTATGCAGATAGTAGATACCTCGTTTTGAATCTGAGCCTCAAAACAGTGAAGGATATGGCAAATCTTATAAGCTATCCAGATAGTAGATACCTCGTTTTGAATCGGAGCCTCAAAATAGTGAAGGATATGGCAAATCTCATAAGCTATCCAGATAGTAGATACCTCGTTATGAATCTGAGCCTCAAAACAGTGAAGGATATGGCAAATCTTATAAGCTATCCAGATAGTAGATACCTCGTTTTGAATCTGAGCCTCAAAACAATGAAGGATATGGCAAATCTTATAAGCTATCCAGATAGTAGATACCTCGTTTTGAATCGGAGCCTCAAAATAGTGAAGGATATGGCAAATCTCATAAGCTATGCAGATAGTAGATACCTCGTTTTGAATCTGAGCCTCAAAACAGTGAAGGATATGGCAAATCTTATAAGCTATCCAGATAGTAGATACCTCGTTTTGAATCGGAGCCTCAAAATAGTGAAGGATATGGCAAATCTCATAAGCTATCCAGATAGTAGATACCTCGTTTTGAATCTGAGCCTCAAAACAGTGAAGGATATGGCAAATCTCATAAGTTATCCAGATAGTAGAGACCTCGTTTTGAATCTGAGTCTCAAAAACAGTGATGGATATGGTAAATCTTATGAGTCATTTAGATACTTATTTGAAGGAACAGATCACATCATGTTTTGGATAAAGCGGTCGACTCATAGGGCCAAAAAAAAAAAAAGGACATCGAGTTATACACATTTGGAGCTAATCTAAAACTTCGAGTTGCGTTAAGTCGTTTGTAATGAACCAATCATTGGAAGTTCTGATGTGCATGATGATAACTGTTATTATACAACACTTTCAATATACAATATGACAGGTTTATTAGCATGTAGCAATCTCTTCCAACTAACCAGAAATATGTTTAAACAAGCCTTAAGTGAAAATAAGATTGGAATTTAAGAAAAAAATGGATTCCGAAAGGAATTGAACCCGTAACTACCGGATTGGGAGACAGGCGTGTTAGCAACTAGGCCAAGGAGTTCATCAAGTTTATTAGTGTTTATTTAGATACCCCAAGGCATTATTTTATAGGTCCCTACCTCTAGTGCTTAGTGGCCAAAATAGTTAAGAAACAAATAACTCAATTATTTCCTGGGTATATACGAGTATTTTCTCTAAGGCTGGTTGACTACAGATGTAAGGTAGATCAGTGCCGGATTAACGAGGCACATTCATTTTTGGGTCTTTTTAATTATTTATTTTAACATGAGTTCGAAATATGGTGTGTGTGGAAAAGGTGGATGGAAGATTTATTGTTATTTTAAATGAAACAATGATATATTAAAAGTTGAACGTACAATTAACAATTTCGCATGTTAATTTTAACGTAAAAAAATCTGTCATACCAATAAGATGCATAATTCTTTTTTTGCAAACAACCACATATATAGTATTTTAAAGTCGAGTAATATTCTTCGAACCGGACAGTATCAAATACGTCAATGTGTAAAAACATTTAATTCTTGAATTAACTGGACTATAATTCGATATCCTTTTTGCTGAGATGATGGTCCATAACAGTATATTAGTATCAACTTTATTTATTTTATTTTTTATTTATTTTACACATGACAAGAAATATACATAATTTGCGAAAAAACAATAGGAAATTTAATTTTGACACACAATTTTAATGGATCTGGGTTTATTGCCTTTCATTTTTCGTGTCCCCAGTAAACTAGGCTTTGCCTGTATCTCATTGAGGACATATACTCGTAGCATGATATATGGAAGTGAAACGCGGACATAGAATAAAACTGAGAAGAGCGGAATAAATGATATCGAAATGCGTGCACTTAGATTAATACATGGGGTAACAATGTATGACAAAAAACGGAATAAATTGATTAGGGATGAGTGAGAACTTAAAGCTGATTTGTTAAGTACTCCGAGATGGTTTGGGCATGTGAAGCGAATGAATAAAGAAAGACGAAAAAACCAAATATACTGTGTAAATGTAAGAGGAATAAGTATTATATGATATTCGACGATCTCCGTGACCTAGTAGGTTAGACTCCTGTCTCCCAGCCTGAAGGTTGCGGGCTCAAATCCCGCTGGAACCCAGATTAAATAAAATAAAATAAATACATTCTAGTATTAACTTAAGACTTCTTTAACATCTTCCTGGTGGGTTGGAAGAAATCGCCACATGTCAATAATCCCGCCAGGTTGTACTGTATACATCGAAAGTATAGTACAATCTTTTGTAAGAAAGAAATGTAAAAAGTTTGAGAAATCGTAGGAGATGCATGAGAAGGTGTATGAATGTAGAAAATGCAAAATATGTGGCACTCTCTCCTTCCTGCCTGTCCTGATAGGAAGATGGCGTGATTGTTTCTTTTCTAGTGCATGGGTTGTGACTGGATTCATATCAGACTCGAACATCAAATTTTATATCTTTTAATTTGAGGGTCTGTTGCTTATATTGAGCACTACTTGAATTTATTCGCATATGCCAATAAATAGCATAAATCTCCGTTCTCCGTTAATCCGCCACTGAGGCAAATGATCATAATTACTCCAAACTGTTTTCTTTGTCATGGTCTACATTCCCTAACGGTAAATCAGATTGCAGATTTCGTAACAAGAAAAATGGATTTGTTGAATCATGAACATTAAACTTAGTCTTCTTTAAATCGTAATAATTTATAGAGGTTGTTAAAGGGTACGCGCTTCACAATTTTTTTATAATAATTGTATTTTTTTATTACAAAACATTATTAAGTGTAATAAATCTTAAAGAGGTCGCGATGACTTTTGATAATTGACAATAAGTGAAAATAACTACAAAAGCTTAATTTTTTTAACGAAATGCCAAAAACATCTGCAAAAGGTTTTAAAGCAGACTTTTCGTTGTCTATGGCTCGAATTCATAGTCCGACCATAATAATACATTTTATCTTTATTTATACTGATGAATTAGTATTTATACTGATGAATTAGTATTTAACGTCAATTAGTATTTAATGTCGTAGCTTCTTTAAATATGGAGTCACGTGGTTACATTATCTCACTTTAAAATTTGGAGTATGTGCGGTTTAAGGCTAGAAATGAGTCATGTGGTTGGAGTATGTGCGGTTTAAGGCTAGAAATGAGTCATGTGGTTGGAGTATGTGCGGTTTAAGGCTAGAAATGAGTCGTCTCACTTTAAAATTTGGAGTATGTGCGGTTCAAGGCTAGAAACGAGTCATGAGTAAAACTAAAATTTAAGGTTAGAAATGAGTTATGTGGTTGGAGTATGAATTTGAGCATACGTTTCATACAATAAAGATAGATTTAAGTATGGTTGAAATGAAAAAAAAATGTAAGTTCTCGGGTGTAAAATGACAAATTTTATGAGATTATAGTAAGTTTAGAAATTTTACGTAATTAAAAAAAAAACCGGCATTATTCGTTAAATATTTCGAGAGAAAAAATATATTTTAATTAAAGTCTCAACGTTAGAGAAAATGTTATTTATAAGATATCTGGATTCTGAATGTTGATAATATTTGTTCTTTAGAAAACAAATTTAATATGATTTTAAATTGAGTTTTGTTGTCATATGCTTCAACAAAATACTATTCTTGCTACAAGTATAAACCTTTTTGTTTCAACTATAAACCTTTTTTTGCTTCAACAATAAACCTGTTTATTAATTTTAATATGTATTTTAAGCTTCAAGTATTTCGGATATTTACTATATTATATGCTATATTTTAAGCTTCAAGTATTTCGGATATTTACTATATTATATACTATATTTTAAGCTTTAAGTATTTCGGATATTTACTATATTATATACTATATTTTGTACATATTTGGTACTAAATAATAATTTAATATAAAGGTCCTTTTATGACCAATCAAAATTATATTGAAAGGCCTGAATTCGAAAATATTAGACTTGTATATTCTAATATGGAACTATAATCTTTGGGAGATGGTGTCGATTTGATCATTCTGTCCATACTCCAAGGGGAATCGTTGAGATGATAAATGTTTCCCACTTCACATTCTTTCAAAATCCGTTCAATTTGATTAAGACATGTTTTCTTTTGTCTACCTCTTCCACATACGCCGTGCATTTCTATAATAATAAAAAAATATAAGAATAATTTATATAACGCCATTTGGAGAGTAGAATTTTGTCAAGGGTGCTCTTATAGAAAATTTTAATCTACTGTTATTGACAGATTAAAAATATTACATAGTATACTCGTATATTGGGTGTTAACATAAGTTGTGTCCGTTTTTTTTTTCAAATTTAAAAATGAACACCAAAAAGAAAACAAAATGGTAAATGTTAGACGTCATTCGAAAGATAATTTTCTGCTCTACGAGATATTGTGTTTGCTTTTACGTTACATATATTATTTTATTTGATTACAAGCCTTCAAAACGGAATGTCAAGTAGACGAAAGTGGGCATTTTCGACACCTTCTGTTTGCGTTCATTCGAGGGAATAAAGCTGCTAAAGCTGCTCACGATATTTGCGAATTGTACGGTGAAGATGCTATGAATGAAAGGACAGATGGTAGATGGCGGTATACAGTCATGTGACTACAATTCATTTGCTCAGCCAAATCTCCGGTGGTTTGAAGGGGATCTTCATGAATAATATGGTTTAAGCAGTCCTCATCGAAGTCCACTGGTCGTCCGGAACGCTACATATCTTTCAGGTCGAAATTACCGTATTTGAAACGCAAAAACCATCGACGAGCTGTCCTTTCATTCATAGCATCTTCATTGTACACTTCGCAAATATCGCGAGCAGCTTTGGCAGCTTTATTCCCTCGATTGAACGCGAACAGAAGGTGTCGAAAATGCTCACTTTCGTCTACTTGACGTTCCATTTTGAAGGCTTGTAATTAAATAAAATAATATATGTAGCGTAAAAGCAAACACAACATCTTATAGAGCAGAAAATTTTCTTTCGAATGACGTATAATATTTACCATTTTGTTTTACTTTTGGTGCTCATTTTTAAATTTGAAAAAAAAAAACGGACACAACTTATATTAACACATAATACATAAGTCGAGTGTTACAATACTAAAGTGGTATATTGATTTCCGTAAAAAAAATCAGATGTACTATTTAATTAAATCTTCTTTGTTTACAAAATAAAGTTTTTTGTTATTTTTGATTTTCCGATATGATGCGACAAGCTCCGTGACCTAGTTGGTAAGATGCTTGACTTCTAAAAAAAAAATGATGAATCCAATTCTGGTAAAAGAGTTTGGTAATAATACACACAAATGCTAGAAGTGTGCAAATGTTGTGGCTTCTTCCAGTGCGGGGGAGTACGGTCAACACTTGCAATAACATAATACGAGTACCTAACTTCTTCTAAGGCCAAATATGGTGTGGTCTATCAATATATCCGCATCATATATTTGGATGCTTCACAAACGAATAAATAAAATCATTTATTTATTCGTTTGTGAAGATTCACAAACGAATAAATAAATGATTTTTTAATATTATTACGAGTATTTAGACCAACTAAATATTATTACGAGTATTTAGACCAACTAAATACAGGAAAAAAATATTGAAAAACTGTATCAGCCATAACGAATTGATTTGTTATACTTGTTTTTTTTAAATAAGTCTGATAAATTGAAACTTTTTGTATATAAAAATCGACAAAGATTAATTTACAAATATTTACTTAGGTTTGATAGTAAAAAAGAAATAAATGTGAAGAGTGAAGCGTTAAAACGAAACCGAGCGTATCAGAGCGGGACACGGCGCGATGAACGATGAGTATGTTGCAACCATTAAAATTACTATCTTAAAGAACAGAACAGGTCAATAGATCAGTGAAAATATTACCTGTTCTTGGTCATAAAGCTCCTCAATAGCTTTTATCATTCATTCATTTATTCGTATGGTGCTGTCATTTCCCTGTCTGGGTAGGCAAACAGGACAGAGCGCCAGACCTGTATTTGAGCTCAGTAATAAATAAATAAATATTGATTTATTGACAGTAACGTGGTATGTACAAAATATATTTAAATAACACTTCTAAATACATAAAAATGGCAGATAATACATTAAATACAGAAGCTATCAAAAGGTCTGGGCTCATCTAATAACATCCCCTCGGCCAAGATATACAGGGCGAATCCAATCGAGTATTCGGGTTAAGAATCACTGGAGTAGACACGGA
Source organism: Odontocerum albicorne (assembly GCA_949825065.1). Taxonomy (NCBI): domain Eukaryota; kingdom Metazoa; phylum Arthropoda; class Insecta; order Trichoptera; family Odontoceridae; genus Odontocerum; species Odontocerum albicorne. Next base: position 15,428,709 of record OX463859.1, read on the forward strand.
ACTCGTTATTCGTCATTGCACGTGTTGGTAACACTACCACACGCGAAGAGACCACACTCGCACACGGTCTTGGCGCGCGCGAGTATTGTTACTTGACAAGCTCTTTTATCAGATTGGGAGCAATTTTTTTTGGGTATATCCAATATGAATCGAATCCGAAACCTCCGAATGGAAGTCAAACGTTTTACCAACCAGCTTACGGAATTCGTCTGTAATACTTGGAATATTAATTTCAAAATGTAGTAACGGTAGAAAATGCTCACATCGTATCTATGAAACCAAACAAAATGATCTACTTAACGAAGTGCGTGGTCGGGCGATAAACTCGCCTGTCTTCTGCATATAGTCACCGATTGCTTCGTCATTCGGATAAGTGTCCGGGATTATTCAGAAATCAATATTTCATTTTAGGATTTTTTTAAATAATTATTGTGAAATACCAACTGATGGACTTGTTGCTACTTGGTTATCTCGACCAATCAACAAGCAGGATGTCAAAGAGATGTTAAGTAAAAACTAAACTACAATTGTTTATAAAACAATATGGGTAACAACGAGAAACAATATGAGTAACCCAATAAAAACAATATGGGTAACCCGAGCTGGAAGCTTAATCGCGGTTTACTTTTTATGTCACGTAGCCACGTTTTGTGTGGTATTACACATTATTGTAAATTTGCCATTTTTGTCTTTTAGAGCACTACATTTCCTTTTGGATAATGATTTTCATATTGGCCACTTTTGTCTTTTTGTGTACTACAGTTCGTTCTTAGACATATATTGTCATGTTAACCACTTTTGTCTTTTTGGGCATTAAATCTCATCATAAGATATCTATTGTCGTCTAGGCCACATTTCACATTTTGGGCACTAAAGTCCCTTATAAGACTAGTGTCATATTGGTCACTTTGTCTTTTTGGGCACTCAAGTTCCTTATGATATCTAATCTCATATTGACCACTTTTGCCTTTTTGGGCAATAAAGTTCCTTATATGACATCTAGAGTCATATTATCCACTTTTGACATTTATGGCACTAAGTGCATTATAACACATCTAAACACCAAGTGTGATATTTCAAACTTGTGTCTTTTTGAATATTTAAGTTCCTTCTAAGACACTTAGTGCCATATTGGACGCTTGTGTCTTTAAGAGTACTTTGCACCATTTTTAACCCTGATATTAAGATTAATTGTTTTTTTTCTCAGTCGTTTTTTTGTTTCTCTTTCCAATTAAGAAAATTGCCGTAGAAATCTTAACAGATGGTAGTCCCTACCGTTAATGGTCCACGCCAACCATCCATTTGATTAATAATTTTGCATTCACTCATTGCATGTTGATATTTCGCTCCATATCATTAACTCTCAAAACGAATTTGTGATTTAATAATGTAAGAGTATGCAAAAATGAGTGCAAATTTGTTTTAAATGCACGCACAGTTTACAAAGTTGGGCGAATATACGACCACGTTCACAGTTATACTCGTACATCACGATAATATTTTCCTTTCACTTTTTAAAATACCTGTAAAATTAAAAAAAAAATACAAAATTGTATTTTGGAAAAAAAACATAAAAAAAGATACATAATATTTCTTTAGTTAATTTTTGTACTTTATTTATTATTGGAATTCTGCCTCAGAGGAAATAAAGTATTTACTTTATGTTATACCGAACGATGAAACATTTTCTCCTTTCTTTTCGTCTTTGTTTTAAGAATAAATAAATTGCTTTTGTTTAAGAGGAAATCGACATCCTTTGTTTGAAGAGTAAATCGATTACTTTTGTTTTTTTTTTGAGTGAATTCTATACGTCTTATAAAGGGCTAATCGATTTCCGTTATTTTAAAAGAAAATCGAATATTCTTTTGTATTATATCATACTTTCGTTGTATAGAGCAGTGTTCCCCAACCGGTGGTCCGCGGCCCGGTGCCGGGCCGCAGAAATTTTCCGCCGGGCCGCAAACAGCATGCCAAATTTCAAGAAATTCGCCATGCAAAAATATTAAATATAGGATTTTCATCCATGTCCTCAATAAAATCTAAACAAAGGAATATACTGGGCGTGAATGCAGCACTTCGTCTGTCAGAGACAGCATTGCAGCCAAGAATATCCAATATATTAGCAATGATGCAACAGCAGGTTTCGCATTAGTTTGTTGCAAAAACCCCATGGTTTTTGTTAAATTTGAATTGTATCAGACAATGTTACAATTAAAATTGTTTAAATGTTATATGTATATTTGTCAATTATAGTTACATATGTCCATCTGTCACAATATAAGATTTAAAAAATATTAAATAAAAAAAACATTTTTATTTCAGTATTAGTGGTCCGCGAAATTTTTTTTCCTTTTTTTACCAGTCCAAAGGTCTAAAAAGGTTGGGGAACACTGGTATAGAGTACAACTTGACGGGCGTATCGCCATGTGGTCATCTCTTCCAACCATAATGAAATATATAAATGAGGTCTTGAGGATAAACCAGGCTGGAATCCTTTTTAGAAAATCTGGGTCAAAAAAGAAATTCATCCCCCAACCATAGGGTTGCTTGCTTTATGTTATATCGATTAGCCTTTTTTATGAAGATGAACTATTCTTTATCTTCTTTCGTCTTCTTTTAAACATATTTTTTTAATGAATCGATTACCTTTATTTGCGTAAATCGATTGCACTGGTTTTAAGAAAAACAATATCTTTTGTTTGAAGTTTAACATGTATGTTATTTAAAGGTAGAAACTTTTTACTTTGTTTTAAGAGCAAGTCGATAAACCTTGCTTTAAGAGAAAATCAATTTATTGAGCTTGAAGGTCAAATAGATTTAGTTCGTTTTAAGAGCAAATCGATATTTTATAGAATATCGGTTTTCCTTATTTTAAATGAAAATGATGACCTGTTTTAAAAAGATAATTCATATATTTTGATTAAAAACCAAATAGATTTCCGTTTGTTTTAAGAGTCTCTGAATTTTTATTTCTTTAATTTCAAATCGACAGTATATTTTTTTTCAAAAAAAAAATAACTGCATTATTTTTTTTATAATTTAATGATTTTTTAAAGATCAAACTGAAAACCAAATTATGTAGTCTTAAAACGGGAGCAATTAATTCGTTAAATATAATGTCATGAAACCATTTAATGATAGAAATTTGATCGATTCTAGGACAATCCAGTCCTCACATCAAGGGACACACAATAAGTTCCCATCCATCCAAGGCAAACTAGAATAATGAAATTTTCTTTATTTTTTTAACGTGACGTCACATAGTGATGAAAAATTTCTCCCAAATGAACTAATAAAAAATAGTGATTAAGACACAAACGAAATTTTTCTGGAATCCTTTTTACCTTTACAGTAAACTGTTAATTTTTCGGACCTCGATTTAACGGACTTCGGATTTAACGGACAAAATATCCGAACCGTACTTCATATGTGAAAATTGACACCCTGTTAATTGAATCGCTTGTAAAAAATGTTCGGTTAAATTTTGTTTTGTTTTTAAGAACATTGCTTATTTGTTCAGTTAAATATAATTAAAGAGCATATTCGGATTGATGATTTTTTTCGATTTAGACCATATACTTGTTTATTAGTCTCAAAACTACGGTGAGTACACAAGTAATAATATGTACACATATAAAACCTTTCTGTGATATTAAACTTTTCCTACATACTTAATTTTAGTAACACAAACGTATCTACTATACGAGTACATTAGTAAAAAAGGTTAACTAACTAATTTGTGAATTTTTAACATACGCGTTCAGAAAATCTGCTTATTATCTTCGGCTTTATCGGACACCCCCTCGTCCGATTTAGTCCATTATATCGAGGTTTTACTGTACTCGTATTCGTTTTAATATAAATGCTTGTGAAACACTGTATTAAAGTATGTATACAAAAATTCTTATATATTTTTGACCTACGAGAACGTGTCTTCAATAGAGCTTGGAAGTAAGAAGACAATTCACAAAAAAATAAGCGTTAGCATTTGACTGCATCACAGTATACAGAGTTAAAAAAATCTATTTTTTTATAAATTATCGTCTTTTCCTTCCCTTCGTTGTAAACACTTATTTTGAGTAAACCGGCCGTATAACTGTTTCACCATAAACTGTATCATCGCCGAAATAAAAATTCTTGCAGGAAGACGGAGAGAAGAGATATAAAACGTTGAAGAAAGAGCGAGATGAAGATATGAAAGATGGCATGAAACGACGGGTTATCAACGGAAATTATTATAGATGCTTGACCGATTGACAGTGCATGGTGCGGATTTTCAATTATATTGTTAATAATTTATTTGCTTATAACAGATACTTGACGCGAGAAGAATATAAAGGTCAGTTGTATTAAGCTGTTTCGTTATAAAATATACACTTCAAATGGGTTGTTTTTAATTTAAATCAGACAAATTATAAGCTGCACTAAATAACTCTAGGTGGAATGAAGCCTGGAAAAATATGTTTAACTTGGATTGAAATAACAAGTATATTATTTACCAGACCGTAGGTATTCGCAGTACTGTTCCAGATATAAGATCTATATAAAAAGAGGGAAAGGTTTGAAACTGACACCAGTCAGAAAATGGAGTGCCAGATTGCTCAGCAAGCACATTAGTCACTCAATTCGTTCATTTGTTTCTGATTGCGGACATATTGAAGAAAGCAAAATAAATTGGCCCACTCAAAATAAAGCTGAAATGGAGGCATTATTTTAATTTCAGTAATTCCACGGACACAAATAAGATAATTTTTGGTATTACGTATTAATTTGTGCAGAAACCGAGGAGGTGTAGACGTGCGATTTAACAAAAAAATATTAAGTTTGATTTATACGAATTTTTAATTGGCTTTCCTACAATAACTAAATATAGAAGCGCATACATACATATACTATATCATATACATACCATCATGCATACATACCTCTTTCACATCTATATAGTACACGTTCTCTTTCAAATCTCACACAACTCATATGATTTCTCAGACTGTCTACGTTTCATTCTATCACAATATCATTGAACCATATTTTTCTTGGTCTTCCTCTACCACGTCTTCCACTTGCAAAACTCAATGCAAATTTTAACATATATACTACTATATATAATATTTGTTTGGTTGTGATTGGAATTAGTATAGATGTCATGTTTACTAAATCCATGAAACTTACCATAAAACCCTCTATTTCCTTCTTCAATGTATCGAATAATCAAGATAGTTTTAAATTAACTTAAGGTAGCGAATAAACTGAATCATCAAAATATATTCCAGTCTTTTAGATCCACCATATATACCATGGGTCGACAAGATGTTAAAATGTAAATCCACTACGGCGTGAGGCTGCACAAGTCTAAAAGATCGTAAAAATTATGTACATAAAAATATATTTCTTTACTTAATATTCATCATAAGAAAAGTTATTTTAAAATAAGTTAATTGCTGTCCTGTTAAAAATACTTAGACTATATACGAAATAATTCTATCATACATTCTTTGATACATTATTTTTCTGATATCAGTATTAAAATCTCGTATGTTAAAAAAGTTACGAGGGATATTGAACGCCGTGTAAGGGATAGGACATAGTCAATAAGGCATTAAAACATTACAACATACACTCGGAACGGATTGTATCAAAATCTGTTAAGATGATGTCTATGACAGTTTTTATTACCAACATTATTGTATGAGAGTAAAACAAGATAAATACTGAAAAGAGCCGAATAAATGCTGAATAAATATTGTAGAAATGAGTGTACTTAATATATGAGGTGACAATGTATGACATAATACGGAATGAAGTAATTAGGGATGAATGTGAACTTAAGGCTGATGTGTTGAGTGAGATAAAGAAAAGCACTGAGATGAATTGGCCACTTAAAACGAATGAATAATGAAATAATAACAAAATAAATATACAGTACAAAAGTTAATATAAGGCTTGATAGAAAAATATCAAGGAAGGTGTACTTGGATGAAATAAATGATAGTTTGAAAGAAGGAAAGTAAAAAGTAAGAGCTATACTGAACTCGAACTCGTATTGAACGTAGAAAGTCTGAGAAATCGTAGAAGCCGTATGAGAAGGTATATGGATATAGAAAAGGCGAAGTGTCTGTATCAAAATAGGACATTCGGGCGCTTGGTTCTCTCTGCCTACCCCAGCAGAGAAGCTGCTTGATGGTATGTATGTATGTTAAAACTGTCTCCATTACTCTCTTTACTGTATTATAGATTTATCGGTTTTGTCGCCAAAAGAAATAAAACCAATCCTTGAAGAGAATTCTTATAAATCTGATTTTCACGTTCATAAACCTACAGTAAAATATACAAAAAAATATTACGTCTGATAACCTGACCATTATGGGCTGACATTATTGGAATTATTGGCTCGTTGGTCTTCCATTTATGGCTATTTATTTGAAACGTAACGTATTCTATAAGACGGATCACAAATAAACAAGACGATGTTTCCAATTGATCTCAGTTCTAGTTTGAAGAAGTTACGATATTCGTTCGCCGCGAGTTCAAAATAAATTATGTGTATAAATTATTATAAAACGTTATCGAGTAACTGCTCCCTATTAGGGTTGACACAAGCCTCGAAAATTTTCGATTTGTTTTTTTTTTATAAATAATTCGTCGCTTTGTATTTATGGAATTTTTATTTGGATATCTATTTGAATACTAATATTTTTTATCTAAAATATTGGAAAAGCTTGTCAAAATAATTAGAGCAGGTTCATTGAAATATTTTTAAAACATTTTTCAGGACCTCGATTCTTTTTCAATCCGTAGTGAAGTGATTAATGGTTACTTTTTAGACTTCTGAGTAATACATTTTTTTTGCAGTTTTTTTCTTTTGACATTATTAATGATTGATTTTCCTTAATGCGTTTCTATACCAAAATTTCTTATGTTTCTACCTAAAAACGATGATATATAAAATATGATTCACATTTGATGTTATTACAAACAAAAATTAATAACAAAAATGCAAAAACTGTACTTTATATTTTAATGTAACTCAAAATAACCCAATTTACAAGTTGGATTATGAATTATGAAACAAATCAGTATAGTGGGAGTATTTTGTAGTTAACCTCAGACTTACTTTATGAAGTCTTTCCAATTTCACAATATTTCTGATACATTATCTACAGGATTTTTTAATAGTTTATTTTCAAATTTCATTATTTTGCAAGACTGTGTGTTTCATTGCATCATCATCTATATTCTCCATTTTTTTAAATCTTCGTAACGAGTCGCCTCTCTCCATTGTACTCTGTCCGTGGTCATCTCGGGGCCAGGTTCAGGTAATTCACAATTTGATTGATGTTTTTCTTCTATCGCTTTTTTGAATGACCTCTTCTTCTGTTTCTGAGTAGTTTGCTTCCCAGTGTCTAGTTTCAGACATATTCCACATATACATCATTTTAAAAATTTGTAGAAAAAAAAAAAAATTATGGGGCATTTAAAAGTTATAAACTGGAAAATGTGACAACCCTGGCTAAAATAGTTCTCTCTGTTGAAGATTGTTGGCGTTTAAGATTGGAGGAATTCCATTTCGAGATTACGGTACTCAGAGATTTATATAAGCCTTTGTGAAATGTAGGTAAAACACTTTGCGCTTCGGAAAGAAAATAATTATTGTTGTCCAGCTTCTCGTAACTGTTGAGAGAGAGACTGAGATAAACGCAGAATGATATGAGTATATAGCATGTTGCGTTATCCACCTTTTTTGACATTTGTTTAATCAGCGAAGAAAATATAAAGTTTAAGTTTTTATTAACAAATATATGTGAATATACAGTAAGGTATTAAACATTTATAAAACACGTGTGAGTTCACTCATTACTTATGATATAGTATAAAGTCTAGAGTAGATGCAAACAAATAAAAAGTACTCAGAACGAATGAAATAAAAGTCTCTAGATTTATTGCAGGCAACACTTAAGGATGGTATAAGAATCTTTCGTATTCAAGAAATATTTGAAGTAGATAATATGGCGAGATGGGATAATAGAAACTGCAGAAAAAGCTTTAGCGAGGCCGTGTGGAAAAGATAAAGAAAACAAGGATTTTTTAAATACCCATTGGCAGACGTCAACCAAGAAGATTTCCAATGTCCAAGGATATCTGGGAATCAACATTTCGAAAGGGATTATCCTGGTGATAACAGATCACAAATTTAACATAAGAAGTTTTTAATTAAGTAATTATTAAATGTGCATCGGTACTAATGTTAACTGCAGCCTGTGGATATATCCAGGTTTTGGAAGTTTCTTCATTAGGCTTTGCGAGTGACTAGCTTATGCAAATGTAGAGTGTGTGGTGAAGAGGCCAAGTTTTTCAGTCAGGTTTTCACTTAAAGCCTCAAAAAACATATTTCTTGGTTGGCTGGAGGAGATTACCGCATGCCAGTAGTAAACGAAGAAAGAGCTATACATGATTCACTACATGGCGCTGCTACAGCTGCCAGACGTGATTTGTTTATTATTAGTGGGTTCGAGTCCAGAGTTAGAGCGTCCTTGAGTATAATTCACTTTTTAAACGGCGCTTTATAAAAATCGTCAATTAATTTAATAGTTTGATGTATGTTGTATTGTGAATAAAAACAATTGATCATTCATAACTTAAAATAAGACGATCTTCATGGCATATTATGAAAACCCCTAACCCACGAGTTTTGGGTTCGATTTCTGAAAGCGACAAAAATAAAATAGCTCCAATTCGATTTTTATATATTATATTACGGCTACTTACAAAAATTTGTTTTCTTTGAATAAATTGCCAAATCGTAATAACTCAGACAGATTAAATTGTATCAGTATTTTTTTTTCTTAAATTAAAGTTTGCAATATACCAAAGCAACGAAGGTCACTTGTTATACATTTGAAATAAATTTTAATTCCATTGAAATACATTTCATAACACTTAATCAACATGCCCTAGAAAATGTGTTATCTAATTACTGCGGTTTCCATAAAGAAAAAAATTAACCACTTCATAAAACAATGAAGAACGATTCTTCTATTAAAACCGATTTAAGTTTTAGAAATTAAAATCAAAATTATTTCGATTTTATGGTGTATTTGGATCATTTAGTACAACTCATAATGAAGCTCAGATAGTTATTATTTTAAAGTTGGGCTAGTGTTGGATTGGTCGATTATGGTGTTAATATAGTAGTGAATTTGTATCTTATACACTTTTGTTACTGTGTATTGTATCAGAATAAGAAAGATTATTATTAATTATGAATGTAGCTAAACTATATATGTTGAGTAGGGCGAAAAAGAGCATTTTGAAATGGAGACATGCTGAACTGATAAAAGACATAAGGCTGACTAAGCAAATGTATAACGCAGGCAAACAAATTTATGATGTCATCCTTTACTGTCCATGGAGTGAGACTTTGGAACCAGTTACATACCAACGTTAGATTTGCTCCGTCTTTGGGATGCTTTAAGTAAGAAGCGACAGAAAAAAACTCTCAATTTTTAGTCAGTAATGTAACGTTTTTTTCCTCTCCACCACCCCTTCCTTTTACTTTGATTGATGACATTTTACTTTTACTTTCATAAGTATATGTGTATGTCTATAAATTTCATAAAGATGTATATACATTTGAATATTTTTTTAGACTTTTATTATTTTTATCTGATTGGTTGGAACAGATTGTCCCCTGACAATACGCCTGCCAGATTGTTTTTGGAATGAAGTGTAAATAAATAAATAAATGAGAGTTGTGGTAAAAGACGACTGAGAAAAGTATGGTTGAATGAAGTGACAGAAATTTAATAATGAAATAAATGTAAGGATTAAAAAACATAAAAGGAATGAATCAGGCGATGTATGGATGTGAAGAAGGCGAAGGAAGTATGTCGTGATAGGAAAATTTGACATTATGCCCTCTCTGCCCCAACCCCAACAGGGAATTATTGGGATGGTATGTGTGTATGTTTAATTAAAAAATCATTGTTTTCTTTCATTATTAAAAGTTTAATTGGTTTGTTTGAAGTAAAATTTGAACTATCTTGTAAGGTTGACCATAAAATTCAATTCAGCTGCCAATATACATACTTATTTCTTATGAGTATTAGTGTTCACCTACTGTACAACTTAGGGTTCCAGAACAATGCCTCTCCATTTTGAACGATGTTATGCCTTCTGCCCTTTCTATTCTCCTGGTTTGTTCAAATCGACCAGCTCATGGTCTAAATCCACGAGTATCCGGAATTTTCTAAAGCCGATATATCGTGCAAAGCGCAAACAGGTCTATCCTAAGTTATTCGATAAGTGTTTTTCAACTTTTATGGAAGTTTTAACTGTCTACTTTGATTGCAGACAGTGTAACGAGCAGTTATATCTTGAAAGTGTTGCATTGTTTTTATATGAATTTCGAGAATGCAAGTCAACTCTCTTCGAAGAGGCATGATTCTAGACAGATAGCTGTTATAGACTGTTTATCTTGTGTAGATCAGAATTATGTAAGCATCTTAAATAAATAATGAGTGAAAACTTAGTAAACCTATATAATTTGGAAGTAAGGAAGAAGTTATAATTTGTAATTAGTTTGGAAAGATAGAAATCATTTCTAATGAGTTTATATCAACTCGATTCATATTTAATTAATATCTCGAGGTAGGCATTAACATAAAACTAGACTAACAACTTTCCATTATTAATTCGATTGACAGGAAATGAACACAACGGAACATAATGAGCACTTTGATATCAAAAAGATTCAAAGGTATTTGATATCAAATAACAAAGACTTAGATATCAAATAAGGATCAAATACATAAATAAGACTTGGATATCAAAAATGTTTAAAAAACATTCCGTATTTAGCCCGACTATATGGTAAGGCGAGGTTTTTTATTTAAAAAGGCGACACGTAAATAGGGGGGGGGGGGGTCGCCTTATATTCGAGTTTTATTTTTCATAATATTATAATGGTGAGGGGAATGTTTTTTTCCTCCAAAAAAGCAGGTAAAAAATAGGGGTCGCCTTATAATCAGGGTCGCCCCATAGTCGGGCCAATACGGTAATATCTTTTTAAGCATTTATTATACGTTTTAAACTACAATTCGTCGTGCAAAACGCTACATAATTTTATGAAAGACAAATTATTTTCATAGCTCTAATTAAAAGACATCACCGCTTAGGAAATGAGTATGCCATGGTTATGGATCCTTTTCACTTGTACTTAAATAATTAAAAAAATCAAGTGTGAGGTCGTGGAAATGTTGTGGATCTCGTCCAACTTAACCTTTATTGGAATATTTCTGTGTCGGAGAAATTCAAAAGCCATGGATGTTTTGATGTATGTATTTATATTGCATATATATTTATTTGAACATATATATTTGAATAGGACAGTATCAAAATATTCTAAGATGATAGTTTAAAATAATATTTTGACGCCAACTTTGTTCTTTAAAAGTGACACGTGGTCTTAGAACAAGACAGATAGGAGTAGAATAAATGTTATAGAAATGTATGCTTATTGCATTTCAATTACATGAAGTGACAATGATTGACAGAATATAGAATGAAGTGATTAGGGATGAACGTGAACTTAAGGCTGATGCGTTGAGTAAGATGAAGAAGAACATGCTGAGAGGATTTGGGCATGTGGATCAAATGAATGAAGAAATACTTACAAAATAGATATATAGTGCAAATGTAAGTGAAATGCATGTTAAAGAAAGACCAAGGAAATTATGGTTGTATCAAGTAATTGATGTCCAGAAAGAAGAAATGTAGAAAGTCAGAGAAATCGTGTGAGATGTATGACAAGGTGTATGGATGTAGAAGAGGCTAAGTATGTGTAAGTCGAAATAGGAAATTCGGGCGCTCTGTCCTCTCTCCCTACTCGTTAGGGAAATGGTGGGATTGTAACATGCATATGTACTCGTATGTATGTATGCATATACGAGTATGTTGATTTGTTTCCGCTTTTTTCTTATATTTTAAACACGATTTGAAAATTTATGCATGAATTTGGTTTGAATCAAAGTTTATTTTCTCGTTTAAGTTTAAATATTTCCAGATTTAAAAATGTCAATGAGTATAATTATTTACTGATGCACGTGCACAGATTCATCTCTTGTCAATGAGTATAATTATTTACTGATGCACGTGCAGATATTCATCTTTTGTCAATGTCAATGAGTATAATTATTTACTGATGCACGTGCAGATATTTGTCTTTTGTCAATGTCAATGAGTATAATTATTTACTGATGCACTACTGATGTTTAGAGAAGAGACTCTCCTCAAGGGGGCTTTACCTTCGGATTTGAACCCATTTTTATTATTGACAAACTAAAAATATAACAAAAAAAAGACCAGTTGAGTGTAAGGATCGTCATTCCTGGACCTCGTAGTCGAGGACCCGCTCGCCATTCCGACGTCAATTTAGTTGAAAAGCGAAGTTGCGCCGTGGATTTTTTTACTTTATTTTTCCTTAAGTGAGTGAGTCATTGCACACCAGCAAACTCATCGGCCACAATGCTGTACTGGATCATATGGCACAACGAAGTGAGACAATACAATACAATACCATGTCTAATACTTTTAGGCTGATAAATGTCGATTCAATTGAAATATTATTCGAGAAAACAAACGTTAACCAAAATAAAGATTTACGTCTCATTAAATATTATGTAATTATAACATTACTATTGCAACAATTAAATAAAAAAAGATGAAATGGCGCAAAAACACTGAAATTTCATTTAATGAATGTGATTTAACTAACTATTAGTTATTGTGTGGTTTTTTTTATTACATACTATTTGAACATGTATAGTGCCAACCCTCGCTGATTTATTACCATGCACTTATATTTTGTGAAAGGTGTTAAACAAGCCTTAAATTATAATAAAAATTATCATGCCATGTCAGGTCCCTCCGTCCTGTTCCTGATGGAATACTAATTTCTTGAACTCCTTTATATTGTGTTCAACTCTCAAATGTCGCGGAGTCAGGGCATTTGTCTTCTTTCAGCGCTACGCCAGCCTTCATTTTTTTCTTCTAAGAAGGAGCTGCAGGATTCGGTATTTGGAACAACGCAAAACAAAAAATTTCAAATATGTTACTATCCTAATTTTGACGTTGGTCAGTTGCTCTATTTTTATTACAGCTCTTTGTTGACCAAACATATGTTTTTGCTGACCATATATGTCCAAGGACTGGAATCATTTTTCAATGGATTCACATTTAAAAATATTCCAATTGGTTCATGGTGTTCATCTTGAGGGTCCATGCCTCCATTTCATATGAACAGTGCATAACATACATATCACCTGAACATTATTAGCTGAAGTTTCAAATTGATATTATCATTGGAGAATAATATCCTTTATACGTACATACCATCACTCAATTTTCCTGCCGGGGTAGGCAGATATGATAGAGCGCCAGACGTTCATATCTCGACAAACATCTTAAGTCTATTCCATATACGAGTATATACCCATTCAAATACCACCTCTACGATTTCTCTGACTTTCTACGTTTCCTTATTTTAATACCATTCACTTGATCCAACCATACTTCCCATGGTCTTTCTCTCACATGCCTTTCACTTTAATTTGCACTACATATCTGTTTTTTTTTAGTCTTTCCTCATTCTTTCGTTCCTTATGCCCAAAAGATCTTAACGTCCTCTTCATCATCTTACTTAACACATCAGCCTTAAGTTCACATTGATCATTCATACAACATTTGTTGTAGAAGTTTTAATTTGATATTATCATTGCAGAATAATGTCCTTATGTTATAAAATGCTGTTTGCGCTTTTTCAATTCTGTATTCCACTTCAATATTAGGATCAACAGTCTCCGTTGTTTTTATGTCGAGATATTGAAAGGATTTTTACTCTAAATTTGGGCTGGAAGACAAGCTTCTTACCAACTCAGCCACAAGGATCTAGGCGAAGGATATTATTGGTAACTTGAGTAAAATTAACTTTAATATTAAAACATTCAGTAAATAATCTGAAGACTTCAATCAATCAGTGTTTTGGTCGATTTATCGCGTTGATTGTTTTCGTGATTCAAAAGAGTTTCACTTTTACTCAACAATGTTGACGATCTGTGAAATTGATCCACAGCATCTTGAGCGGTTCATTTCTCTGCATTCCTCTATAATTCGTTTTGTACCAATTAAACACAAAACAACATCGTGCCTGCTTATCTAGAGCGTTAAGATGGTTTGGACATGTAGAGAAAATGAATGACAAAATAACGATTAAGCAAATTTACAAATCTCTAGTGCAAGGTGTGCGTGGAAGAGAAAGACGGAGGAATACGTGGCTAGATATAATACACAATAGTATGCTAGTGCCCACCATGACGTTTGAAAGTGAATCTTGAGAGAAGAAGAATAGAGATAAGATTAATTATGTGGAGATGCATGCAAAAATAACAATTTCTCGAGTGTTAATGTACCATATGAATGAAGGCTGTATAAAGACATCAGAAATGAACGCATACAGAAATGGTTGCTTTAAGCAAGATAAAGACCGGAGCTTTAAGTTGCTTTGAATATGTGAAGAGAATTAATGACTAAGAAGCGAGTATACACGGTGATAGTGCAATGTGTGAGTGGAAGAGGGAGACCGAGGTAAACGTGGCTGGATTAAGTGGATCAGATTTTAAAGAAGGTAAAGTGAGAATTATAAAGAAAAAAAAATATTTGCCGATATATATATATGGAATGTTGTGCTTGGTTCTAAAAATATAGTTATCTGTTTTATCTGCCTTTTTGCAAGGAATATGGAGTGATGGTATATATGTATGTGTGCATGTTAAAAATTTGTTTATTGGAATTCGCGGTCATTTTTACTTTTTCGGGCTTGTGAATCCATGTGTCGACGTTTCTAAAGAGTTGCAGTTTTCATCTTCAGAGTTCACATTGGCACTAGAGTAATAATACAACAATACTTTATAGTAGAAATTATAATATTGACAAAAATGTGAATTTTAAAGAGCTGTTTTGTAATAAAATATATTATCCGTATTTGAAATCATGTATATTTAAGATTTGTCACAATTAATTATTTTATTGTTTTTATAACTATCGTTACGGATTTAACGCAGTTTTTAATAGAAAAACAAATTGATATTTTAGTTTTTTATGTATTTTTTTGTTTTATGTGTAAATATTTTTTTTCGTTTTTATTATGTTAAATTTTTTTTTTCCAATGGTGTTGTAGATTTAAAATTTTCACATATTTTAAAGTTTATTGGAGTTAAATTCTTATATATGTATTTTTTAAATATACATATAGTAAATCTGACGGACTTATTTATTGCTATAAAACAATTTGTTCCAACTAACAAGTTTATTTGGGATATATTGAGTTGTTTAAATCCATGACAGTTTTTTGTAAAAAAATATATGGAAATTCTTTAATTTCCATATATTTATTTATTTATTTATTTATTTTTATTTATTTCTATATATTTATTTATTTCCATATATTTCCGTTTATTTTTAAACCCGTTGTCTTATCTCTAAATAATAATGATAGGTTATTTAATAAAGCCATTGACATTGTGGAGGTTTAAAGGCATTGTAATTTGTTTTATCAACCACTGTTTATTCCACTTTATTTAACGGTATAACCCTACCGGTTTCCCCTGATAATGATGTGAAAGCCTTGAAACCAGTTGGGTTACACCGTCACATAAAGTGAAATAAACAGTGTTTGATAAAACAAATTACAAACAGTTATATGGCTAGAGTATCGGAATCCATTCAATAATAAGGAAAGGGAATAAAGGATATTTAGTAGAAGGATATTCTGAGTAATATAATGAACGCGAATAAGAAAAGTGAATTTAAATTTAAAAATAAAATCAGATATAACATATTCAGTAAGTCTGTTCCACAGTCACGCCGAGAAAACCACAAATGAAGAGTAAAATGTGGTGTGGTGTGCCAACATGTAAAAGATCTCAAAGTTTTTTTGACATATGGTCAAACTTTTTCAAGTTATGTAATATATATATGAATAAGATGTAAAGGTTTTGGATTCTCTCAGATTTATATGTTTCCTCGTTAGCATCTTAATAGGATACTTCACCGTGATTAAGTAATTGAAGCACAAAGCATGGATACATAAGTATTCGAATCAAAACAGCCTATTAAGATAATATCTGTACCCTAGAGGATAAACCACGGAAGTTACTTTGCACCCTAGCGGATAAACGTCATATGCGTCATACATGAATTGTATGATGCAACGTCGTTTATACTCTGGGGTAAAATGTGTCTCCCGTGGTTTATCCTCTAGGGTACAGATATAAGGAAGCTAAAATCTTGTGGCTTAGCTCGGAAACATGATAAACGCTTATTCAGATTTTTTGCAGTAAGACTTTTCAGAGTTTTTTCTTTCGAAATTTTGTACGTATAATTGTATTTTTTGTAAAGACTGCAGCAATTAAAAATAAATAAAAAACTTAACGATGCTTGTTTGTTTGAGTAAGTTGATTAGCATTTTGATTCTGTAATTATTATATCAATTTAAATCAATAAGCAGCTATTAAAGTTTATTACTTTGTAATAAAAAAATGCATCGAATATTTAAAAAACGATATTTTATTATATGTCGACCGGGCAGTGAAAGTTGGCTCTAACAGAAAAAAGCGAAAGCAGTCTGAACAATAATTAGTCGGTCTTTATATATGCTCTGTTCTGGTCAGCATTTTGGAAGACTATTAATCAATTTGGAAAACGATACGGAGCGATGTGACATTATATTTTGTCATATCTTGATATTGACCTTAGGGGAATATTTCATTAGCCAACATAATATACGACGACAACTTGTTGGTAACACTCCTGTTTTTCTACCAGGGGCCGTGGGTTCGATTCCCATTGGTGCCCAAATTCTTTTGAATACACATAGATTACGATGACTGAAAGCATGACAGGAGAAATATCGCAGGAAGGAAACCACACAAGATCAAATTATATTTTCTTTGGGGGGATGGTCTTGTATTAAGTGGAAAATATTTTATCTTTGTTTATTTAAGATTTTGATTTTTATTTTATTTTTATACGTAGACTGTGCCTGCATCAACCGGTTACAAGAATCATATCAAAAACTCGAAAATATTTTTTAAACGTTTTCTTTCAATAGAAAATACCACTTTTACATAATTTTAAAACCAAATTAAAAAGTAATTGATAATTAGCAACATAAATAATTTTCGTCACAGTACAAATACCATACAGACCATAACACTCCGAAAATAATCCATATATTATGTACCTTGGAGTTTATGTTGACCAGTTCCTTCGTTGGGAGGTCCATATTAACACTTTGAGCGCAAAAATCAGAAAACTAGGATACATATTCCGTATGATTCGAAATGTGCTCAGTGAAAATATTCTTAAAAGTATATACTTCGCCTTATGTCAGTCAGCACTTTCTTACGGTATATCAGTTTGGGGGGGATGCACCTTAACCCAAAAACACATATTACAGGTTTCCCAAAAGTTGATTGTGAAAATAATCAATAAACTTCCTGCTCGGTATCCCACGGCGGAGCTTTTTAGAGAGTATCAGGTCCTGAACATAGCCAATTTACATCTCAAATCCATTCTCTGGCACTACCATCGAGAGGAGGGGAAGATGCAAACTCAGCAGACACACATGACACGCATGGCAACTAATGAAATGTTCACCATCCCTAGAGTTAAAACCTCTTTTGCCCAAAGGCAATATGCTTATTTGGCTCCCATTACATACAATGGCGTGCCGACTTCAATAAGAGTAAAGGTAGGAAAACCATTTAGACAGTCGATCGGAGCGTGGTTGTTATTGCGACAGGATTTTGAGTACTTGGGCTTTCGGGATGAATGACGAGTAGAAAGGATTTATGTGAGCTCGTGAGTGTGGGTCTGTCTCTTCTTGTTATTTTAATTTTGGATGTTTTTGTATTTGTGTTTCTGTGTGTTTTTCTTTTTTTCTTCTTTTTTTTTTGTTTTGAATTTGTTCTGATTTTTATTCTTATGATTGTGTGCGGTATATTGTGGGATGAATATTTTTGGTCTTTCTGGAGTGATAATGTGTGAGGAGTTGAGTTTCGCAAGATGTTTCCAGTTGTAGTTGAGTGTCACTGTTTGTCAGGTTGATGAGAGCGTGCAATGGGGTTTTTTGTGTTATCAAAAATCGGAAAGAAGTATCGATTTATTTTTTCATGCTAAATATCCTCAGTGAGATACAGGCAAAAGCCTAGTTTACTGGGGATACGACAAATGAAAGGCAACAAACCCAGATCCATTAAAATTATACGTCCAAATCAAATTACCTGTTGTTTTTTCTCAAATTGTGTATATTTCTTGTCATGTGTAATAATAAATAAAATAAATAAAATAAATTATATAGGAAATATGAAGATGACCTGAAAAATGTTTTGAATATATAATTTTTTGCATTTTGATCAGATCAGGAAACATTTTTTTATAAATATTAGAAATCAAAAAGAAATCTGCAGAAGATCAATAGACCACTGATGATTGAATGAATGCATTTGATATAGACCACTGATAAATGATGGAATGATATCGAGGTCCAGACAGAGAATTGGATTGGAAGTCGATGTCTTAAAGAAACTGAAAGTAGATACATACGTATATCAAATAATAAACACTAACATACGTAGATAACAATGGACGCCACGATTCTTTACAATATAACTGTCAGTTAGCGTCATGCATGTCCCACATTCTACCTGAGTACCACACTCTTAACAAAGGCTATTTCAATGCCATCATGCCTTTCACAGCAGCCGTTGGTTGCCCTGGAGTGGATCTTATAGCAGCTGTTGAAGATTGAAGACATGTTACTATATTGAAACTGATTTCTAGAATACAATAATATTGAAAAGACTTAAACTATCGTATCATATTTATTTATTTTATATATTATATTTATAGTATTGGGTTAGCCAAAACGTTCATTAGTTTTTTAAGTAAAAAAAATAGATAAAAAATTGGGACTATATAGTACAAATTACCTGAAGAAATTCTTTGCTCTAAAAGACAAAAAGTTCTTCGAGGATGGAATAATAAAATTGCTTGGTGGAAGATGGAAATAGATAATAAAATTAAATAGAGTATATATTGTTTAGTAAAGTTAATATTCTTTATAAATAAATTTGTTTTTATTTTTACTTAAACAGTGAACAAACTCTTTGGCTAACCCAATAAAATATACAAAAAACAGCGAATTTATGGCCAATTACTTTCAACTCACCAATCCACTGTTGGGGAAAGAAAGAAAACTTATAGCAAATAAAAAAAACAGTACTACAAAATATTGCCAAATGTCATCAACTATTGATAAAAGAGAAACAAGATGGAAAGGACAAGAATATAGGAGTTAAGGAGAAACACATTTCGTTACTGAAGATAGATCTGATATTTTTTAAGTCGCTATTTGAAGTAAGCCAATGAGAGTGATAGTCTTGCGGCAACCGGTAACTGGTTCCAGAGTCTGATGGACAGTTAAGTACGATTCGGAGGAGGAGCGATGATTTTTCACTCTTCGTTTATAAGATATATGTGTAACGACAAAATAATGCATTAAATGTTAAATCATGAATGCTAGTTACTTGCATTTTCTTCGCATGTATTATTTTAATTGAAATTCATTCGTATTTTATGATAAAATTACAGTTTAGATAGAAAACTCTTATCAAGGGCGCCCTAACTCGGGAATTGATCCCATTATTTTAAAAGTTCTTGGTAGATTTAAGAAGTCACTTGTCCTCTGTACATCCTTCGTAGGTAATAGGTTGAGTTAGTAAGAATACTCTTTTGAGGTGATCTTAATGGTTGGGAAACATCGTTATTCTAAATTATCTAACGAAAAAAAAACTATTGAGTGTAAGGATAAGAAAATGGTAAAACAGAATAAAATGTTTATGTTTCTAGTGAAAAATTACGTGGTAGGGTAAAATTACGTGGATATTTCTTTGAAAAATAAACGTAAAAAAACGGGTTTAAATCAAACCCAACTAAAGGTATTTATTTCTCATATTTTCGAAGTGTTCTAAATGCAATAGGAAAAAAAATTGTAATTTAAATTCCAAACATTATTTAAGGCAATCGATAAGACTGCAACAACTACCATCCAAGTCCCATGAATGCAACACATACAAACACTGTTGACTGGTCATTTAAAACAAATTGCGCAATTTCAAAAGTAGAAAAAATACGGGAGCTTTTTCCTCGAGAAGAAAGAAGCCGGGTCAACACTTAATGATCAGTAGGCCGAGGGTCAAAACTCTATAGTTGAACGGTTTCCTTTCTCCTCTGCTTTGAATGATGCTACTTCAATAAACCCACACTGGATTGAAAATATTATGCAACTGTAAATCATAAACGAAAGACAGCTTTTGAAATAAAAAAATAAGGACAGTAAACAAAACAAACTACTCGTATGTTATTGTTGATTTTATGATTCCTTAAATAAATACCTTTAAATTTTTGACTTTTTGATTATTTGAATTCTTGATTCTTGCTCTTTTTTATATTGCTGAGACTTAATGTTCATAGATTTCTAGAGTTTAATCAAATTATTTTAGTACGGATATTTTTCTTAAAAGCCTTTACTTAATTTGCAATGATTTGCCTTATATTATTACGTTTTCGCAGAACCCGTAATTCTCCAGACAGTTCATATAATTCTCAAAGTTGTTTATTGTCTACATTTAAATAAATGAATACAGGTTTATTTATATATGATATGATGTCAAAGCTGGAAAATACATGACAGAGCAGAATTGTCACCATTACGACAGAAATGCGTCAAGTTAAGTCTCTCGTCTTTGCAATATTCATGTACGGCGCAGAGACTTGGACTCTGAGAGCAAGCGAGAGACGTAGAATATACGCATTTGAAATGAATGTGGTGCTAAACAAGGATGTTACACATTTTATAAGCAGCAAGGCTAACTAACGTCTCTATTCTTGAAGAACTCAGAATCACCGATAGATATTCGACAATATGCCTTCGACGAGTCCTCCGATTCTTTGGGCACGTTGCTAGTGGCCAAGAAGACAGTTTGGAGAGGTTTGTGGTTACTAGAGGTGTCGAAGGACGTCGCACAAGAGAAATAATTCCAATGCGTTAGACTGATCAAGTGAAAGACGCAACTGGACTACCCTAAGCAACTGCCCTTCGAGCCGAGGAGTGCAGGGAAGATTGGAGGGGAGTCGTGAGGCTAGCATGGGAGTCACGATACTTAATCATGAGCTAGACGACAGGATGATGATGAGGTGTATATTGAGACAGAGAAAAAAAATGAATAAAATCGAATGGTCTGTGTTCATATCAAAATATGAATATTATGATAGCAAAACAAACAATAATCAAAAGTAAACATTGACATGCTTGCAGTGTCAAATAAAAGAAAAATTCAGTATAAGACGAATCCAAAACAATAAGAAAGTAAACCCATATACAATAATATATCAAATTCATCCCGACTACTTTACTTTCGTAAGAAGTCGAAATCATATGAATGCCCATACTGATGGCCCAATCTGTGTGGTCTTGTTATTGTCTAACAAAACCGTTTGCCGGGTGTCGGGATATCGGGAAAGAGTGGGTATTTCTCTTTATCCCTCAGAATCTCCAGTTCGGGCAGACCACTAAACATATTGTATTTATAGCATTGTCAGAGTTCCACAAAGGGCAGTGTTTGACTTCGTTTTTGCATAATTGAAATGGGTATAAAAATTCCTCTACGGCTTCCATGTGGCAACAGACGCAAAGCATCTCGCAAGACAAACAAAATTGAAAATTCACATATGGTCTGTGTAGATGACCCACAGCGATGTGGTCAAATTTCAACACAGTCACGGTGTGATTGGCAATGAAGACGCGTCTTGTACAGTAGAGAAATTCGCATGTCATCACTGCATGGCGTGCAATTATGTGGTCAGTTGTAGTCAACTACAATAGATTGTATTTATTTTTTTAAGCGGGTTCTGTCTCATGAAAAACAGTCGATTTGAGTCTTGTGCACATATAAATGATTTGAAAAGCTTAGAAAGTTGAGACGTCCCAAAAAATTATATGCATAAAAAGAGAGGTCCAGACTAGTCCCTTATCTAACCAGAGGTAGTGATCGTAACAAACTTGGGGTATACTTTATTATATTCAAGTTCCTTAATGGGACGATGAGACATTCCTTTAGAGAGAAATAGTACGTTGAGGTCGATTTCGTCTTCATCCAATATCATTGATTATTCCGAATTGATTCAATGGGGCGGAGATTATGACAGGGTTTTTGCCGTTACTGGCCCTGTGGTATGGAATGGTTGATTTATAAGTGCTAGCGATATGAGTGGCGAAGTCTCATTAAAATGTATGATTATATGGAACACTACAACA
This sequence comes from Odontocerum albicorne, assembly GCA_949825065.1. Classification (NCBI taxonomy): domain Eukaryota; kingdom Metazoa; phylum Arthropoda; class Insecta; order Trichoptera; family Odontoceridae; genus Odontocerum; species Odontocerum albicorne. The sequence continues at coordinate 15,451,141 of OX463859.1, forward strand.
AACATACCCTACATATACCTAAAGCCGAATATGTTTTGCTTTGTAAATCTATCGATATGTGCTACCACATATCTGTAGATCTGCAAAGGTTTCTTTATAGTTCATCTTCCCTTGGTAAGATAAGTGCGGTTTTCTTACCAAACATGTTTTTCTAAACATATACAGATGCGGAAAAGTCGTACTTGGTGTATATGGCTTTTATAATACCCAATATAATGGTTACATACATCACCTTCCTATTATTACAATCGTGGTGTATGTGGCCATTATAATACCCAATATAATGGCCACAGATACCACCTTCCTATTATTACAATCAACTTAATATGTTTCTTTTGTAACATTTTTAATCTATCAGAAATAGTGGGTTCGTATCTCGATTTAGAACGCTCTTGAGGAGAGTCTGCTCTCCAAACGGTGTTGTACAAATCATCATTTTTTATTATTTTTTTTTAAGATAACCCGTTTTAAATCTTCGTCTTTTTGACGGTGCTTTTGAAGAGTTCGTTTCTTTATATTATACTAAATATATTATTTAAAGTAAAGGTATTATGGAGTACACTATGGAGGTTTAAGGACACTGTAATTTGTTTAGTAAACCACGGTTTATTTCACTTTATATCTTTCTTTTATTTATATATTTTTTATGTAATTCCTTTTAAATCACAAAAAAATAAAACGAAAAGAGCCATCTACCGACTCATCAGGAAAGATCCTATTTTATGTCGGCAATAAAACAACTATCAGAAAAGAGTTAAAAACAATATTTTGTCATTATACGATTAACCCGTGTCATGCACGTTTTCAGAGTTTTTTTGTTTCTGAACATCCTCACTGTTATTAAAGGGTGTTTGCGCATAAAATATTTATGGGGTTTATATTTTATATCAACTCACCAAATAATAGTGTGCATTTAATACAATATCGCTTTAAACATTACCTGTCAGCTGAATGTCAAAACAATAAAACCTCATATCTCCCAGACCTTGAAGAGAGTCTCGAGATAGGAGGGGGCTAATATTAATTGTGGAATACCAAAGTAATTTCTTATTTAATATTCATAACGGTTTTTTAAGTATACTACCATTTTACAACAGAGTACAATTCTTACATCTGTCAAAATCTAAAGATACTGCAACGTAGCGTTATAAATAAAATAAAAAACATACCATAACTATCTTCATGATGAATGCCTGCACATGGCTCATGAGTCATGAGACAGTGCAACCTTTGCAAATTCTCTTACCCCATACAATAAAAACTATGTCACTCTTCTTTTGAACCGGTATTTAAAGCAAGACGAATTTAAATGAGATTCAGAATGTTTACATGATATAACCTTTGTGTTTTTATAATTTACTTAATTTAAAACAAAAGTACCTGTTCAACGTGTTCTGAAAAATAGAGAATCGTGTTTAAATTGACCTTCAGAGTTTTCAATTCATGATTAAAATGTTTTTTGTTTATTTTTTTTCGCCTGCTATTGGTAGCTTGACTTGGAATATTATTATATTCAAAATAAACGAAAATTGTACTATAATTATTTGCCATTTATTGATTTTTACTTTCTGTCCATTACATTTTAATGTTTTTAGTGTCTATTTGATGTATCGAGTTTGTTTCTGACCAATTCGTGCATGGCCGAAAATCGCCGCAATTAGAGATGGTGAAAATACGAAAACAGGCGAATCATTTTGAAGAATGAATTATTTGTAAAATAAGATTTGCATAGTGAAATATTGAAGCTGCCAAACGCAATTTCTCTGTGGTATATTGCTTTTAGTGACTGTGCAAAATTTTATGTTTGTACCTATTATTTTGCATTTCGGTTTCTAAATTTTTGTTTTATGGCCAATTGTACTCGTATTATACTTTCAACACAACCGGGTCGACTTGTAAAAAACTTTAAACACAACTTGCTTGACTTGAAGAATACTCGTACGTTTAACACAACCTGGTCGACTTGTAAAACATTTTCAACACAACCTGGTTGACTTGTAGAATATTTTCAACACAATCTGGTTAACTTATTATAAAGCAAATCTTGAAAGATCTCTACGTATAAAAACCTGAGTGGGGTAATTTTGGTCAAAATTTAAACCGTAATCTCAAATTGTATTATATTGCTAGCCATTGATAATAACAAAGATGTATTTAATTACATTTTAGGTCATTGTATTGTACAATATAATAAATCATTTAGGACATTATCTCGTCTACACCGTTGGAACGGTGACGACGTAGAAGTTGTTTTAGATATATTTAGTTCAGTTACACAATTTTTGTATGAATGAATATAACAGGAACAACCTCCAGACAATTGATAATGCAGATATAAAATGTTAGATATAAACCATAGCATAATACGCGACACGCTCAAAACATTAATGACCAGTACAACTGGGAGCAAACAGCAGTAGATCGAATCAAAAGTCGTAGAACTGTTGATAGTTATCAGAGACTCGTAAAGAAAGAAGACGAAGGCAGACAAGCTGCAAGTTCTGAAACTCCATGCCCTAAATGCAACAGGATATGCCTATTACAAATTGGCTTGCATTACCAGTTCCTTAATGAGATGTCTCCATTGTATCTTTCGAATCTGTATCTGAGAGATGTTTCTTCGGAGAGAAGTAAAACTTTAAGGCCGATTTGTTTTCATCTAATAAATTGGTTGTTCAAAATCAATCCAATAGGACGGGGTTTAACGATAGTTTTTGCTATTGCTGGTCCTGTGCCGTATAATAGTGTGCCTCCTAGTGTCAGAGATATGGGTGGCATGTGCAGCTTTAGAAAACACTTAGCGACAATCCTTTTTGGGAGATCTTTTCAAAATTTATGAAAGGGTTCGAATTCAAAGTAAGAGCGCCCTTGAGGAGAGCTTGGTCTTATAATGGCGCTATATTGAATGCCCTTTCATTATTAATATTATTACCCTAGCCCCTCACTTGGTACTGTGTGTTCTATTATACTCGTTACGGATAATGGACATATGATATAAAAAAGAAACAAGTGACAAGAACAACTTAACCTAAGATTATATGTTTGAAGATTTTTACGGTTATTATTGATGAGTTTATGAAGTATTTCGGTACTAACAAGTACACCTTGTTTCCCTAGCTCAATGTGCTGATGTTTCAAGAGCGTTGTAGCTTCCGTATAAAAAGGTTCGTTGATAATTACTTAAGGTGAAGTTTTTTTACAATTTTAACGATTATCAAAAACTTCACCACCTTAAGTGTGAAAGACTTTCTTTACAAAATGAAAGTTGAGGTTTTGTATAATTACTATCAACTCCCTGCTCGTTGATGTGTTATTTTGGAGTAAAACTCTAATGATTTGTGTAATAATGGTATATTTTTAACCTCCTTGTTTCCTTTAATTTCAGGTGTTAGTGACGCTGCTTACTATGGCAAGTCTCTAGGCAAACTGTCTGAGTTCCATCACGGCGTGTCAGGACACGTCTATGCTGTGGATGGAAGGACACTTTTTATCAAGGACTTCACTTATGATGGAGAAGGTCCAGGTAAGGGAATACATACTGCAACTTCTAAATGATTTAAATTTGTCCTGTAGTTTAGAGAAGAATAAATAAATTATGCATCGTTTGTAATTATTTTAAGGCTTTGTTGCCCCATTGACGTAGACAGTCCTTGTTTCTTTTTTAGTATGGGTGATTGCCTTTCACATCCAGTTTCACTTCACCTTTGTTTTTATATCATCTTTGTGGAGATCTTCCAGGTGATTTTCGTGATGTCAATGATCACCATTTTACGATCGTCCATTCTTGAAATATATGTAACTTATCTCCAATGAAAGTTATTAGGGCTTTAATTCCCGCATTGGTTTTTATATCGAGGAGCATGGCCATGCGAAAACGCACTGGACTTCCTTGCGGAAGGTCACCGATTCGAACCCCGCGCTGTGCTACTCCCTTCAAATGACACAGCCATTTTTCCGCCTAGTATTCGGAAGTATAATGATACATATGATTTCGATCATATCTATTCTTTGAAAGAAAAAAAAAGGCATGCCGGTTGGATCCGATCATCTCAATTCGGTGTACAATCGGTTCCAGTACAGTGGTGTGGCCTGTGAGTTTGCTGGTGTGCAACGGATGGATCATTCACTTAAAGAAGATAAAAAAAGAAAGAAATGGCCCAGCTTCACTTTCCAACTGAATTGCCATTGGAACTGCGAGGGTATCCTTGACTATAAAGTCCAGCAACGACGACGATGGTTTTTCATCATATTTGGTAATGTGACGTTCCTCTTATTTTATACCCATAAGTACGAGCGAGGTGAACCTGAGGTCCGCGAGCTGATTACTGATTTATTTTTTTACCCCCAATTTTTCCTAAGCTTTCGTTCCATCGTGATTCCCATAAATTCCTCTGATGACTCCTCTCTATCCATCTCTGCACTCTGCGGTTCTAAGGGCAGTTGTTAAGGGTAGTCCTTAACAACTGCCATTAGAGTCTCGTCTCTCACTTGGTCAGTACAACGCATTGGGATTCTTCCTCTTGTGCGTCGTCCTTCCACGCCTCCAGTAACCACAAGCCTTTTCAAACTGTCTCCTTGGCTACGAGCAATGTGCCCAAAGAAAAGGACTCGTCGAAGGGATATTGTCAACGATTCTTAGGTAATCTTAGTTACTCGAGAATGAAGGCGTTAGTTCACCTTGCTATCCATGGATAAGGCTTATAGAGCCATGTTCGCTACCGATAATTCATGCAGCCAAGAAGACTCCTGATTAATATAGTACCTCAAGATACAGTCAGTGAGTTTAAAAGGGTAGTTCAGATGCTGGGTCAGTTTGAATTTCCACAACCCTATCGGCGTAGCGAACATGATAATGCTGTGTTAGTCCATCGTCTCTCTATGACGGAACGAGGTCATCATCAAGCACACACTGTTCGAATTGGATTGAATTCAGTATGGTGAAACTATAGAGCCAGGCTCTGTGCGTGGATACTGAATAAATACACTTACATACCACATAGTCAAAGCTTTGGATATTTGATAAAAGGTGAGTCCAGTCTATTCCTTGGACATATGTTGTTATGAATGTGGAATGTTTGTATGTGGAATGTTGTGACAACCTCCGTGGCTTAGTTGTTAAGACGTATTGTAACTCAGGGTTTATGATTTCCATCCTCGTTGAAATCCAATAATTCCTTTTTAAAATAAGAATTTTCGCCATGTTTCCCTTAACACTTGCCTTACTGTGCTAAACAATCCCGCAAGCCACTGTGCTGGACGCTCATCACCCAGTGAAAAATGTATATTTTAAATTAAAATTATGCAAAATCTGCAAGGTTATTTTTTGTAATTAGCTATAAAATTATTTTATTATGTAAGTCCTGGTCACTCACTATCCATCATAGGGGGGCAAGTGTTAAAGGCGTTTTGATATATTTCTGGTTAGTTGGAAGATGTTGCCATATGGAAATAAGTCCGCCAGATTTTATTGTGTATAACAAGAGTGTAAATTATAATTATTTTCACCTATGAGAGTTTGTCAGTTACAATAGCTCGGCCACATGATGAGAGGCATACGGTGTAACGCAATTATCAACGTAAAAAAAGGCATAAAGGGTACATGAAGACGTTGCATATCTTGGCTCAAGAGTCTGCGTGAATAGTTTGGATTATGTTTGACAGAGTTGTTCAGGGTTGCAGTCAACAAATGGAAGATTTCTATGACTGTAGCTGATTTCCAATAGGAAACAGCACAATAATAAGGCCAATAGGAAACATCACATTGTTTATCATACTGTCATGATGACCTCCGTGGTCCAGTTGATAAGAAGTCTGCCACACCATCTCAATACTATTTTACTTATAGCAGCCATCTACTACAAAAAAAATATCCTTTACCCAATCCCTTCTTACTCTACAAAACATTGTAATACCTGATGTTATACGCAAGGTGCGTTTTTCTACCGCATTTATTCTGATCTCATCACTTGATTTTCATGCAAAGGTTTCGCTTCCATACAACAACGTGGTCAATAGCCCATCACTATGCACAATAATTTTTTAAGATTTGTAATTTTAATTATCAATTTCTGAATGAAAACTCAGTGGTAAATAAGTGATAGATAAAAAGTAAAAATTTTGTTGTACTTCGCAACAAAAACAGACCAAATGAAATTAACGGTGTTTTGATTTCGATTGAAGGAAAAGTTTTAAAACCGAAGTGAAACTTCCAATAATACCGTTAAAAACGTACGCAATTATTCATCTGCTGAATATTGCGGTTTAGTTATTTCTCGCACCTTTTTTTATATTGGTTTTTCTTACTTGATCGAATAATCTATGTTTTTTTATTTTCATTGAAATAATTTACCACGGTTTTGCAGTTTTTTATACATAAATTAAATGTTATGGCACTTCTAAATGGTTTCCTCAGTGGCTCATTTCCTCTATAGACTATTTGATTTTTTGCATCAAAACAAACATGAATTGGGCAAAATGAGCATTACAAAATTTTATGTTTATTGCTTAATTGTTTACTGGACGTTTCAAAGGGATTATAATTGTGCAGGTATCTAGGTTATGTTACGATAATAATAAAATAAAATTTTATAAAGCGCAGTTTAGAGAGCAAACTCTCCTCAAGGTCGTTTCAATTTGGGACTCGAACCCACCAATATTGACATATTATTATAAAAATATTACAAAATCAATATACATATATAAATTGAGTGTAAGAATTGAAAGGTACTGGCTGCGGCCATTAGATCATTAATAATTACATTTCATATTCTGTCATACATCGAACATCTTCTAAGTGTACGTATTTTTACTGCATTTACATTTTTCACTCATACATAATCATCATACTTTCCCTTGGTATTTTTTTGCCATTTCTTCCTAAATATATATTTCTATACATAGCAGATGCGGCGAAGTTTCTAATCTTATAGCCTTAACCACCACATTTCTATCATTATAAAAAAATATATCCGTTTTTAAATTTTTTTTGTAACATCTATTAATAAAATTGGGTTCAAATTCATAATTTAAGCGCCATTGACGAGAGTCTACTTTTTAAATGGTGTTATATAAATACTTTTATTATTATTTTAAGAACCATTAATAAAATAATCGATGGAAAAGACTACCATTTTAAAACTTTGTTATTAAGTGATCGTAGATCGATTTCAAAGAAGATATGGATTCCTTAATGACCACAAGTTCAAGAAACCTGCATATCAGCCCAGAGTATTAAGAGACGCATACATGGAAATGTGACCTAAAGAAACCAGTTAACTACATAAAGGCTGGAATTATGTGGTGGGCGATGTGACCTGATCTGGATAGTCATAAATATCATGGTCCATGGTCTACATACATACCAGTACGCTACATCCAGCTATACAAAGTGAATGGTTTAGTGTATAACGTGGACTACTCACAATAACCACCGTTTAGGCTCCACTTACTGCCTCCCACGACGATTGATCTTATTCAAGTTTTTGGCATATTATACATGCATATATAAATGACATCATGCTATTCCCCTGTTAGGGAAGGCAGAGAGGAAAACGAGTTTCTTTATATTTTCAGTTGATGGAATACACATTAACACATGTTAAGACACTTTTTTTGACAACTTGTTTGGAGGGTCCTGCAAATTCCTTATTTTATTTGTATTCGAAGACTGGAATGGTAACCAGAATCATACGTAAAATTCTTCAAGATCTGACCCTTGACTGTACATTGATGATGCGACGTCAGAATTTATGCATATTTTTATTGTCGAGGGTATTGCCCATGGTAGAAATCGAGAGACTGTCGTTAAAGGGTGAATTATTGACAAAAATATTTACAAGATACAAAATCTTTCTTCTATTTCGACCAGGAATCTGTACTTGGTCTCCAGATTCATACGTTAAAATCTTCAAGCTCTGATACTTCATTGTGACGTTAGAATCTGCATCATATTTCAATCAATGCATATTTTCATTATCTGCGGCATTGTCCATGTTAGAAACCAGAAATCAGGAAACTATCGTTTCAAGGTTAAACTGTTTTCAAAAATATGTGTTAAGACGTCAAGAATATGTTCTTTTTTTAAAAAGGGATCGATCACATGATAAAACGGGACCGGGACTCAACGCCAATCAAGTTTATCATATTAAAACACGGGATCCAGACTCAACGTCAACCAAGTTTATCACATTAAAACACGGGACTAGGACTCAACGTAAATCAAGTTTATCACATTATAACACGGGATAGGGACTCAACGCAAATCAAGTTTATCACATTAAAACACGGGACAGGGACTCAACGCAAATCAAGTTTATCACATTAAAACACGGGATTGGGACTCAACGCAAATCTATCATAGTATATCACATTAAAACACGGGATCGAGACTCAACGACAATCTTGTTTTTCACATCAAAACACGGGATCGAAACTCATCGCAAATCAAGTTTATCACATTAAAACACGGGATCGAGACTCAACAGCAATCTAGTTTATCACATTAAAACACGGGATTGGTACTCAACGTAAATCTAGTATATCACATTAAAACATGGTATCGGGCCTCAAGAGAAATCTAGTATATTACATCAAAGTACGGGATCGAGATACAAATTGTTAAGAAAAAATGGAAAAAGCATAATTGATTTCAAAATGTTTCCCTTAACTTACATATTATTTACGTACATATATATCATCAAGCCGTGTATCTCGCGAGGCAGTCGGATAAAATAGTTCTCCAAACTTTTCTATTCAAGAACACAATTTTCATCTCTTCTATTGTATATTCATACATCTCGTCGTGCACAATCATCTTTTGTTCATACTTCTCACTTTACCTTCTTTGAAAATTTGGTCAAGCTACGTTTTCCACAGTCTGCCTCTTCCACTCATGCCTTGCACTCCTGACTTGTATATTCGCTTAGTCATTCTTTAATCATTCATTCTCTCCACGTGTTCAAACCATCTTAAAGCTCTTTTTTCATCTTACTTAAAACATCAATTTTATCCATGAATTAATTTGTGACGTCTTCATTCCGCCTTCTTTCAAACATTGACACTCCATACATTTTTCTTAGTGCACGTATCTCCACAGCATTAATCTAATTGTAATCCTTCTTCTGTCATGTATAAGTTTCACTCTCATACATCAAGATGGGCACCAACACACTGTTATGTATTGTCATTTTTGCTCCCGTTGATATTGTGCGGTTGTTTTATATAACCTTAAATGCTCCGTTTAGCTTTTTCTCTGTCGCCCATTCACGCCTTTGTGCATAATTTGTTTGATATTTACTTATTGTTTTAAATTTCGTCAGTTTTACTCAAATTTTTAAAGACATGGTTATGTATTGCTTTAAAGCCATAAATTTGTCAGATGTATTTATATTAATTGTCAAATAAATAATGAAATTGATAAATTGTTAAGTACAAATATTATTCACTTACCTATCCTAAATATTGTAATACAAGTTGGTACATCGCTTTTAGAAGTTCTCCATAGACAGTTCACTGACCGATGGAAACAGAGACCAAACGAATAGTTTAACGCCTTGCGTTGCGACATCTATCGCCTCCACATCTTCGGATTCATACTCAGCATTTTATTATAGTCTACAATGCTACATTATTGAGAGCAGTTTGATGCCTCGAGTGAAATTGTAACATGGGCTAACAACTGACCTGGTGAGGAAATCATAAAGAACATACTTGATTGCATTTGAAGAGTCCAAGGGAAGAACACAATATGCCCATTTTTTCGATTTTCGGATAATAAGCTTAGTGAATGGTAGATAATACAATGTGCTAACTGACAGGAGTATTTCAAGTGAAGCAGAACTGGCTGCTTATAATATAATCTTGGTCCCAACATTTTTTTTAAACCTGGCGAGTTTATTGCCATGTGGCAATCTCTTCCAACCAACCAGAAATATGTTTTTATAGGCCCTAAGTGTTAACCAGACTGGAATCCTATTTAAAAAAATCTGGGTTCCAGCGGGGATCGAATCCATTAAAACATTAGGTTATGGAAGCGAATCTTGAACGTGGCAAACAAGTGATGGAAGTGAAATTAATGTGCTTGAAATGAGAACGTTCCGTAGAATGTGTGAAATAAAAACCATATTTGACAGAATAAGGAATGATACAATAAGGAAATCATGTAGATTTAAAGAAGCTGCAGCGTGCTAGTTGAAGAAATGAACATTGAGACGGGTCGGCCATGTAGAAAAATGAATGATGAAAGATTAACAAAAATTATCTATATAAGTAGTGTAAAAGTTACAAGAAGCTTAGGAAGACCTAGAAAAACATGCCATCACCAAACGAATCATATCATAACTCTTTGTTCGATCATAGAATGTTCAACCATGGCACCACCAAATGAATGTGAGTGTGCAAAAATGCAGAGAGATCTTTATCTTTATTCTATAATATAATGCTCAAACATGGCACCATCAAGTGAATCAGATCTTTATCCTTATTGTATCATACAATATACTTTTATATCTATATTATTTTTGTTATAAATCATTTATCAAATATAATTTGAAACACAAAAAAAAACATAAAAAAAAAGGATAGTCTATGTTAGTTAACACTTAAGGCCTCTAAAAAAAATTTGATTGCTTGGAAAATATTACGACAACATTATTACGGTTATAGAAATAAGTGTGGTAAAAAGTGTGTATTATGTATGGGGTAACTCATACATCCAACTGAAGCAGATTAATGTGTTCTGTTTTCTAGGCAGTATGTTTACATGCGATGAGTGATTTGAAAGGAACATTGAAAGAAGGGTGGCGACAGGGAACAAGGTAAACGAAACACTCAATGTTATATACGACAACTGCACAATATCAACAGTAGCAAAAATGACAGAACGTAGTGTGTTGGTGCCTACCTTGACGTATGGAAGTGAAACTTGGACTTGGCAGAAGAAATATGTAAGATTAATGATGTGAAGATGCGTGTACTAGGGAAAATTTGTGGAGTGTTGACATGTTTGAAAGAAGGCGGAATAAAGCCATTAGAAATTGCATGGATAAAATGAATATTTTAAGTAAAACATTTGGACATGTAGGAAGAATGAATGATGAAAGGATGACTAAGCAAATATACAAGTCAGATGCGCAAGATGGGCGTGGAAGAGGTAGACCGAGGAAAACGTGGCTGTACCAAACGCATTAGATTTTGAATGAAGGTATAGTGACAAATGTGAACAATAGAAGTATTCAACGGAAGTTAAATATAACATAATACAATGAAGTTCACTTAAAACCTATTTTCATTTTCGTATATAATATGAATAAAATGTTACTTGATTTGTTTTTACTTTAGAACGTTCATATTGAACTATAGCAACTTCTCTAATATAGATGTGTATGCAATTCACGTGGGTTATTTCAACGTACAATTGCAGTCTTTTGGAAATATGTGTTATTTTAAGATGTTGAGAAATATTGTATCCATACATCAATGAATCTTTATCGTGTGAGGTTTTCTGACATAAGTGACCAGGTAGTTTACACTCTTAAGCAACCTCCAACTTAGAATTGGACTATGGGTCAAATTTCACATTCACACTGTATTTAACTATACCCAGGATCATTAGAAAGAGCAAATGATGCCATTTCGATACATCGAAGCAGATATACTCGTGTTAACAATGAAATAAGGGGACATACCAATAAATATAATATGGCTGCTAGGTTGTTTATAAATACTGTCGTATCACTTTGTTTCTAAAAAAACTGCATTGGCTAAAGTTTAGTGAACGGATTGATTTTAAACTGTCTCTATGTATTCAAGTCTCTTAATGAAATGTCTCCATTGTATCTTTCGTATCAGTATCTGAAGGATGTTGTTTCGGAGTACAGTAGAACTTTTGCAGTCGATTTCGTTTTCATCGAATAAATTGATTGTTTTGAATAGATTTAATAAAGTGGGGAATAATGATAAGGCTTTTATCGTTGATGGTACCATAGTACAGAATAGTCTGCCTCTTAATACTAATACAATGGGGGAGGGGGGGGGGGGGGGGGCGTGTGCAGTTTTAAGAAACACTTGAAGATAACACTTTTTTAGAGGTCTTATGAAAATCGCAGGAATCGCATGTAAAGGTGTTTGGATGAACAGGAAGTGAAAGTCTGGCACTAGTCCGACAATAAAATAGCATGATGATATGTATGTTATTACGTATGCTATCAAAATGTATGATAAATATGAAGATTATACACATACGTATGCCACATGACAATATCTTCCAACTTTTCAAAAAGTTGTTATGAGGTCTCTATATAAACGCACTGATAAATTATTGATTTATTTAATGAAAATATATATGACACCTAAGTGTTATTCACTAAATAAAAGATAAAACATCAACATCCGCAAAAAAATTGATACAATAAAAAAAGGTACCCGGCGTATGATTATTGAAATACTGTTATTATAATGAAAGAAAGAAAAAATATTCGTATATTCAAAAGAAGACAATCAGCTAAAGTACAAAATTAATAACATTATATAAAAAACAACAATAAAGATAAAATGTAAATAAAATAATCAGTTTCCTAGTCCTCAACTCAGCAATATTTTCATTTGGTCAAAAACGCGAATCAAACCCGAAAAGTCCATGTGAAAGACGAGCGAAATTCCACTAAGCTACAGAGCTAGTCTATCGACTCTACCACTTATCATCTCTCTACTGGAGAAAATTTCCTAAACTCAACAACATCTACATTTGGTCACAAACGGGAATCAAAGCGGAAACGTCCACGTGGAAGATGAATAAATTTTCATTGGGCTACAGAGCTAGTAACCCTTCCCTCCCGTAGGAAATCTTCTAAATTAAGACGAGCAAATTTCCACTAAGCTACAGAGTTAGTCTAATCTAATCTATGTACCATTTATCAGTGACCATTCTCTCCCGTAGAAACTCTCCTAATTTAAGATGAGCAAATTTTCACTAAGCTACAGAGCTAATCTAATCTAATCTACCATCTATCAGTGACCCTTCTCTCCCGTAGAAACTCTCATAAATCAAGCTTAGCAAATTTCCACTAAGCTACAGAGCTAATCTAATCTAATATCTATCAGTGACCCTTCTCTCCCGTAGGAAATCTCCTAAATTAAGATGAGCAAATTTCCACTAAGTTACAGAGTTGGTCTAATCTAATCTATCACCTGTCAGTGACCCTTCCCTCCCATAGAAACTCTCCTAAATTAAGACGAGCAAATTTCCACTACGGTACAGAGTTAGTCTAATCTGATATACCATCTATCAGTGACCCTGTAAAATTTTGGACGTACAAGATAATGTCTTTCAATTCTTTGAATTGTCAGATTAAAATCCATCATAAAATAAAGGTCACATTTAGTTAAAATCTAACCTTCACTTAAAAAGACTACTTATCATTTAACCCGAAATGTGATTAAGATAGATGGTGATCTTGTACCATCAGAACATATCATATTACATTCTCCCGCATTAAGGGTATTGCGCAGTAAATTTTTTGCATCCTTGATATGACCGCCAGAGGTCAGACGTTCTTAATCTTTAAGATTAAAATGTTAAATGTTACCATAAGCAGGTCATTCGTTTGATTTAGTTACCTTTATAACGTCTTACACTAAGAGGCAAATAATTTCATGCCATGGGACCAGCAAGGCCAAAACCCTATTATAAATATCATCATCGTCATCATCACGCAATGCCCCTATTGAGGAAGGCAGATGAACTGATATCCCTTTTATTTTATCTTGGCAAACTTCTTTCGCTTCGATCAGGTCACTTCCATATAACTCATCACGTGAACTTTTCTATTATATAAAGACTTTTCACTCTCCCTCCTTTAGAATTTGATTAATTTGGTTGTATCGCGTTTATTCTACTTTCTATACTATAAGTCCAAATTTATAGTCCGACCTTAGCACTAAATACTGAGTCCTAACTTTTTATTAAGGATTCATAAATAAGTGAGTTACATGGTTTAATTAGGTACCGTACTTTGGAGCATATGGGGTCTAACTCTGAATACAAACCACGGAAGTCTATGGTTAGAAATTGTAATAATACTCGCAATAATAAACGACCAACTCGTATAGCTCCGTTTTTAAACTCTCTACGGGAGGGCTCAAATCTTACACTCAAAGTTATTTTATTTTTTGTAATATATTTAATCTTTCGACAATAGTACGTTAGGTTCCCGAGTTGGAGCGCCCTTGAGGAGAGTCTGTTCTCTGAACAGTGATACATAGTTTATCCTTTCATTTTTATCTATTTTTACAATCTAACATATACTCTTGTGCTTCTGCATGTGTAACATAATAATTAAATATTAATTTATTGTATATAGCGCCGTTTAAAGGGCATACTCTTCTTAAGGACACTCTATTAGTTAACTTGTCGTGTTTCCATGTGCTAGTTTCATCTTTCGTATGTATCTTTTAATTTGGGAGATGATCTATTGCCTACTCAATTTAAAACTGACTGTTTTTCTAGGGAGTTTATTCAGCACTAAATTTCCTTTTTTTTTAGTTTTTCATCTAAATGTTTTTCTTTTGAGTTCCTTACCTAAACATTAATAAAGAATCGAGCTTCCATCCATTATGATATACACTCGAATATTTTGAAGACACCTAGAATATTTTTACGATGTAGATGATGATCTCCGTGACTAAATTGTTATAACGTCTGTTTTGTAACCCGAGGGTTGCAGATTTGATTCCCGTTAGTATCCGATTATTTAAAAAATGGTTCGAGTCTGCTTTTCACTTTAGGTGTCTATAAAATCTTTGTAGTTAGTTGGAAAATATTGTCATACGGCAATAACCCCGCCAGATTTTACTGTATATAGTGAAAGTGTAATACAACACGATTCAAACAACCAGCTCAAAATGTTCTGCTACTAACACCATAAAATAGATTGACCACGACGCTGACTACAAGTCTTTTGTTACGGGGAGGAAAATAAATATTTAAAGACTGTAATAGTACAAAAGTTTTTTGGTTTAATACCTTTAATGAATGCAGCTTAAAAGATCGTCACTTTATAAAATATTGCAAATTATTCTAATTTACCCCAGGACTAAGGGTGTCTTATCAGGATGAGTCTAGTCCAATGGAAGGCACCGCAGAGCTTTTTTCTAAACTTGAAAATATTTTTTTCAGTGTATTTCAGTTTTTCAGTATAAAATACGTTACCAAGTGGACCAGAAAGTTTCAAAACTAAAAATGGGTGAACTGATAATTTTAAAACTGAATAGTTTCCCCTTTAAATCTCTCGGCCTATGAGAAACTTGTATTATCTATGAAACTAAAAAAAGGAATTTACAAATTAGCTGAATTTCGTATCCACGACATTTTTTTATATTCCAGTTATATGGAAAATGAAACATTCTTAAAATCTTGAAATTTGATAAAGATAATCATTTGAGATCTACTACTTTGTATTAAATTGTTTAGTTAAAATTCGTACAATAAAATGATATAGCACAATGCAGAGATCTTTGAGTTTAGATTAAAGGTGACCTATAATATAATCTAACTTCGAAGTTAAGGTGATCTATAATCTAACTTTGAAGTTAAGTCTTAAAATAAAGTATACCACTAATTGTAGAAAAAGTCAACTTGACTACTTCATTGGGATGACAAAAAAAATTTAATTAATAGCAAATCTCGAGGGAACAGTGGATTCTTCTTCTTAACGTACCAAAGGCATTAAATTATTTCTACTCGGAAGTTTGCAGCTTCGACAGCACTGGGCCTACCACGAATTAAGGCTTTTTGCAAGATACCGAATTTCTCAAGCACTGCAGCAAGTGTTGCATGGACAGCTCCTTACCGCACATACAGAGAGCCGACCCATCACGTAACATTCCCCATTTTGACACGTCTTTTAATTCCTGTTCGGAGGTTAAGAGATTTCCAAGTACTTCAGGGCAGTTCAGAGCCAAGTTGTAATGACTTCACAGGCAAACTCCATCTGCTGGGATTCGATGTTCTTCTCTAGTTGTTCGTCTTAGTAACAACAGGAGGTTGTTCTAGTGGCTAGTTTAAAAATGATTAAAAATGTGAATTATAAAGAGATAAATGCTTTACGTCAATTTTAAAAGTTCTGTGGTGCTTATCGAAAGTTGCACCAGCTTTTCCAAGATTTTGTGAATTTGTGTTCAGCTATCATAATAAATTTAAATGTTTTTTCTTAAATTTTTCTTCGCAAGACAAGACAAACCGCTTGTTCTCTGTGTGACAAGGTCAAGGATTTAAAACTAGAAGAACAAGTTAACATAAAAAAATAGTAGATAATAAAAATGAATAATTGCTTATTTAAACAATGGCTTGTAATTCTTTTTCAAACATGAATTTTACCAAACGCAAAAGCAGTAGATAATAATTTCTTAATAATGATTGCACACCGTAAAATTTTCTATTTGCAACACAAATGGGGAGAGATAATGACAACACTGATGGTTCCCACGCTTCGATTGCAAAACTAATATGGCGGTGACTTTTTTAAGGTTAGGTTTTTTGTGATTTGAAATTGTCACTTCTTCACTAAAAATGTTTAAATATTTATTTTTCCAAACTTTGCGAATGAAGCAAAATAATGCCAATTCTACATATATAAACAGTATGTGTTTATTAAATTTATTACGTACATAGTTTTATAATCGATTGTTCATTATTTTCACTACAGTTACAACGATTTCAGTAGGCAGGCTATATTTTTTCACTATAGTTCGGAAATTCTAGTATGAGTCCTGTGACAGCTCACAAATTTGCCCCAATACAACCTTATGTAATTTATTTACCTAAATAACTTGTTATTTATTAGAATTGAGGCAAATTTGTGAGCTGTCACAGGACTCATCCTAGAATTTCCGAACTATAGTGTTAATGATGCATCTATCGAGATTAAACGTCGAATATTCATGGCAAATAGATGCTTCTTTGGTCTGAGAAAACACCTTATATCTCGGTTGTTGTCCAGAAGGACAAAACTTACCATTTACAAGACACTGCTACGACCTGTCCTCACATATGGGTCTGAATGCTGGGTATTGAGTAAGAAGAACGAATCTTCCCTTCTAATATTTGAAAGAAAAATACTCAGAAAAATATTCGGACCCATACAGGAAAATGGATCTTGGAGAGTGAGATATAATGAGGAGTTATACAGCATATACAAAGAGCCCAACATCATAAAATACATCAAAATTGGGAGGCTACGTTGGGCGGGGCATGTAGCAAGAATGGGAGAAGAGGAAATGCCTAACAAAGTACTCTTCTCCAAGCCCCAAGGAAGACGTAGCGTGGGTAGACCGAGGCTTAGGTGGATGGATGGGGTGCAGAATGACGCAAACGTGATTGGCATCAGGGGCTGGAGGAGTGCATCCCAGGATAGGGGGGAATGGCAGCGACTGCTGGAGCAGGCCGGGGCCCACAATGGGCTGTAGCGCCATTGATGATGATGATGATGATGATAGAACTTTTCTCGTATACGATGATTGTTTTTGCTTTTATAATCACAATATTTGCCTCTTCCCCTAAATGATGTCATTGGCAAGATGGAAAATATTTTTTTGCGTTGGATTAGATGAGGATTTTCTCATTTGCTGTGGGGAAATATTTTTTTCTGTTGGAAGGGCTCACCGTCGTTCTAAACATACTCGTATTTACATACTATCACGCCGTTTCCTGCCGGGATAGGCAGAGAGGTAACAACGCTAGACTTTCTTGTTGCGACACTCTTTCACCTCTTCCACATTCATACAACTTTAACAATTTCTCTGACTTTAGTTCTAATGTTACTTTTTTTCAACATATCATTCACTGGATCCAAACATACTTTCCTTTGTCTTCATATCATTCACTGGATCCAAACATACTTTCCTTTGTCTTCATATCATTCACTGGATCCAAACATACTTTCCTTTGTCTTCATATCATTCACTGGATCCAAACATACTTTCCTTTGTCTTCATATCATTCACTGGATCCAAACATACTTTCCTTTGTCTTCCTCTGGCCCAACTTCCACGCACAGTTGCATTGTATATTTGTTTTGTTCTTGTATTCTTTTCAGTATAGGTCTGCAGCATTCCTTCTGCTCCTTTCATTCTTTTTCACATTCACATATTTTCAGTCTTTTTCATATCCACGACGATCTCCGCGTCCTAGTCGGTAAGACGCTTGTCTCTCAATCCGCAATCTCTAGGTTGAGAGACAAGCATTTTACCAATTCTAGTCTGATTTTAACATAAGGCTTTTTTGACATCTTTCTGGTTGGTTGGAAGATATTGCAACATGGCAGGTTGTACTGTATATAACGAAAGTGCCAGGTTGTACTGTATATAATGAAAGTGTAATACTCGTACAATTAGTGCGGAAATACTGTTGTGGACTATCACCGTAGTGAATTTTGCAACTGTGTGGTTCAAGTACGAATATATAATATATGTTTTAGTGCCCCAATGACTTTGTTTCTTATCACTACGTGCCGTTCAATATCCCGAGTAACTCTTCCATAATATAAAAATAACAACGGGAAGTGAACCTGCACCCTCCAGGCTGGAAGGTAGATGTCTTATTTACTAGATCATGGAAATTTGCTACGTATCAATTTATTGATTAACTAGGATTCATTTTCAGTTCAATGTTGAAGAAAAATGACCATGTTACTAGATATCGAGTTTTATTTGCAGAAAATGTACAAATTCAAGTCTCAAGGTTTTTGTGTTAAAAGTATAACGAATTCGATCCTAAGGTGAAAATTCAAGGAACTAAACACCTCCGAGCGAAGCTAATGAATTAATAAGGCCGCCTGAACGCTTAAGACAACATTGGGTAATGCACAACAACCATTTGAAATGTTGAGGAAACCATCAAGTCTTTTTTATATAAAATGAAGCAATGTGTAGTATCTCAGATGGATGCTCATGCAATCTTTATTTCCTCAATAAATTATGAGACTCGATCTTAAACACTACAAATAATATTGACTCGATCTTTTTTTGCAGAAGGATCTGATTTTATGTCAATGACTCTGAGAATACCACTTTAAAAAATGAAGAAGGCTGTTCATTGACAGTTGGCATTCTTTGTGGAAGAGGCCTTCACGCTCTTTTAACACATCATGGTTGTCTTCATCTCAAGTCATCTTCAAGAGTGATTAACATCAACATTCGTTCATGAAAAGGACTGTTTTAAGACTTTATGTACTCTTTGATCAATAAATAATCTATACAAGATGTATATAAGGTACGAGAAGTTTTTGAAGACTTAGAAAAATGTGGCACGATTAAATTAGTCTATTCTGAAGAAGACATGAGTGAAATAGCTAATAGTACTTGTAGTAGATTTTGTATAACAATGTGTATCGACATAAGATTAGTTATATGTGTGTCAGGATAGAATTAATTATATATCTGTCCTCACTGCCTTTGCCAAAAAAGACACAGTGGAACAGTGATGATGACGATTAATTACATTTCTTGAGAAGAGGCAATTCATATACTTACATACAAACATATCGTCAAGCACTGCCCTTTGCTTTATAGGCATAGAAAACAGATTTACTTCAAACTTTTTTATCCCAGCACACATTTTTCTCCTGTATCACATCTCCTCTATCATTCATTATCTCCACATGTCTAAACTATCTTAAAGCTCCTTTATTCATCTTACTTAAAACGTCTATGTTATGTATTCATTAATTTCTGATGTCTTCGATCCACCTTCTTTCACAAATTGACACTCCATTTTTTTTTATTAGTGCACCCATTTCTCCTTTAATACTCTGCCAAGTCCAAGTCCCTTCCAAACATCAAAGTGGGCACCAGCATATTATTATGTATCTACAGTCTTGATTTGATCCTTCAAGAGAGTGTGTGCTAAATAAAAAGTATGCACAAATAAAGCCAGTACACTATTTCATATATTGTACTTACAACGTTGATCAGAGAAGAGAAGAGAATAAATGAGGATATTAGGAAAGAATGTAAATTAAAAACAAGTATTTTGAACAATATATATCATAAGATGAGATGGTTTGATTACATAGAAATAATGAATGCTGAAAGGTTCACAAAAGTAATCAGCACACAAGTATTGAATGTGCCAGAATTTGGGAAATGCGCTATAAAAAACGGGGCACGATCGAATGAATTAAATTCTGAAAGTGAGAAACCTTTATAAAAGGAGAGTATGATGAGGTATATGAACGTGGCAGAAGCGATATATGTGTGCCAAGGTAGTATGAATTGAAGATCTGTTCTCTCTGCCTGCTGCAATAGAGACATAACGGTGATGATGATAATTATAATATGAATACGGAATGAAGTGTTTTAATCAAAACTTATTTGTTTTGTATTGTATTACACTTTGTTGTATACAGTACGACATGGCGAGACTATTTCCATGCGTCAATCTTTTTCAACCAACTAGGAAAGTGTTAAGTAAATATTAAGAGAAAAATAGACTAGAACCCTTTTTAAAAAATCTGGGTACCAACAGCAATCGAACCCGTAACTCCAGTGCTGGAAGGCAGGAGTTTTATCAACTAAGCAAAGCCAGATCAATTGTCTTTATGTCAATGAGAATGAATGTTGCAAAAAAATTAAGTATTGGTGAAAATATATGCGATATTTTGATGAATTATTAAGAACCAAATTTGCAGTTCGTCTTCTCTTGGATAAAATTCAGCAGTTTTCTTACCAAATACATATGTAGATGCGGGGAAGTACCCAATGCAATTTGTTTTAAATGACCATTCCAAATAATTGTAGATGTTTTATTCATGTGACTTAGATAGCAATTGCTGCAATTTTGTCGGCGTGGTCTAATGGTTAACATTCACGCTAAGCAAGCGGGCGCCCCACGTTCAATTCCTAATGGATTAACTTCCGAACTGGTTTTACTCTTACAATATTTTACATCTGAATTTAAGAATCCAGGTGATGCTTTTATTAACGATGTTAAATCCTCTCAACCTCCCTTAATTTTTTTAATAGCAAGAAGCCCTCTAGAGCTGATCGCTGTGATTAGGAAACAGCGCTATATCAAATTATTTATGAAAACAAAAATCGGGCTTTGAATTACAAGATATAAGTTTTGTTTCTATTGCTTCTACTCAAAAAACATTTCGTAAATATCAATGGTGGTATTGACGATGAAAAATGCTAGCACTAAGAATATCACGTGGGGTTATAATGAATGGTAGAATATGATATTGATTTTTATATTTTATTTTATTTATTTTATTTCAAAGGTCAAACGACCTTTTTTATACAAAGATTGAAAAACAACAACATATATAATTTAAGATTGACATGAAAGTAGTGTTGTACAATAGTAAAAAAAACAGTACAAGTCGAAAAACTGAACAAAACAAACCCATACACACAATTCAATCAATTCATCCCGGCAAGAATATTTTTTTCACTTGACTTCTATATGTAACCAATAATACCATATGAAAATCCAAACAATGCCCATATTGATGACCCAATCTGTGCAGTCTTGTTATGTAAAAGGTATACAAATACTATGGGCTACCATTTCACCATGGGATAAGACATTTTGCCGAGTGGGCCTGCAAGGAATGTGTAGCATGAAATACGTGTTGACAATCTCAAATAATGTTGTGAGGTCAAATATCATTCTTCTATTAGACAAGGTTGTAAGCCTCATCACTTTCACCAACATATCATAGTCCAACTCAGTAATTGGGATCTGCAGTTCGAAGTTTACAAATCGTAAAAATCTCCGCTACATTCGTTCAATTTTATGAGCATAGAAATCATATGAAGTATATCAACAAATTTGGAGCAGTAAATTAAGGCTTTTTATATACAAATGAATTTATTATAGTATATGCCAGCAATCAAACTAGGTTCTGTGGTGCTCACAGATAAATACCATAATTTCCACCGTCCTTGAAGTGACAGTCTCGCTGATCTCTGTAATAAAAGTCATCATAATTACGAGATTTCGCTGATCGATAAAACCCAGATCGTGTTCTACATTAAAACAATAAAAGTGGCTGAGATTATCTAAAGATTACCGGCGATTTGTGGCCGATTTCGCCATCGCTGCTGCCCGTAGCGTTACGAGTGGATGTGGCAAAAAATAATATACATCGTGTTGACTCAAGTATGTTGTATCTCCAGTCATGCTTATGTTGCGTGTTGTCTACAACTGTGTTCACCATGTGTCTAAATTATTTCAATATACAAAACAATCAATATAAAACAGTCTTTACAAAAATTAAACAACAATGTCCTTGGTTGTTTAATATTTTCATAAATTCAAACGTGAATGAACTATAGGCGGCACATAAATGTCAAATAGAAATGCGTGCGAATTGCTGCATGTTGATGTCATGGTAGTGCAAGCGGATAATGAGGATGAATTACAAAGTAAATTATATGAAAGATGTGAAAAGAAAGATTTGAGATGGATGTTGCGAAATCCAAAATTATGGGGAAAGAAAAGTGTGAAAGAAGTTAATGAGATATATGGGTGAACAATAAGAAGTTAATAAGATATATGGGTGAGCAATAAGAAGTTAATGAGATATATGGGTGAGCAATAAGAAGTTAATGAGATATATGGGTGAGCAATAAGATATTAAAACAAGTTGCGGACTTCTGCTATGCATTTCTGTAGATGGTGGAAGATTTCTGAAATATATCGAACGGCGTGTAGGAATAGGAAATAAAATCGGTAGGGGAATGATACGTTTATGAGTATACTTGAACAGGACATATTAAAAATGTGCTAAGATGATAGACCACAACAGTATTTAGTACCAATGTGCATCTATGGGAGTGAAACGTGAAAGTGGAAAAATACTGGAAAGAACCGAATACATTCTGTATAAATGCGTGCACTGAGATGAGGCTATAACGTATGGAGAATACGGAATGAAGTGATTAAGGGATAGAAGTAAACTTTTGGCTGATGAGTTGAGTAAACGAAGAAAAACTAACAAAACCAATATACAGTGTAAAAGGTGTGGTAGATAACAGTCTATTTGAATCAAGTGGAGGATATGTAGAAATAAGGAAATGTTAAAAGTCAGAGAAATCGCAGGAGTTGTATGAGAATATGTAGTAAGAAATATGTATCAAGATGGAAAAATTTTGCACACTGTCTTATAATAATAAAGAAACGGCTTGCTGGTATATATTTGGATATTTTTGCAATAAAGTATTAGTGTTTAAGACCAGTGGTTCCCAAACTATGCCGGTTTATGGCACCCTTTATGTATCAGGATTTCTCCACCGCGCCCAAAGTCTATTACATTTTTGGCATCTGTCTATCTCCCTCCCTGAAAGAGTGAGACAGAGATAGTGTGTCGAGGGTTATTTAGTAAGTGCATTGAATAGCAAAATCTAGCTGAAACCTTAACCAACAGTTAGCAGTTTGTTAGATGTCACTTACTATTATGGCATTAGCACATCGATGGTTCCATTCAAAAACCAAAATTTAAAAAAATATGTGTTGAGAAGTATCTTTAAATGCCTTCGATATTATTCGAACATACACTTTTTGTTCTAATCAGTGGTCTTTTAGCATAATGTATACGTTTTTAATAAATTTACCATAGGCCGTGCGGATTAGTGAAATATGTTAAGCTAGTCCAAAAAACCATATATGTTCGTGTAAACATGCATATTTGATTTGATTTTTGTTCTTATGATTGTGTGCAGTATATTGTGGGATGAATATTTTTGGTCTTTCTGGAGCGATAATGTGTGAGGAGTTGAGTTTCGCAGGATGTTTCCAGTTGTAGTTGAGTGTCACTGTTTGTCAGGTTGATGAGAGCGTGCAACGGGATTTTTTGTGTTATCAAAAATCGGAAAGAAGTATCGATTTATTTTTTCATGCTAAATATCCTCAGTGAGATACAGGCAAAAGCCTAGTTTACTGGGGATACGACAAATGAAAGGCAACAAACCCAGATCCATTAAAATTATATGTCCAAATCAAATTACCTGTTGTTTTTTCTCAAATTGTGTATATTTCTTGTCATGTGTAATAATAAAAATAAAAATAAATAAAAAAAAATATAATAAATAGGCAGCCATGTGGATGGGCGAATATGAGTATACGAATATAGTACTTGATCAAGAGCTATACAACAATCACTCATTGCAACCTCCAAGTAGACCACGCGAGCTGGAGTGAACAAATACTGTAGACCTCTTGGTAAAACGTCTGTCATCTAATTCGGGGATTGCGGTTTTGATTTCCGTTGCACTCCAATCTGGTTCGTTCGCTCGTCAAAAAATGATTCCAATCTGGTTTTCACTTAAGACCTGATCAACATCTTTCTGATTGACTGAGAGATATTGCTACAAGGCAATATACCACTCAGGTTGTACTGTATACAGTAGATATTTGATTATTCGGGGTGGTAAAAAAATTACCCGGATAGTTTGTCAAAATAATAGGAAGCAATTGGAAAAAAATATCACAATTATCGGCAATATCTAGCTAAGTTTTTCACTTTTGATAGACATTTGACGAATCCCATAGCTTGATAACAACCCAGATCAAAGTTTCCAGTAAATTTTAACTAATAATAAAAACAAAATAGTTCGCTTTCATCACGCATGTAGTCCCAAAAACCAGAATTCCCTGAGCTCTTAGTCGGTTAAAGTATAAAAGCATCGATTTTTTGGTTAAAGTCCAAATAATTTTATGTTGATATCTTCATAGTTTTTTGCCTAGGCATGTCACTTGTACTGTCAGAAAATCCGGCAACTTGAAACAAATAAGAGATGGTCACGAAGGATTTGTAAAAAAATAAATTTATTATACAGGGCGTTTAAACAAAATATGAGTATGAACAATTAAAAAAGTCTTTTAATAATAGATCGCTGCGCATGTGTAATTTCAATTTACAATTTGACGTGATGCGCTCGCTCGCTTGCATCAAAAGTAAATACGGAATCTAAACGCGCCCAAATAATAATTTGTAAACATGTCATCGATGTCGCCGGAAATTTCGGTATTGGCAATTTAGCAAGTATTATTTTCTGTTACATTTTATCAATTTCGCCAGTTTATTTTTTATCCAAATTAAAAACTTTTTTTACGTAATACACATTATTTCAACAACGTAGCCAGATTGCATCAATTGGGTTATGACTATTCTGCAATTTCGGACATATTTGGAGACTACCTTAATGTCTTTAAACTTTCTCTCAGGGAGCGTTCTTGTTTATTTGAACCGTAAATCCGGCGTCGTAGCGTTTTTTTCTTTTTGTTTACTTAAACTTTCCGAGATCTCTGAAAATATGTTGAAATTTCGTTTTTTTATGCGAATTGCAGTACATAAATTAGACGTATTTATTTTTTTCAGGCAGATTGGATTTTTTTTAATGTTAGAGCCTTGTAATTCCTGAGCATTGGCCTGTCTCATGTTTGTATTATATGTATAGTAATAAATAATGCACGTATGTACTGCTTTTTGATATTTTTTGTGTGTGAATATTAATGTTTCAAAATTTTGTGACAAGTTTATGTTATATTCATGCGACTTCAAATTTCTAATTGGAGTACTATTATTGTAACTATTTTAAATGATCGATAAAATACCTTCCATCATTATAAATAAATATGTTAATTGAATTAAATAATGCCTATTATCTGTGACTAGTCTAATAAAAGGGCACCGGATGTTAGTGCCAATTTGTGATAGGCCCATCCTGTTGCATTATAGGGTAAGGCACTTCAGTATTTGCCACTTTTATGCGTCTTCTTTCTTAAATTTTTACTACTCTAGTTAATCTGTAACCTGATTATTGCGACCCCAAATAATCGAGATTCGACAAAAATGTAATAAAATAAAAAAAATACTTGGCGGAGAACTTGTGTAAACTAGGATATACACGCAGCACCCCTGAGTTAGACACAAAAATAAATTCATTGCAAAGTGTCTCGAATTTAAATAACAGAAAGATGGTCACAGCACGTCTATCCGAGCAGCTCTGGCGATATAACTGTCACTTTCTAAGTCTGATATCTCCTTGACCGCAAGATGTTTAGTCAAGTTTTTGTTTCGCCTTTTTTATTTATAGCTCTCTTATATTCTACGTGGGACGAAATTGACTAATAGTTTATTTATGTAATTTGATATTTCATGGCTATTTAATTTATTTTATTCTCAATATATTTTAATTCAATAAATATCACGCTATCTCAGTATAAAAATATATTTATTTAGTCCGCGTATTAAAGCTAGTCCTTTGAAGAAACCCTGTTTACTTAAAATCAATTTACTTCAAACTATTTACAAAGTAGTCTCCTCAAGGGCGCCCTAACTCTGGACTCAAACCCACCATTATTAAACAAATCAGGTCTGGCAGATATAACCTAGCAGCGCCTGAGCGTATCATGTATACCACTTTCTTTGTGTACAGTACAACCTTGAAGTATTATTATCATGTGGTAATCTCCTCCAGCCAATCAAAAATATGTTTATGAGGCCTTAAGTGACTAGACTGAAAACCTTTTTTTAAATCTGGGTTCCAGCGAGAATTTAATCTGTAACCTCCAGACTGGGAGACGGCGTCTTTTGGAAAGCCAGTGTCACTAGAATCAATTTAAATAAATAAATAAATACAGGTTTATTGATAGCAATTTAGTATGTACATAATACATTTAGACACATTTCAAGAACACATTAAAAAACAGAAGCTATCAAAAGGTCTGGGCTCATCTAATAACACCCCCCCCCCCCGGCCAAGATACACCCCTTTCATATCATCTTATTTTTTATTTATTTATTATACATGACAAGGGCAAACTAATAAAGCAGAAGTTTAGACATACATTTCAATAATCGTACTAATAACTTATTCCTCTTCCCCCATCATGTTTAATTATTATGCTCAGGTACTGTAGACCTGCTGGCTGACTAACTAGGAATTCTTGTTTTAAGTCGACCAGTTTATCACATGTACCAGTAAATCCTCCCCCACTAAAAATAAAATAAAAAAAACAATATCTAGATATATGTGAGTGATATTTACACTTTTATAATTCACAAAACAAATATAAAAAACAACAATAGCGTAAACAAAAACCACATTTAAATTGATATAACATGTTATGATCTACAAATAGTAAGAACTTTTCATTTCAAACAACCCATGGATATAAAGATTCCTGTCTGTGTGAAACGAAAAGGATATATCACGTTTTAAATACACTATAGGTTCTCCACATGGTACCGTAAACGTTATAACCCATACATTTTTCGATCTAGTAATTTTTTTACCTAGCTATGGAGGCTGTAATATAATAGAGATCATTCCTAAAAAAATTATCTAAAAACTACCAGAATTTGTAAAAAAAAAACATTGCGAGATACATACCATCACGCCACTACCCTGTCGGGGTAGTCAAAGAGGACAGATAAGCAGATTTTTCTATCTCGATACACATCCTTCGTTTCTTCTACATTCATACACCTCATATAACTGCTACGATTTCTCTGAATTTTTTCGTTTCTTTAATTCAAAATACCATTTTCTTGATTCGAATATACTTTACTTGGCCTTACTTTAACATGCCTTCTACTCACATTTACATTGTGTATTTGATTGGTTAGTCTTTATTCATTCATTCGTTCTAGATGCCCAATCCATTTTATAGTGCTCTTCTTCATCTTACTCAACACATCAGCATTAAGTTAACATTCATTCTTTATCACTTCATTCAATTTTCTGTCATACATTACCACTTCATGTATTCTTCTAAGTGAACGCATTTTTACGGCATATATTCGGTTCCTCTCAATTATTTTTTCATGCTCATGTTACACTCTCACACATTAAAATTGCCACCAAAATACTGTTATGGACTATCATTTAAACGTATTTTGATGTTGTACAGTTCAAGTAGCAATGTTTCATATTTTTTTTTAGTTTGTTGCATTATCCGCACTTCTGCGCATTTCAGCTGGAATTAATCACGAATTGCAGTAATCCACTGATCGATGGAACCATCTAATGACAATTCATGGTCTGAAGACAGCCGATAGGTCACCCGAAGGTGAAGGCAAAACAAGAATCGTTTGTGAACTGTACAAAATCAACAGGTTATGGAGATTTTTGGCGTTCGACATTGAGATCATAAAAATGCAAACGCATTATTAACGAATTTAGAAAACGTTTATTTTCTCGTGTCTATTTTAATATTTAAATTTATAGATGTGGCAATACTTTCACCAGAAGGATTCAAATTTTTTATTTCTGGTGGCTTATTTAGTAATGCACTTGTCTTCCAGTACGGAGGTTGCATGTTTGACTTCCGTTGGTACCCGATTAAAAAAAGGACTCCCATCTAGTTTCCACTCAAAAATTCTTTAACGCCTATCTGCTTGGTTATAAGAGATTGGCATATGGCAATATAGCCACAAAGGTGGTGTGACTTTTATACGAGCTAGTAGTTGGTTTCCAGGGTCAAACATTATGGATAGTAAAAGACGACGTGAAAAATATAGAGCAATGAACTGAAAAGCTAAAATGTAATCTCTGCTGGAGCGTAGTGCAGGACTGTGATTGTAGAGTTGTTGAACATTTTCGACCACGTATGAGGAGACATTGGAATAGTTAATAACAATACATACAAGTGACAATACTTGAGTACTTTAAGTGGTTTTCACAATTAACCAGTTAAGGGATTTATGATAATACGTGACGGTGTTTTCTAATGTTTCTATTACTTTGTGGGTCTTCGTAGATGTATAACTTCGTAAGAGATGAAGCCATTTAACATTATATCTGTGATGGGTTATAGGTTATATCATTGAATGTTGCAAAATGTCGTTATATACTCGTAACATATTTTATCTGCAAATTTTGACTTGTAAGATACTCGTTTAATTAAGCAAATGACTAACAATTGTGAGTCATGAGGAAAACATCCTGAAAGTTATTTTGATTCAAATAACTGTTCTGAGTCATGCGACTTCATGATGATTCATGTTTGATCTGCCATGTCAAAATTCACATACTGTCACTATTGTATAAAATTCTAAACTGTTTCGCTGCCCTTTCATATCTCGTCGAGAATATTTAGCGTCTTTCCGATCATGGACACAAACAGTGATTGTTTAATGGCTTTCCAAGTTCACAGCTCTTCTATATTTACGTCGTCCTTCATTGTCCATGCAGTAGATGTAATACTTACTTCGTCTGAACCCTAGAACCAGTTACAAACTAATGTAAGACTAGCTTCGTCATTGACATGATTTAGAAGCGTCTGAAAAAAAAACTTTACTTCAAGTAGTAATTTAATCTGTTTCGTTCCTGATTTTTCTTTCCTATCTTCCATCCCTTCATTTTTCCTTTGATTGATGATATTTTCCTTTTATTTTTACTATGTATAATATATTGTCGAATTTCAATATAGTGAAGGTGAATAACATTTATTTTTTTGCGTCCACGTAAGTTTTTTTACTTACTTTTGTATAGTACGAGTAGGTTGGAAGATATTGTCGCCTCGTAATAAGTCCACCATATTGTTTTGATAAATAAATATTTGAACTTTCGCTTTGATAACAGATTAAGTATTTCGGGCTCGTAATGAAAGGCTGAGATCATTCGTTATTCAGTTTTCGTTAAAGAAATTTAATTTCCAGTATACATTATTCAATGTCCGATTTAGTTTATATTTTTGGATCTTCATACAGATTTACAACAAATATACAATTTAATTGTACAGATTTACAACAAATATAAATTCTCTGCAGCAAGTGTTTCAGTTATCACTTTCACCCATAGCAAAAAAAAATCATTGTATAAATGAAACGATCGTGAATAAGCTAAGATTTTATTTTTCTCTCACGACTATTTTTCAAAAGAGAGGGAAAACTTTACAACCCACCTATGGATAAACGCCCACTAATTATAAAAGTCAGAAACAAATAATGTATTGTATTCCACTTTTGTTACAGTACAACTTGGCAGGCTTCGTGTTATGTGGCAATCTCTTTCAGCCAACTAAAATATGTTTAAAAGGCCTTAAATAAAAATCTGATCGGAATCAGCTTTAATAAAAAATCTGGGTTCAAACGGGAATCTAATCCGCAACCTCCGGGATGGAAGGCAGGCGTCTTACTTATTAGGTTATATATACTATCAACGTTGTCAAGAGTTGAAACTTTGTTTGGCTTTGTATTTTTACTTGTTATTCTAAATACTTTGTTATAATACTATCTGTTTATTTAAGTCTTAAGGAGGGTTATTTTTGTATGTTTTTTAACATTTAAACGTTAAGAAATTCGGAAAGCATTAATAGGCTGATTATTGAAAACGAGCTATTGATTTTTTGTATGGTGTCAAGTTATGAATGGCTTAATAGTTAAGAATTATTCAATTACAATATTGTTTACATCTATTATAGTTAATCACATACTTACACGGTATTAAAATTGATTTTGGCCGAGAAGATTGATGGATTTGGTCAAGTGTACAATTAACATAATCATGCATCTTTTTAATGATCGTGGCTTAGCATTAGTAATTGACTTTATTTCATAATGAGAACAGTAAAAAATGACGTAAAAAAGCAGTTAACTGAGGATATAATTCAGAAAATAATCTTTGCTTGAACATAGCGCTACGTGATCGGGAAGACGCTGATTTTCTGTATCCATTTTCTTCTTTCAAAACATCATTCACTTTATCTAACCATACTTTCTTTGATCTTCCACTACCATGCTTTCCTCTCCCATTTACATTTTAAAAGTATTTTTTCATTCATTCGTCTTACGGGCCCCAAACATCTCAGTGCTCTTTTGGATTGTAATCAACATAATATCTACTTGCCTTAATAAGTTCACATTCAACCCTGTCATAAATTGTCACGTTTACGTAATTGATTCGGCTCCATTTAGTCTTAACCCTTGTTCACGTTTAACTCCCATACATCAAAGTTGGTACTAAAACACTATTGTTGACTACCATCTTAGTATTTAGAACTTAATTTTTTTCATTCATATGGTACCTTCATTTTATCTAAATCGGCGAGTCAGATATATTGAAGAGTGTGGCCGTGATCCAACACAACCTTCAACTCTATTAACGAGCCTTTGGGTTTAGAACAACTGGAGTAGGCACGGAATTCGTTATTCGTAATCGCACTAGTTAGCAATACTACCGCACGTTAAAAGATTAGATTTCTTACGTCTAACGTGCGAATTTTTTTTATTTTTATTTTTGTTTTAATTTAACAAATTCTGTGAATCCATCTGGCGGTTTTTTTATTTAAAGAAATTTCTTTAAATCAACCCGTTTTTATTTCATAGTTATTATCCATGTCCAAGACTGTAAGCGGAACTGTTTTAGTACTGCTTAATAGAGCTATAAGAATTTATAATACTAAGTATATACATAACAGAAAAACAAAAATTCAGGTGTAAAATGGCTTAATAGTAAAACCAGTTTGAAAGTGAATCCACCAGGAATCAAACCTGGGGCATCCAGTTGCTTAGTGTGATTGCTGCCAGTTAGACCAGGATCGCAGATTTATCGTGATTTATGATATGTCGGCAATAATTATGTAACGTGATTTCTGGAAAAATATACGAAAAGATTTCTTTCGCTTTGAAAAATGTTTGATTCAAGGGAAATACAACAAAACGATTTTGCAACGATCCTGGTCAAGGAGACGTTGTGGCAAAGTGTTTCATCCATATTTGGATTCATGGTCAGTTATTGACTCGAATGGTTGGTTATACATGGCTGTGGTGTCCGCTATTGAATGAAGTCACTTTTTCCCTTCAATTCTCAATCTATGGTCAATTGCCGTACAGAATAACGTATATAAAACAATAATATAATTTTTTTGATTAAAAAACTGGAATTGTTCAATTTCATCATATTTACTAAATACTTATTTTATAACAATCTGGTGCGTTTATTGCTAGGTGGCTATATTTTCCAGCCATGTAGACTAAAGTAAATTACACGGTAGCAAATCATTGATTTGTTCAAAATCTATGAACAATATAAATAATCTACTTGTAGGTGCACAATACATAAATTATAAATTATACAACCTTTTGCGTGTTCTTATTTTATCAATAAATTTATTTTAACAATACAATTTACAATTTGGTAGATTTTCTGCCATCGTTCCAATTAATCAGAATTTTCTCCTGATGACATTTATCTACCGATAAAAACAAATAATGTACAAAGCAGAAACAAATAAATTAATATGATACAAGAACATCAACATAAAAATTCCAATCGAGTTGTGTAATTTTAAATTGCTTGAAAATTCTCACGATTAATTT
Source organism: Odontocerum albicorne (assembly GCA_949825065.1). Classification (NCBI taxonomy): domain Eukaryota; kingdom Metazoa; phylum Arthropoda; class Insecta; order Trichoptera; family Odontoceridae; genus Odontocerum; species Odontocerum albicorne. The sequence goes on from OX463859.1 coordinate 15,483,465, forward strand.
TAAATTTAAATAAAAATAAATGCAGCTTTAAAAATGGCTTCTTATCTTGTTATAATTTGTATGTAGGTCTTAAATATTTCTAGGTAATTAAATATTAAGATTATTAAAAATAAAATGACACGTACGAAATTAAAATTAAGTTAGTTCATGGTTATAATATATAAATAAAGATTAGTTCTTAATCTAAATTTGCATATAACATACGAGTCTTTGGCAAATGTTTATGTTACAGATTACTTTATTAAATAAAAAAAATGTATGTGGACTGTTGTATGCTGATGACAAACAGTATAAGCGGAGAATGAAAATGAACTACAGTGTATAGTAAATGAAATATATGCGAAATATGAATTATAATACTTGAGAATGAATACTGCAAAATTCAAAGTCAGGGTTATTCAAAAATTAAAGGGAAAAATAAACGCGACATTAATTTTATCAAACAGTATAGAAAACTTCTTTCTCGATAAACCAGTTAAATATGTTATGTAGGTTGCATAAATACTAGGCGTTTACAGAATAATTAGTTGAACAGATCGTATTGAGTATAACGGTCAATAACGTGTAATCAGGGTAACATTAGGATCCACTATTTAGATTTTTACCATCAACTTGAGCATTATAAATAACTCTATTCGATGGCCTCGTTTGTTGTTATTAATGTATTAACTTGTTTTTAGTAAATTTATGGGGGTCATATATAGTAGAAGTATTTTAATATAAAAGAAAGTAAAAACTGTTCAAAGTGGTTTATCGTAGATAATAATCTTAAATTACTAATTATGTTGCGTTTGATTTATAATTTTATTCTCTTAAAATTTATTTTTAATTTTTTAAACCAGTACTGTAAAATGTTTGACTGCCTTAATAAAAATAATGTTTTGTAATTTGTTTAGTACAATAATGTTTATTCCACTTTATATAACGGTATAACCCTACCAGTTTCAAAGTTTTTATATAACGGTATAACCCTACCAGTTTCAAAGTTTTTATATAACGGTATAACCCTACCAGTTTCAAAGTTTTCTTCTTATCATCACGGAGCACAAACAAGACTCCAAATAACATAAAAATAACGTTAACAAATAGCTTTAAATAACATAAAAATAATGTTACTAAATAGCCTAAAAATAACATAAAAATAATGTTACCAAATAGCCTAAAAATATCATAAAAATAATGATACCAAATAGCCTAAAAATAATGTTACTAAATAGCCTAAAAATAACATAAAAATAATGTTACCAAATAGCCTAAAAATATCATAAAAATAATGATACCAAATAGCCTAAAAATAACATAAAATAATGTTACCAAATAGCCTAAAAATAACATAAAAATAATGATACCAAATAGCCTAAAAATATCATATAAATAATTATACCAAATAGCCTAAAAATAACATAAAAAAATGTTACTAAATACGAGTATATAACATAAAAATAATGTTACTAACTAACAAAAGAAAACATGATCAAATGTTTTGGTTTTGACTTGGTGGATCACCATGTTAGAATATTTGATAATAATATTAGTTTGTTATTCATCATCGCGACATATTGTATGTTTTTACTTGCTATGACGATCTAATTGGTGAGGGGATTTAAACTTGGGGGTTTCTAGTTCAATTCCCAATAGTACCCAAAAAAAGGATATCTCTCTAGTAAAAGAGTTCGTCGGGTAACAATACTCGCATGCTCGTGTGCGAGTGTTGTTATTACTTCACTACCGGTAGTGTAGCTAACACCTGCAATGACGAACCACGAGTGTATACAACCGGGCGGATTTATTATTATTTGGCAATTTCTTCCAATAAACCAAAAATATTTTTATACCCCTCAAGGGAAACTAAACAGAAAGTATTTTTCAATAAATCTGGGTTTAAAAGTAAGTCGAACACGCAACCTCCGGGTTACCAACAAGGCTACGGAAGTTGACCCTTACATTTTGAATTTGTATTTTTATGTAGATAAATTAAGTTAAACAATTAAACAGTTATCTTAAATACGTAAATGTTTAAAAAAAATCTTTATAAAGGGAATTAGTCTTAGTTGTTACGGAAAAATAGCTCTCAATAAATAATAATAATAAAAAGACTGTATATATGCAGCGCCATTTAGAAGGCAAATTTTCCTCAAGGGCGCTTCATATCATTATTTGCTTTCTTGTACTCAAGATAATAATGTTTACTTAGATACGTTAAGAAATCCTTGAGAAATGTACTCGTATATCCTTGTTTGTTAAATTAAAAGGAATAAGGTCGGAATTCATATTTATTTAACACTTCACTGCAAAAACAATCTAGTGCGCTTATTGACAGGTGGCAATCTCTTCCAACCAACCAGACAAAAGTACGTAAAACCTCAAAAAGATTGAAATGCGTATTCATCTTTATGAATTTATGAAAGATAGAAATTTACGAAAGAAGAAAGACAGACATGGTCTCAAAAATATTCAAATGCATATTACCTAATCTTTATGATATGTATGAACAGTAAATATTCTGGTACATACTCGTAGGACAAGTGAGAATGAAATATCATAAATCAAAGGAAAAGGAAGGGATGGTGAAGAGGAAAGAAAAATCAGGAATGAAACACATAATATTACTGACTAGAAATTAAGAGTTTTTTCAGTCTCTTCTTAAAGCATGCCAAGGACAAAGGTTTGTAAACATTGTCTAACATTGATTTATAACTGGTTTCAGAGTTTAACCTAAGCACTAAATATTAATTTCTAACCATAAAATTACGTGATTTGTATTCAGAGTCGGACCTAATACACTTCAAGCTTTTAAATGAGGTAATGAAACCATGTGACTTATTTGTTTAAGGAAGCTACGATAAATTTAATTTAAAAAATGTATTTATTTAGTCAAAAAGATAGTTAAAATTTAGTATTTATAGTAAAGATAAGGTTTTGAATTAGGGTAATAATAGTATATGAATACGAAATGTTTAGGAAGACCTTGAAAAATATTTCACGATCAAATTAAATTTACTTAGTTCTGAAAGAGGGAAGAGTGAGCAGCCTTTATAATAAAGAGTTTGTATGACGATGTGTATGGATCTGACAAAAGTGAAAAATGGGTGTGTGCCAGCTTAGAATGAAATAGATATTTATTCTCCCTGTCTACTTCAATGACGTGATGTCGGTTATAATTATGACATTGCTGTTTTAAATACGAGGGACGGGCTGCTTTATTTATTTATTTAACACTTTTATTGCAAATACAATTTGGCGGGCTTATTGCCAACCGGTAATCTGTTCCAACCAACCAGACAAAAGTAAATGAACCAAGTTACTATACGTGGTCGCATTATTCATTCAAATGACTATCCATCCCCGCGAAATCCATAAACACATACGTGAGCATATGCCCATGAACTCCACAAAGACGGACAATCACCCAAACATTCCTTTTCATATAAAGTGAGATATCATCAATCAAAAGGAAAGGAAGGGATGGTGAAGAGGAAAGGAAAATAAAAATCAGGAATGAAACACGTTATTTTAGTGACTAGAAATTAAGAGCATGCCAAGGAAAGAGCGAGTCTTATATTGGTTTGTAACTGATTCCAGAGTCTCACTGCATAGACATTAAAGGACGACCTAAAAAAAGAGGAGCATTGAACTGGGTAGGCCAATAGATAATCTCTGTTTGAGCGTAGCGCTAATCCATAATTGGAAAGACGCTGAAAATTTTCGGCGAGATAAGAGGGGGTTGCGGGACAGTTAAGGATATTATACAATAGCGACAGTATGTGAATTTGGCGTCTATTTCTAACATTCAACCAGTTCAATGCCTTCTGGTATGAAGTTATATGATCGTACTTTCGTAGGTTGAAAATAAATCTTAGGCGCACATTTTGAAGACGCTGTAATTTGTCCAGCTGTTCCTCTGTAACATCCAAGTAACAGACGTCCGCATAGTCCAGAATCGGAAAGAGCAGAGACTGCTCCTAAGTATTACAGGTATACGAGTAGGTGGATCTTCTGTGAAAAAGTGAAGATTAAGTATTTAGTATAAAGGTTGGACAGCAATGAATTCAGGCCAAATAGTTCCTATTTACAAAAATTGCTTTGTAATCAACTAAATATAGATTTACGTAGACATTTTTTGTATATCCAATGATCCGGAACGAACAATCAATGTCGCAGAGTAAATAAGTTTTTGCTTTAGGTAGGTTTAAGTTCTCCAGCATTTATTTAATTTCCAATTATATTTATAATATTTATCTTGACTTCATCGACTATGTTATTTTATATTTTAATTTAACATACTCGTATGTACGTGCCTTCCCTGATTCAGCACGAACTGGTTGCTACAAAATTTAACTGATGATTGGAAGTGAAGCTTGTATTTAGCAGAAGGATAAAAGTAAGATTAATGTTGTGAATATGTATGCATCAAGAAAAACATGTGGATTATCAACGTATGAAAGAAACCGGGATGAAGACATCAGAAATAAAATAATTTATAAAATGGATGTTGTGAGGAAATAATGAATACGGTAGTATACAAGTCCGAAGCACAAGGTATGCGTAGAAGAGGTAGACTGAGATAAATGTGTGTGGAAATTAAGTGATCTAGATTTTAAAAGAAGGTAAAGTGAGAAATATGAATAATAGATGATTGTATATAACCAAATATATGAATACGGAAAAGATAAAAGCGTGTGAACGGAAAAAAAATGGAGATCTTTCTCTCTGCCTGCCCTACAGGAGACACTGTGAGATAATATGTATGTACGTCTAAGTACCATTCATCATCTCCATTTAATATAAGTTGACCAATAAATTGAGATTAAGTACCGTCCACCGTGCCCGCTTAATAACATACTTAGTTGACCAATAAATTGAAATTAAAAACAGTCCACCGTCAGCGCTTAGTAATTATTTGATCTATTTTTTATCAAGTATCGTCCTTTGTCGATATATTGATACCTCTAAGTATCTAGTTGACCAATGTGATACTTTTTTGTTATTAGGGTTTCCTCTTTAAATTTCCTCTCATTTTCGGAGGTTGACGATAATCATGGTTACCTTGATCTTTGATACCAGTAAGTTCTTAAACCAGGAGATCGTTATCTTCTCGCATTTATTCCACCATGAATTCCCATGCAATATCAGTTTAGAGATCTCATATTTTTCTCTTCGCATTGTATAAGTATATAATATATCCAAAGAACTCTTATTTTTAATTTTTACCCACACAGAATCATGTTATTTTCCTGTCATGGTAGACAGAGAAGAGAGAGCGACAGACTTTCCTATCGCGGCACACATATTTTGTCTTTTCTTCATCTATACACTTTCTTATACAACTCTTACGATTTTTCTGACTTTGCATTTATTTATTTCAAAATATTATTCACCTGATCCAAACACACTTTCCTTGGTCTTCTTTTACCACACTTTTCTCTCATGTTTGCAATGTATGTTGGATTATTTAGTTTTTCTTCATTCATTCGTTGTATATGCCTTAACCATCTCAGAGTGTTATTATTGATCTTATTTAATACATTATAGTCTTAATATGCATATTGATCCCTAATCATTTCATCCCCTTTTTTGATCGTAGATAATACTTCTCTATATTTATTCATTAGTCTCAAGATGTAATTCTTACCAACTTGTCAACTCATGAGACTTAGTATTCTTCGATAGCACCATATTTTTATATGATCATTCGTTCAGATCAATTTTGTTTTTTTCAATATTTTAATGTCGATCATTTATCCTTTATCGTCGACTTCAATAACATAGATCGCTTCAAGTAAGTATAAGTCCCCTTTATAAGTCCATTAAATGTGCATCATCAGTTGGATCAGAACTAAATCGTATTGCATCTGAGATGAATCTAACCAAGTCTTGAATCATCTGGCTTCGTTATCTGAGACTTGTCTTACAGATCGTCGATAAAAACTTGCTTCGTCTGACTTGTAGAAATACTTGATGTTGCCAAGGCAGGTCTTGTCGTAACCGCTGGTTATGTCATGAAGGAAAAAAAGTTAAGACGAGATAGAAAAAGTGGCTGTGATCTCGATGAGTGCGGAACGAAAGCGGACAGAGTGTGCAGTGTGAAAGTCCGGGGGGCGGGGCATGGAGCTAAATTAAATTGAGACCTTTATGTAATCTCAACCAGTGGCAGAATATAAATATTAAGGATTATGTTGGATTTTATGTTGGGATTAGTTGATAATTATTGCAAAATATATTTTATTTATATATAATAGGTTGCCTGGAAAGAAAATTTGTATTTCAAGGTAAGCTTTACCCAATGCTCGTGGACAGCGCTTTCGATATTTTTGTATCTCTGAAATCTCCTGTTGGTTAGATAGCCATATTGCTATTATGATGTGAATATTAGGTCAGTTGCCATATGAGTCATGTGTTTTGTTGTGTTTTATTTGTGTCTTGATGATAGTGCCAGAGAATGCATTTGAGGTGTAAGTTGGATATATTAACGACCCGATACTTCCTGAATCAATCCTATGTGGGCTACTGAACATAGAGTTTAAGGATATTTTTATGATTATTGTTTTTTTTTTAATAATTTCAAATGTTATCAACCCCTGTATTAAATAAACTCGTGCAAATATTTGAAAAATTTATAAATATTTGTGCTTAAAAGGTTCAACCCATATTTCACACGTATTGAATTTCATGAAATACATTATCATCCCTTTGAATGAGCTCATATGGAATTATTTCTATATAATTATTTCCGAAAAATTATTTAGATTTTTTTGGTCAAATTCAAACGCAAATTACACCAAGGGCTCGTGGATGGTGGTTATTTGATATTTTTAATCTTAGCAATCTTTAATGTCGTAGAATACTGATTATTCTCAATGAAAGCCTTGACTTAAAAACCTTATCGTTTTAGTGTCTTATCACCATTACGATTTTTTTAAACAGCATTTGATACACACGATCGCTTATTGCATAGTCACCATACACTGTAGATATATTTTGAATTCTCATTTTCTCTTTTGCGTAAGTAAAATAGCGCTAAGCACAAAAAACGTATTTATTATTTTATTTATAGTTACGCCACTAACACTGTAGAGGTTTAAAAGACAATGTAATTTGTTTAGTAAACACTGTTTATTACACTTTATATACTAGTATAACCCTACCGGTTTCAAGGTTAACACCTAATCATCAGGGGAGTACAAACAAGGAGTACAGACTGAATTATGTTCGAACTGGTACCGATGTACACGCTTCTAACGGTCGGGCTGGGGAATATGGGTGGAGAAAGGCAGGATACAACATCAGTAATTTAGTGCATTGGGATTAACGTCTGGCAAATATTATACATACATTTCCAAGATCTCCCCACTGCTTGATGTAGTTGTCTCTGGGCTCCATCCATCCACATTCCCCAACCCGACCGTTAGAAGCGAGTATATCGGTACGAGTTCGACTTTTTACCGTTAGAGCGTGTATCTCGGTACTAGTTCGAACGTAATTCAGTTTTGTTTGTGCTCCCCTGATGACGAGGTGAAAACCTTGAAACCAGTAGGGCTATTCCGTTATATATGGTAAAGTGGAGTTAACAGTGTTTAACTAAACATGTCACACACTTATTTTGTTCCATCTTCAAAATTATGCCCAAAAACATTACTCAAGCACGACTGAAAAAATACGCTTAACTAACATATTACATTTTACAATAACATACATTCAGCACGTTTGGAATGAAGTAAGTTACAAAAGTTTTGTTTTGACGATATATATCCGAGAAAAACTACTTTCCGGACAACACAAACATATACTCAAACTATTAATGGAAAATCTTCGAACTTATGCAGTACGTTAAGGATGGGCTCATGTGGTACATCACTCGTAATAATGTCTCACAACTTATCCAATTAATGAGGTTTTATGATAAAGCAATAAATTAATAATATACAATCTATAAAAAGCATTAACCTATTTTTACATGTACTTGTACATATAAACTCAGTACGATACGGACATGATTTTATTTCATCAATTTTACCTTTGGCCTTAGTGTATAATCTACATTGAGAAGGTATCCCAGTGACGATCCCATTCTTGTTTATTTTTTGCCATCTTTTGAATGTATTATACGAGTAAAATGCTACTTTTGAATAAATTTTCATAATTACGAGATAATAATAACTTTTTTTTCCACAGCTGCCTTCTTCTATGTCGGCAATACCAAAGCACCCAGCAACAATGGAGCTATCAGACTGCGGGACGAGCGAGGCTCTACAGGAGTGCTGCGAAGGTACCGCGGCAAGAATATCACGCTCACTCTGCCTGAAGGGATGACCTTCCACTCCATCAAGTGGTTCTCTATCTGGTGTGATGAATTCTCGGTATGTACGAGTATTATTATTATTTGAATTTCTTCTACGTTTAATTCTTTTATTTATCGTAGGAGATCCATAAAACATGTTAGATTTAGTTTTTTTCTCAATCATTCGCGTTATTTTTAAAATTATGTACATTGTCAGCTCTCTGCCTGTAAAAGTATGCATTGTACAGTTCTGTAAAATGTGTAACATGGTTTTGCACTGCTCTCCATTTACACTCGTCGGAGTTTATTTTTCACTGAAAAGCTTTTATGCACAACGTGCTTAATTAGTTAGCGTTAGGGACCGACAACTATTTAACGTACCCCTCATTTTTTATCTGTTGGGGCTTATTTATAGTAGCTCATTTACGGACATAATGAGTGATTTGTGTATAGAAAAAATATATATCAAAAAGGCATTAAAAATTAAGGGCGAATGTTATGAAAGTAATGCTGATAAACGGTTGTGCACTTTAGCAAACGCCTGTATAAAAAAAATGATGAAATATTTTATTAAAAATACAGAACTATTGAAAACAATCCCATTCGCATACGGGATGACTTAACTGAATATTTTTTTGGGTATCAACATTAAGCTCCTTGATTAAATAAGCTGCCGCGCGGTAACGCATTAGACTTTCGTGTGGAAGGTCGCCAGTTCGATCTCCGCGTTATGTTACTCTCCTCGAATAACACAGGTATTTTTTCCGCCCAGTATTCGGTGGTGTAAGGATATTTATGACTTCAGTCATTATTATTCTTTCAAAAAAAGAGATAAAAATACATGCCGGTGTGCCATCGGATTCAGTATAGCAATGTGGCCGATGAGTTTGCTGGTGTGCAAAGGCCCAATCACTTGAAAAAAAAACTCCATGGCACAGTTTAGCTTTCCAATTGAATTAATGTTGGAATGGCGAGAGGATCCTTGGCCACGAGGTCCAGCAACGACGACTAAAGCTTCTTAGGTCGCTGTTTTTTTAATTCGAACTTATTAATAATGCAGATGCAGTCAATCGTTGAGATATCTTCTAAACTATATTGCTTGAAGGGAATTAAACTCTGTGTTGTTGTTTCCCAGGTAAATTTTGGAGACGTAAAAATCCCCCGCAACCTGGACTACCCTAAGCCGCAGAAGATCCAAGGGCTGGCCGGCGTGCACGGAGTCTCTTCAGACCCTATCGTCATTGTAGATGCGCAGACCCTGCTCATTCCCAACTTCAGTTACGACGGAGAAGCTCCAGGTAAGCATTAATTGTTTCCATATAGCTCAATACACGCAGTATGATCTTCTACAAGGGGTTCGGATAGTCAAACTATTAAAGAAGTTTCACTGATTGATGTGTTTTGAAACACTTCACTGATTGGTGTGTTTAGTCCAAGAAGTGTCGTATAGTATTCACTCGCGATCGTAACGTGAGCATATACCTTCGTAAAAAAGAAAACAGAAAAAATCCCTTTATTTTCTAAGGTACTACTTTATTACACCGTTTAGTCCAAGAGCGCTCATAGAATTTATGTTATAAAGCTATCTAGTGTTGACACAATACTGCATTGTAAAAAAAGTGGAAGTTATTAGCTAACTTATTATTTATTCTAGTATGTACAATAGTACCATATTTCTTTAATTGATTTGACACCTTTTTACTCATCTTAATTGCTGATTCACTCATATTGAAGAGTGTGGCCAGGATACAATATTGTATTAGATCCCATTAACAGAGTCTTTGAGCATAGAACCACTGGAGTAAGCACGAAACTCGCTGTTCGTCATCGCAGGTGTTGGCAGTACTATCTCTTACGTGAAGTGTTAATATCACTCACATAATTCTGGCGCGTGTTATTGTTGTTACCAGACGAATATTTTAATCAGATCGGGTTCTATTTTTTAATTATATTTTATGGGGTACCAACGAGGATCGAACCTGTGACTATCCTGTTTGAAGACAAACGTCATACCAACTACCCCATAGATGTCATAAAATTTTACCAGTGGTGTGCGATACGGGGGTTGCGACCCTTATATGGGATTCGAAATGCAGTGTAGGGGTGGCCAAAATGTATTAAGTACTTTTGAATAGAAAAGATAATCGTGAATCACGAGATCATGAAAAACTGTATTCCGTTTTATCCCGAAAAACTGTTAAAATATTATTTTCATTAGCTTCTGCTTATTTGTGCCAAACTGCATTTTAGGTTTTAACTGTGATAACGGGTGATGGTAACATTTGATTTTACATTGTAATTTATTTTTATCAAACACTGTTTTTTTCACTTTTTGTGACGGTATAACCCTACCGGTTTCAAGGCTTTCACCTCATCTTCAGGGGAGCGCTTATATATTTTCGCCTTTTTTGCCGTACTGGCGTTTAATATGTTGTTTATATTGTAGTTAAGGCATTAAGGCGTTAAGGGTTATACCGTCACAAAAAGTGGAATAAATAGTGTGTGATAAAAATAAATTACAATGTCTTTAAACCTCCACAACGTTAATGCCTTAACTATAAACAATATAATTCAATATATTATTTAACAACTAACACTTCTATATAATTTTCCGCCACTATCATCATATTGTCTGCATAAAATAACTCATTAACAACCAAATCTTATATTTTCACACCTTTCCTTTTACCCTTCATCTTGTTTACACATGAGTCAATATGAAAAGGTTGTCCGGAAAGTAATTTCTTATTTTAGTTCAAATTCAAATGCAAAATTGCGCCTAAACTATAAACAACATTTGATTTTACGGTTTGATACTTGTTTCATTATAAATATTTTTGTTGTAATTGGGTAAAATTATTTTGTATGTTCTGTTAAACTTAATGTGTTGTGCAAACACTAATGGCTCTTTTATATTTTTTTGTTCATTTTGTTATAAGGTACATTGTACCGTTTACTTATAAATAAATAAAAGCAAATCTTATTATAGTTTGAATATTGGAACCAAGAATAAGGATAGTCATTTAATCGATTAAGCCAAAGCCATAAAATTTAATTTCCCGTTAATAATACATTCACACTGTTTCGTGTTACGTTTACCTGAAACAAAGAACATTATATTTCTATTTTTCATTTAAATGGTGGACATATAACGATAATATTGCAAATAGGGGATCGAAGGTGAAAAAAAGTTGCCCAGCATTGCTATATATATAATACAATGAAAGTTCATTACTAATCCCGAAAGCCTCATAAGGTTAAATGAAAACAACCGTGAACGCCTTCGAGCATTTATGAACGAAAGCCGACGGCCTTTGTAATGCTCAACACAAGTAACTTGGCGTTAATTATTATAATGCAATGTAATAGTTACCAACCAATTTGCGTGGAGCTCTTCCCCAGTCGTTTAAAGATTATTTATTTATCGGCCATCTGACAAGGAAATTGTGCGGTCATGGCTCCATCACGATCCGCCCATTATTGCAGTCTGAATGTATTCCTAATAAGATTATTTATTCATTTAACGATCGATAAGTTGTTATGCAACCCATACTATTATTGCAAAATAGAATTGAGCATTCATTTATGATTTCCAATTTGATATTCAAAACGTTAATATCTAACTTGAGTTAGTGATTGGACTGTGTAACCGAAAATGGGTTTCTCTTTTATGAACAATACTAACGATATGCTATCCCTCGTTATCGAGTATGATTTTCCGATATCCTGTGGATGGAGGAAGCTTATGCGTGTATTGATTTCTTTTTATTTTCTACATTATACGAATTTCTCCATTTACATAACGTGAGTCTTATATTTTTAATCATATGGAAGAATACTAGGGAGAATTCTTGGCATAGTGCTAGGCGGTGCCACTAATAAAATATATTAATTGTGTCACTCGATTGGTTCAATATCTCGAAACCGCGCGTTTCTGAGTGTTTATCCGTCACATTGGTTTTGTAAGTTGATACTTAGTAAAGATGGTGGTTTCTTGCAGGGTTGTAATTTTTGCTAAGCAAAGTACCTCAAATGTTACAGGACGGTTGACAATACTTTTAATATGTATAATGTAATAGACTGTAGCATTCTCGTTTCGAAGCTTCTATTATACAATTGCATGCCACCCAAACTTCTATATGGTATGCATATTTTGAATAATCATCTTCTGTTTTGCACCATAAATATTTCAGGAACTTTTTTGAATTTGTTCCAGCATATTTTTGTACTTTACTTAGCAGGGAACCCAAACTTCAGGGAACCCAAAGTCATACGTGTATTCTAGTTTAGAATGAATTAAATAATTTTGCAAAATTTGCAGGATATCGGTGTTATCCAAGTCTCATACATATATACGAGTATATATTATCAAGTCATTTCCTTGTCGGGCTAGGCCAAAAAGAACAGGGCACGAGACTTGCCAGACTTGATGCATCCTTAGATTTTTTGACATCCATACACTTTCTCATAAAACTTCTACGATTTCTCTGACTCTACGTTTTCTTCTTTCAGAATATTATTCACTTGAACCAACCATACTTTCCTTGGTCTTTTTCCACTCACGTTTGCTCATAATATCTGTTTTGTTAATCTTTCTTCATTTATCCGTTCCACAAGCCAAACAATTTCAGAGTCCTCTTCTTATCTTACTCAATATATCAGCCTTAAGCTCACATTCATCCCTAATCATTTTATTCCGTATTCTGTCAAATATTGCCATTCCATGAAGTCATCTCAATGCACGCATTTCTACACGATTTATTCAGCTCCTCTTATCTTTAAGTTTTGAAATAAATTACTTATAAAGTCTAGAAGTTTTTAAAAGTCCGATATCAGTTGAGAAATATAGTGAACAAATGTGAAACTGGCTTCAAAAGTAAACTTACATACAAATCTTTGAATTCGGTTATTTGATGTGGTACTTCTTTTTGGTTTTAATGTTGATTTAAATTTGGTCAAACTCTTAAATTTTAGTAAGCATAGTAAAGTCTTTGCAGATCGAACCCAAATTTTCGATGGCAAGGAGATCAACGTCCCATGATGATTCGCAGGGTTAATTTGTTGCTGCCTTGACGATTGTTTAAATTTTAAAGCATAGATATTGTAAGTCTATAGTATGTTCTTTATAGTTAAGGCATTAACGTTGTGGAGGTTTAAAGACATTGTAATTTATTTTTACCAAACACTGTTCATTCAAATTTTTTGTGACGGTATGTGTGAAAGACAGGAAGATCTTTTGAAAAGAGATTTCGTGAACACAAATCCGCCTTAACAAATCCTCTAATTTATTCTGAAATGGCTAATCATTGTTACCGTGAAAACCATACTTTTTCTATCGATGATGCCAAATTCTTACATATCAGTAGTAACGGAAATAAATTGGACAGATTAGAGGCCCTAGAAATTTTTAGTCAGCACATCGATCCGAACATCTGTTGAACAGTTATTTCCCAAAAATCTCTCCGCTCTTGGCCGATATTGTCCCATGCCTCCTTCATATCTCAGCCCCCAACCGTTGAAGCGTGTATATCGATACCAGTTCGAACAACATTTAGTCTTGTTTGCGCTCCCCTGAAGATGAGGTGAAAGTCTTGAAACCGGTAGGGTTATACCGTCACAAAAAAGTGGAATAAACAGTGTTTGATAAAAATAAAAATAAAGTCTATAGTTTTTCATTTTCAATGCAATAATGAGAAACTATTCATAATATTCTTACTTTCTCAGTTAAAAATATTAGAATACAACTTCAGTGTACTATATACAATTATAAATTGTAAATTATTAACCTAAATTAACACTTTAAGGGCATGGTTTGTATGCCCGAGATGACCATTTTCCCAAGCTAAAGTCCCACTTTCAATAGTTTTATTAAAAAGTGTAAATATGCTTCACATTTATAAAAAAAAGTTAATTAAATTTTGTTTCGTGCAAATTTTCACAGCGATTATATTGTATGGTCAACCAAAACAAAATCATGTGTTGTTCTAGTATGTTCACGCATTTTCCAGGGGAAAATACTTGAAGCCATAACATATATTATTTATAGTTAAGGCATTAACATTGTGAAGGTTTAAAGAAATTGTAATTTGTTTTTATCAAATATTGTTTATTTCCACTTTATGTAACGATACAACCCTACCAGATTCAAGGGTTTTTCACCTCATCATCAAGGGAGCACAAATAAGACTGATGAAGATGTGAGAGCCTTGAAACCGGTAGGGTTATACCGTTACATAAAGTGGAATAAACAGTGTTTGATAAAACAAATTATTATAACATACGTTGTTTCATAACATAAATATAATCGTACATACCATCACACCGTTTCCGTGTTGGGTATTTTATTCGGTACTTTTTAGTCTTTTTCCAAGTCCACTTTTCACTCTCATACACCAAAGTTGGTAGTTTAATACATATATTGAGGAATTAAATTATAAAGAAGTCAATATATTTTATCCCTTTATTTAAAACATCTTTATTCAGAGTTCAAGTCCGACTGGGACCGAAGTAGAAGCCTCCGAGCTGGAATACATGATTCTGTGGAGGTTATCTAATTAAGGGGTATTCGCCTGAAAAACACACAAGTAAATTATGTGTTTTACATTTATTTTTATTAGAAGGTGTCGTTAATAAGCCATAAAATATAAATGATAAAATCACTAAGAGTGTGTGACTAATCAATTATAATATATTTTAGTGTTCGTGTTAAATTAAATAACACTAATTTATTAGGTGAACTTTATGAAATGAATATATATTTGCTCATACGAGAACTGAAAGGTTACGACAAATTATAGTAAACATACCTCTAATTGGGTCATTTAGATCAGTGGTTCTCAGCATTTGTGGCATCGCGATCCCCTTGACAAATAAAAATATGTGTTGGGGGCCCCTATGTCACTCAATATTTTTTATCTACTCGTATATACGAGTATGTCTACTTAAGGAATTATAAGATTTTATGTCATATTTTGATGAACAAATAATCATCACAATCTTACCATTCCTCTATTGGGGTAGGCAGGGAAATAGTTTTCCAATTCATTTTATTCTGACACACACCATGACACCTCCGTGGCCTTATTAGTTATACGCCTGTTTTTTGACAAGGAGATAACTTGTTCGATTCCCCTTAGAGCAGAATTCATTTCTAAAAGGGTTCCGGTATGGTTTTCACTTAAGGCCTCATAAACATCTTTCTGGTTTTTTGGAAGATTTTTCCAATTGATAATCCCTCACCAGGCTGTATTACGAATTTTTGCTGCTGCTAAGTCCACACACTTCGGTATGCATACTTTCCTATTTTGAAGTTTTTTCAAGCTTTACTGAATTTGATTAATTTGATTATGCCAAGTATTTGTAGATTCGAAAGCTTTATACCCTTTATAGCTAAGCTATTGTAGTACTTGACAACCTCCGTGTCATATTTGATAAGACGCATGTCTCTAAAATCGGGGGTTGCGGACTCGATATCCGCTGGAACCCAGATGTTTTTAAAAATATTTCCCGTCTGGTTCTACTTCAAGGTCCCTTCGACATATTTCTGGTTGGTTGGAAAATATTGTCATATGCCAAAAAGTCCACCAGGTTGTATTGTATACAACGAAAGTGTAATACAATACAATATGTAATTTGCAGGGTAGAATCGTTCATGTGTTCTCAAATGTAAATGCGTTCTGCTACTACGCAAACTTCTTTTTTTGTTTTTTTTTTTCATAACTATCAAAATTCAATGAGTAACGATTCCCCTGGTGGTCGTGACTTATCGTTTGGGAATCACTGATTTGGATTATTACGGTCCAACGTGTAGTTAACTCATGACTAAACCCATATCGTCTTTTAGCAGTCAGGGTTGGAGTTTGAAAATAATAATAATAATAGTTATTATATTCATAATAATAAATCATTTATTCCAGCAAGTGCGCTGAGAAGTGTGATTCAACACAAGCCATAAATTTTAAAACACATCATCAATAGCATCCCGCCATATATCTGTTGGAGTAAACAGTGAGAAATAATTTCATTATTTTCTTGTACAATTTTTTTCCTTTTTGTCACATTCATATATCTCGACATGCACACTCTCATATTATGAGACTTTTCACTCGACCTTCTTTCGATTAATTTCGCGTGCCACGTCTTTGTAGGCCTTCCTAAACTTTTTATACCGTTTTAAATACTCGATTAGTTTATTTCAGTCAATCTTTCGTCATTCATTCTTTCTACGTAGTTGAACCATCTCAATGCCTCTTTCTTCATTTTTCACAAATGATATTATGGGCAACACTCATTCATACCACATTTATTTAATTGAATAACCCTTCGTTGTACCACAATCTGGCGGGTTTATTGCCAGGTGGTAATATCCTTCAACCAACTAGACAAAAGCAAATAAAAGAGGTTATACCTGAAATTATTATTAATTTAAAAAATGAATAGTATAAATAACAAAATTAAAAGTAATATTTATAGGCCTCTTTAACATATTTTTAGTTGGTTGGAAGACATTGCCACATGCCGATAAGCTCACCAGGTAGTACTGTATACAACGAAAATGCAGTAAAGCACAATAATGAAGTGTGTCTACCATGAGCTGAAAACTGGTTCCAGAGTCTCAGTGCATATATAGAAAAGTGCGATGTCAAAAAATAACCTTTAACTCGAAAAACCAATGTATAATGTCTGATTAAGCGTTGCCTAAGTTCACAATTGGAAAGACGCTGAATATTCTCCGGGAGGTAAGAGAGAGCGTCGGAACAGTTAAGGATATCGTACAATATTGTCCATATGTGAATTTTGCGTCTTTTTATTTAACTTATCTTATTTTTATAAAACGAAGATAATTTATAAGTTTATTTACGTATTTTAAATTTTTACTATCTCGAAAGTATGTTATATTGACTTGTCTTAGTCTTGAATTGAAGGTGTGATATAAAAACCAAGAAGAAAAATTATAAAAGGTCATTTATGACATTAATTAAGACTTCAGACATTTTAATTATATTGCTTGGCATTGCACTTCAAAAATGTTAACTTTTACACTTGAAATTAACAAATTGGCTTATAAAATGGATTAATCTAATGCACGACTTTAACATTAGCATCCAACCTTACTTCATGAATACAGTTAATTTACAAGATTACCATCATCAGACAAAATGGCACTTCTAACAGCAGAAGATGGTTCAGTCGACCTTCTATGTTTATTGATGATTACACATTATTTATTATGAATATTAAGATATAATAGACACTATTAAATGTTATGGTTAAATAAACTGGTATGGTGAAGAGTATGTACGATGTACGGGTTAAATACGAGAAACTGGAGCATGTTTCGTACTTGGTCAATACACATAAGCTTAAATCAAAAGAGTGCATCGATTAAGCCCATACGATGCCAACGGCTGATGAGTTCTGTTATCTGGGAAGTATGTTTATGTGTGAAGGATGAGTTGAAAGGGACATTGAAAAAAGGTAGCGACAGGGAACAAGGTAAATGGAGTACTCAATGTTACATACAACAACCACGCTATATCAAAAGTAGCCAAAATGACAATACATAATATTGTGTTGGTGCCCATTTTAATGTATTAGATTTGGAAGAAGAAGGATTAAAGTAAGATTAATAAGTTTTTTATAGCTAAGGCATTAACGTTGTGGAGGTTTAAAGACATTGTAATTTATTTTTATCAAACACTGTTTATTCCACTTTTTTGTGACGGTATAACCCTACCAGTTTCAAGGCTTTCACCTCATCTTCAGGGGAGCGCAAACAAGACTAAATGCTGTTCGAACTGGTATCGATATACACTCTTCAACGGTTGGAGGCTGGGGGGTGAGGGAGGCACGGGACCATTTCGGCCAAGAGCGGAGAGATTTTTGGGAAATAACTGTTCAACAGATGTTCGGATCGGTGTACTGACTTAGAAATTTCTAGGGCCTCTAATCTGTCCAATTTATTTCCATTACTACTGATATGTAAGAATTTGGCATCATCGATAGAAAAAGTATGGTTTTCACGGTGACAATGATTAGCCATTTCAGAATAAATTAGAGGATTTGTTAAGGCGAATTTGTGTTCACGGAATCTCTTTTCAAAAGATCTTCCTGTCTTTCTTATATAGAAATTATCACAGTCAGCTCATAAAAGTTTATACACACCACTGTTGCTAAGTATTCCATTTTTGCCTTTCCCATTAAATAAGAGTACTCTTATGAAAATAAGACAGAACGAATATAACATTTTTGCTATTGCTTAGCCCCTCAATATAATAGTGTGATGTTACAGTGTCTACAATACTTAAAAAATACATTAGTGAAAGTTGCATCAAAATTAGTTCAATGGTCCATGGTATTTTAAACACACTCTACTTCTTTATGATGATATACAGAATTTTAATAAGATGAATATTTTTGTTACAGATGCAAAATTTTGGGTTGGCAGAGGAGACAAGCCTTCTCCACAAGGCATCAGAATTCCAGATGAAAACGGAAAGGAAGTTCCGTTGAGGCGTTATGACCATAAAACAATTGTTCTAACACTTCCTGGGGTAAGTTGAAACACATATAAAATGTTAATTTCTTCTTCAGCGTTTAGAACTCAATGTCGAAGAATGTAACGCACATTGAAATTGCTGCGTGTTGTGCATATTATTCTCCAGTCCTCTCGGTATTGCACTGTCCGAAAAACCTGTGGCAAAGGCTGGTCCGTACCATTCTTTACTTAGTCGCTTGAGCGTACAATGTTCTATCTCTCCTCCTGCGACATTCCATATCAATTAAGTTTACATAAATAGCACTAAGGGAATAACAAAAAAACTCTGTTTTATGTTTAAATAAAAAAAAGAGCTTATATTGAACTGTTTTTTTACTTTTCTGTCTAAGGTAGTTGATAAATGTTTGTACAAAAATAAAATGCGGAAAAAGTTGCAGAAATGCTGCAATATTTTAAAATTATGTTTTAAAATGGTTTAAGTTCAAAAGACGCCATTCTCTCACGTCCTCTATACGAACCAGGTATCCAACTCAACGATAGTGAGTGTAGATATATTTAGTAGGGTTGAAGTGTTACATTTAGTGTCTTGTTAGAGTATGTATGATAGGAGATAATATTCATATCAATTTTACACGGAAGGTAGTGCAATTTACATTTTTTTAAGCTCGCTTATGTGTAATGTAAATTGCAATATGACCTTTTATGTTTAAAATCTATTTTCGTACGATATATTTTATAAAAATAGTTTATAAGTTCTTGAAAAAAAAAACTTAGAACTTACTCTAAAATGTGATAGCTCTGTGTTATTAAAGGAATGATTGACATTGGAAGATATAGGAGGCTACGGTATATAAAATAGACAGTATGAATGTTCGTGAATTGATTAGGTGGAAAAGAAGAAAAACGTATTTGATTTTTTACCAAAATGAGAATTACGTAATAATTTAAAGTTTTTTTATATATCTGCATTATAATATGCTTTTAAATACATTTTTACTTATTAAAACTATTGTTTTAACTCTGTATTTAGATTATAATAATAGTAAAAAAGAACCTTATTATGTACACAATATTGTTTTTCGATTACTGCAGAACTTTCCAAGTACGCATCATCCACACTTATTGAGGAGTTTCTGTACATTTTCATTTTGAATTTTATTTTATGAATTTGATTTTTATACATTTTTTGGTATACAGGATTTGACTGTGTTTGAGATCGGACATTTCGGCGTATGGTGCGAGGCATTCACTGTCGACTTTGGCCACATCAAGATTCCCCAAGCCTCCAACGTTCCTCCATCCCTCAAGATGCTCGGAGTTAGTCCACAGGTAAGAAATTTCTATTTTATATCAATCACATTTAATGAGATTTGAATACATAGAGAAAGGCTTTGTAGTAACGCTAAAATTGATCGTAATATCCTCGATTGAGGGTGAAATGTTTCCAAAACGTAGATTAATAACAACCCTCAAATGCACGGCAAAAAAATGGTTCAATTGATTGATAAAAGCAGTTAAGGGCTTTAAGTGTTATTATTCGTTGGTCCAAGATTTATGAGTAAAATTCGACCAGGCGTCTGGAGTCCATTCATACCGAGTTCGAGCTTTTTCAAGTGATCGGCCGTGCGATGGATGTGTCCGATACGTTTGAGCTCGTTCAAAGATCTAACATACAGTGAGTTACATTTCCTGAAAGATTTTTTTCAATCAATTTATTATATAAAAACAACTGTGAAAATCTCAAATCTCTGAGCAGTCGAGATCTTTGAAAATACAACAATTAATAATCTTTTTAGTATCATCGTATTTTTTTATATTAATAATATGACACAAGTCATCTTTCGTCATCGTTGCTGGGCCTCGTAATCGAAGATTCCCTCACGATTCCAACGTCAATTCAGTTGGAAAGCGAAGATGTGTCGTGGAATTTCTTTTTTAAGTGTGAGCCATTATACACTTGCAAACTGACTGGTCAAACCGCTGTACTGAATTCGATGGCACACCGAAGTGAGACGATCGGAGCACACCGACATATTTTTCCCCTCTTCTTTGGAAAGCATAGATATGACCGAAGTCATAGGCATCCTTATACTCCCAAATATAAGCGGAAAAATTCTCGTGTCATACGAGGGGAAAAGCACAGTGCTGGGTTCGAACCGGTAACCTTCCCCACAGAAGTCCAGTGCGTTACAGCGCAGTCATGCACCACGGTTATCTTTACAAACCATTTAAACATTTACAAAATAAAAGAAAAATTATATATATTTCTGAAAAATAAACACAATTCAGAGCGTATATTGCGCATGAAATCACCAATGTGTAGTCCAACAAAGAGCGTATACTGCGCATGAAATCACCAATGTATAGTCCAACAAAGAGCGTATACTGCGCATGAAATCACGAATGTATAGTCCAACAAAGAACGTATACTGCGCATGAAATCACCAATGTATAGTCCAACAATGAGCGTATACTGCGCATGAAATCACCGATGTATAGTCCAACAATGAGCGTATACTGCGCATGAAATCACCGATGTATAGTCCAACAAAGAGCGTATACTGCGCATGAAATAACCAATGTATAGTCCAACAAAGAGCGTATACTGCGCATGAAATCACCAATGTATAGTCCAACAAAGAAAGTATACTGCGCATGAAATCACCAATATATAGTCCAACAATGAGCGTATACTGCGCATGAAATCACCGATGTATAGTCCAACAATGAGCGTATACTGCGCATGAAATCACCAATGTATAGTCCAACAAAGAGCTTATACTGCGCATGAAATCACCAATGTATAGTCCAAACTGTAAAAATATTCCAATACAATTAATCAAATATAATGAACAATATAAGACTTGAGTAAGAGAAAAGAAAATTTCTCCCAAAGAGAACGAAAATGAATTAAATCACAAAAAAATTACTTCACACAAAATTTAAATGGAATAATTGGTCTCTTAGTCAACATCTAAGATTGGAGAAATGCCTGAGAAGAATCCTTGCAAATTCTACAACACCTTCATTAAAAATATCCAACAAACTAGTGTAGTTTCCTAAATCCAATATGGAGTAACGTTTTTGTTGGATTCTCACGAATGATAAACTACAAGTTTGACTGTCATTCACAAATTGATATTGACACATTTGAATTGTAAAAAGTTTCGTGTGTTTCTAGCAGGAATGTGAAAACCAATTTAAGCCAATATAAAGGGGCTATCAACGATACATATAAATATACACCAAATCGAATATAATCTTTCTTTCAGAGTTTAAGAAAGCGGGTGTAATTTTCTTAGAAATTCGTATTCAAGCCTGACAGTAGCGATGCCAAGATAAAAAAATATTCTGAGTCCCTTAAATGCCAACAATGGCCGTCTCGCGTTATAGAGAAAGTCTGCGTTAATTTCTTGATAATAATAAGGAAGTCACGTTGGATGTCGTTCTCAAAGGGACGACACATTATAAACACCACTAGATATCCCAATTTTTCATCAGCCACGTAAGTTTCAACAAAAAAATAATCGTTTAAATTAGTCCCTTCGCCCTGTTGAAATTCATGTGACAATATTTTGTGGGGCTGTGAGGAAAATAAAATCTCCCAAAATAGGGAAAAGCTCCATGCAGCTATATGTTGGACTAACTTCAGCCTAGATTAGCTAATCTCGTTTTGCAGCGACCAGGGATAGTTTTACAGCTTTCTCCAATTTTTGTGAAACAAATGGTGACTCCCTAAATATTTGTAAAATAAACTAATTTGTCCCTACAATCATTGTGGGCGGAAAATGGACAAATATCCCAAAATAGGAACATTTCAATGAACTTGGAATGCATCGGATAGTGAGGTGACCAAAGTTGTGTTATTAGTGCCATTCTGAAAAAGAACTATTAAATAGTGTCGTAAGATGTTTTTACTTACTTGATTGGTAAGCTTTCAGCTTTAGATATGAAAGTTACTGTCAAAGTGTAATGTTTATTTTCAAAGTAACTTAAATTACGAGTACATTGGAATTTAATTATGCTGCAAAAATTTAACATAACGTGTAAAAGGAAAACGCCAATTTTTTGAGAAAAACACATATTTATTTAAGAAAATTACAGCTTCAAGTCATTGTTATACAATTTATATTGTAAGTTTTCGCAGGGGATCGCGTCTTGATTTTTTATCTTTTAGGGGGTCACAAGGTTAAAAATGTTAAGAAGCAATACTCTATGCCCTATGGTATCCAAAATAAGGGTCCCAGTCTGGATTAAATAATTCGTCATTGTTATTACTACATAGATTCATCAACCTAGCAGTCGATGACTGGTATTATGAAACCATTTGATGCATTGTCAAATACTAAAATAGCTATATTATCAATTTGACTCAAATGCATGTTGTGTATCGAATCACAATCATTTATGATACGCTTATTCTTAGTCGTGTTGCTCAATGCTATGGTCTGGAATTGAGCGAATGATTCGCCTCCATTGCTCTCGGTTCTGAGCCGTGGTGAGTTCAGCATTCAATAAGAAATCCTCTTGTTCACCGCCCCTCAACACTTCTAGTTACTAGTAGCTTCTCCAAACTGTCTTCATATTTTTTTAAAAGTACGACTATAGTCTGATAACTTCTGTGACTTTATTGTTGAGACGGACAACTTTCATATGGATGTTTCAAGTTCAATTCCCGATGGTACCAAAAAAAACTTACGATAAATAAAATTCCGAAGTGAAAAAAAATGTAAAATCTAAAAATAGATGTCGCCCAAACTGTACGTTACTGTCGATAATAATTTAGATGGTTCTGATTTGTAGTAACAGATGTCGCATTATTCTATCTTTTAAAAATGAATTTAAGCGAGTGCTGTAATAATTCAATCATAAAATTGCAATAATTTCTTTTTATCCACATCCTGATGTAGTGTTGAAAAAATATTAGTTGCGAGTAATGATTTTATAGTTTTGACATTTAGATGTCAGTTGATGTGTCGGGATGGCATTTTCATGTTTAATGCGGTCTTTTATTCGGGAAATTGATATAATACATGTTAATAGTAACGAGTAGTTAAACCTTTGAATATTTTACATACACTCACCGTTTTATAACAGAACAGTTTAGAAACATTATAAAAAAATCTATAATGAACGGTTACGTTAATCGTCTTGTAATTAAATGTTCTATTACGATAACCATTTACTGGAATACGTTTTTTCGAACGTGCAATATATGTGCTTTAAATAGTTAATGTGTCCTGAAAGATGAGTTTATAAAAAAATTTGATTAAATTTTAAAAAGCTATCTGTGCACAAATATGTTATTTCTAAAATAAAAATATCCAGCTTTCTCTATGTATTTTAAGTTCATTGAATATTTTCTTCATGTTGTTTTACTAACGCTTTTTTGCATTTGATTTCCGCTAATAAATTTAAACGATTGCCAAATTTTGTTGAAAATTATTTAAATGTATGCATACCGTGATAAATTATTAACCTTTCAACGGATAAAACCTGTCTGCATGTTTGAATAATTTTTCACTTTTATTTTCTGATAAAAGTCAATTATATTAGATATTTTGAAGATTTTTATGGGTGTTTTCCACAAGTTTACAATATCTTTTGAAATTCTAGCTGTGTTGAGTTGGATTATATGATCGACGTTTCATAATATTTTCGATATAAGTCAGAAATGTTTTTTGTAATGTGTCTGTTAAATTGTACTGTTTGTAAGGATATTATTCCTGTTACCGTTTGTATCAAAATACTTCTGTGATTTTTATCCATTTACGCTGTTTCAGTTTTCTTTCAACTTTCGGACTTAAATCAATCTGAATTCATTTTATGTTAAGATAAAGGTTTCCAAACTTTTTTGTTTCACGGTTCCCTCAATGTAAATGGGGTTTTCTACGGCACCCAAAGTACAAGGCACCCAAAGTAACAATTGCACTTATGTTGGTGCATTTAGGTAAGTTAGGTCAAAAATAAATGAAACACGTATTTAAAATTCACAATTTTTTCATTAGTACATATTTGGAATATATTATTGAATAAATAATTTTAATTAGTAAGATAAGTAAGCCTGTTATTTAATACACATTTTCTCAAATCTTGGAATTTAACTAGACACAGCCACCCTAATTACTTGTTCCACATTAAATTTCGCACGATACTTGCTTTTCATCACAGTGACCGCTGAAAACTTGACTTAACACAAATTAAATTAAGATTCTCTGAGCTTTACTACTAAGCAGCGTAAGTCTCGTTTCAGTGAAAATATTGGAATATTTCGTGGCACCTTGGGTCGCCGCGGCACACTTTGGGAACCACTGACTTAAGAAGTTCAAGTTTGAAAGATAAAAACGTTTGGTATTATTAAATATAATAAAGTGTAACAATGATATACAAAGAACTTTTAATTACAATACAGCCATCATCCTCTGGACGATGTAAAAAAAAACATTATCCAATATGATGCATACTCTATATTTTTTTGACATCATCCTGAAGATTAAAGTTGCTAAGCTTTAGAAACATCGCCCATCATTTAATTCAACTCAATACAATCGTATTCTTCCGAAATTGTAAAATTCCGAAGTGAAAAAAAATGTAAAATCTAAAAATAGATGTCGCCCAAACTGTACGTTACTGTCGATAATAATTTAGATGGTTCTGATTTGTAGTAACAGATGTCGCATTATTCTATCTTTTAAAAATGAATTTAAGCGAGTGCTGTAATAATTCAATCATAAAATTGCAATAATTTCTTTTTATCCACATCCTGATGTAGTGTTGAAAAAATATTAGTTGCGAGTAATGATTTTATAGTTTTGACATTTAGATGTCAGTTGATGTGTCGGGATGGCATTTTCATGTTTAATGCGGTCTTTTATTCGGGAAATTGATATAATACATGTTAATAGTAACGAGTAGTTAAACCTTTGAATATTTTACATACACTCACCGTTTTATATTGCGATTACAACTGCGAAAAACATTTTAAAATATTGCAAATACATATTTTTAAAATTTTGTAAAACATAAAACTTGTTTTTCGAAAAAGTTTTGTTCTTAAAAAATATAAAAAAAAATCAATTAAATTATTTTATTCGTTGGCGTATTAAATATAGTTTGTGTTATAGTCGTACAATATAGTGATTTTATTATTATTTTAGGTTATATATTCGAAGTTTTGATTACTTTTCATATTTGTATACTATTTGAAATATCGTTAACTTATTTTACTAATACGCCATTTGTTGTAAAATATACAAATGGTGAGTTTACTGCAATCTCTTCCAACTAACCAGAGAAGAGTTACAAAAAACCGTGCCGATGGTTTGGTGAGATGTTGCAAAGTTATTTATTCTTACAAACAAAGAAAACGATAATAAGATTTGGATTTCATCAAATATGTTTAATAACCCGATAACCTTAAATTGGTGCGCTTTAATTTGAAAAAAATATAGAGGTGTTATCAGAATATTGTATAATATACAAATATATTTAAAGCCTTAGTGTGAAAACACTGATTTGAACACCCCTTTTTTGGGCATCATTGGAAATCGAATTCGTTACCCCAGAGTTGACGACCCCCAGGTTACCCATCACTGGATGGGTAACCTGGGGGTCGTCAAAATGTATAAGTTACTATAAAGTTATATTTTTTACATATAAATACATAACACGCTCATGAATATAATCGTTGAGCACAAACAGTATCAGATTGAGGTAAATGGCGTTAAACTGTTGCTAGTTATCAGTGACTCAATAGAGAAAGAAAACGCAAGACAACGTGAGAGGACTGAAATTTAGGATATTCCTATTACATATTCATTGACTTACACACTCATTTAGATTAATGCTGTGGAGATGCATACTGTAAGGAAAATTTATAGAGTGCCAATGTTTGAAAAAAGGTGGAATGAAGACATCAGAAATGAATGCATGGATAAAATGGATGTTTTAAGTAAGACGAAGAAATGAGTTTAAGTGGTTTGGACATGTGGAGAGAATGAATGATGAAAGAATTACTAAGTGAATATAAGAACAGTAAGGAAAAAAGGAATTTTAAAATTGTTTGGAAAAGTGGAGAGAAATAATGAATAAGATAGTATACAAGTCAGAAGTACAAGGTATGCGTGGAAGAGGTAGACCGAGGAAAACGTGTTTGAATCAAATGTACAAGATGAAAGGAGATAAAGTGAGAAGTATGGATAAAAGAAGATTTTATATGACGAGATGTTTGAATGTGGAGGGGACGAAAGTTGTGTGTTTGGATAGAAAAGTTTGGAGATATGTTCTCTATGCCTACCCCGCAAGGGACACGGTGTGATGGATGATATGTATGTATGCACACGCTCATCTTTGGTGGCACTAACAACAACCTTAATCCTCCACTTGAATTATGCCTTTACTACACTCGTTACGCTTAAAAGGCATCAATTCATTCATTCGGGTTACCTGAAATTTTTAGTGCGCGAATTGAAAAATAAATTAAAAGAAAAAAACAACTTAGGTTATAATCTAACAACATTCTTAACCTTGGTAAAATTATTTATCTGAGATCAATTTATTAGACTGAAACGGGTTAATTAGTTTTTATTATATTATAAGTATCATGCTCCAATTCAAACTATTAATAGTAAAAAAATAATTAAGTAGACAAATATTCATTATAACTGTTATGTCGGAAGTCGGGAGTATGCGAGTATGTGTAAGATGAGAAACATTCACTTTCTTCAATAATTTATTCGGAAGATTTATTACGATGCCCTCACTAAGCCCTCACTCTAAACTAAGATGAAAGTGACAAATATGGAATTACATGTACGAATATACTCTAAAATGAGATGATAGTGACAAATGTGGAATTACATGTACGAGTTTACTCTAAAATGAGATGATAGTGACAAATATGGAATTATTGGGTGTTAACATAAGTTGTGTCCGTTTTTTTCCAAATTAAGAGAACAAGAGGACACAACAAAAAATATTATAACAAATTAGTCAATAATGTATTCTCCTTCATTATTTACAACATCTTGCCAACGTTTTACAAGTTTTTCAATGCCTGTGCGATAAAAACCATCCAGTCTTGACTCGAGGAATTCGTCCAACCATGTCCGTAATTCGACGTCATTATTGAAGGAAAAACCATCGACGAGCTGTCCTTTCATTCATAGCATCTTCACCGTACACTTCGCAAATATCGCGAGCAGTTTTGGCAGCTTTATTCCCTCGAACGCGAACAGAAGGAGGTGTCGAAAATGCTTACGTTCGTCTACTTGGCATTCCATTTTGAAGGCTTGTAATCAAATAAAATAATATATGTAACGTAAATGCAAACAGATTATTTTGTAGAGCAGAAAATTTTCTTTCGAATGACATATAACCTTTACGATTTTGTTTTACTTTTGGTGCTCATTTTTAAATTTGGAAAAAAAACGGACACAACTTATGTTAACACCTAATACCATATATTTACGAGTATCAATGTGCTTGGGAACTTGGAAAAACATTTTGATTTACATTTTAATACTGAATTCGCGTATCTGGTCACTGAAATCCAACTGTAAATTGTTATCGTTGCTGGGCCTCGACGTAAAGGATCTCCTCGCTATCCCAACATCAATTCAGATGGAAAACGAAGATGTGACATGGAGTTTGTTTATTTTATCTTGCAAACTTCCTACGGAGTCATTATAGCTTCATCAATAGACTACCTCTTCCGTTTTTTAAAAAGGTTCTATTCATTAATCTGCTGTATTTATTGCTAGGTAGCAATATCTTCCAACTTATCACAGAATAAATAAATAAGAGAAGTTATTGTTGTTCATTTATACTAAATTCAGAAACAATACAAATAACAATAAAAGTGAGATATCATCAATCGATGAAGAAAAAAAGGATGATGGAGACGAAAGGTAAATCTGGAATGAAGTAAGTACCATAACTGTCTTGAAATTGACGGAAGGAGTCTAACATACGGTGGTAACTGGATTCAAGGTATCACGGTTTAGTGACTTAAGAACGATATAAAAAAGAAGAGCGGTGAACTGGATAAGCGGATAAACAATATCTGCTTGACCGTAGCTCCAGTTCATGATCGGAAAGTCGTGGAATATTTTTGGCGAGATAAGAGAAGGTGGCGAGACAGGTAAGACGTCTGAGTTAGCGTTTTGTCGTCGTTGCAGCTGGGTCACGTAGTCAAGGATCGCTTCGCCATTCCAACGTCAATTCAGTTGGAAAACAAAGCTGTATCGTGGAGTTTTTTAATTTTTTAAGTGAGATAACCATTGCACATCAGCAAACTCATCGGCCACACCACTGTACTAGATCCAATGGCACACCGAAGTGAGACGATCGGAGCACACCGGTATATTTTTTAAAAATTTTTTTTGAAATAATAGATGTGACCGAAGTTAAATGTATTTTTATATACCCAAATACTAGGCGGAAATACCTGTGTCATTCGAGGGGAGTAGCACAGCGCGGGGTTCGAACCGGCGACCTTTCGCACGGACACCCATTGCGTTACCACGCGGCCATGCACCAACTGCAAATATGGTATTGGTTTTTCAAAGCGAAAACCAAGTCTGAATTGATGACTTGTAGCAAAGGTTGATGTGAATTCTTGAGTGTGGTGTGTTTTTGTTGATTATGTGTGGGATGGATTTTTTGGTCTGTCTGGAATGAGGAAGTATGTGCGGTTTGAGATTAGGCAACGGGGTATTGTATAATCAACAATCTGAAAAAAAAAACATCAATTTATTTTTCCATGTTATATGTCCTCAGTAAGATACAGGCAAAATCCTAGTTTATTGTGGACACTACAAATGAAAGGCAACAAACCC
Source organism: Odontocerum albicorne (assembly GCA_949825065.1). NCBI lineage: Eukaryota > Metazoa > Arthropoda > Insecta > Trichoptera > Odontoceridae > Odontocerum > Odontocerum albicorne. The sequence goes on from OX463859.1 coordinate 15,513,079, forward strand.
AGATCCATATAAATTGTGTCCACTTGAAATTCACTGTTGTATTTAAAAAATATTGTATTTATAACATTTATTGTCATGTGATATAAATAAATTAGAAAATAACAATAAACAAATCCTTCTTTCTGAAATAAGTAACATATATTTAATGTTCAAAAACGTAATTTTTTATTTTCCAATGACCAAAAGGCAAATACGTATATTAACATGAACTTGGAGAAAGAGTAAATCTATTCTTAAAAAAAAAAGGGAGGAAAAAACATGCCGGTGTGTTCCAATCGTCTCACTTCAGTGTGCCGTCGAATCCAGTACATATCCAGTGGCCGGTGAGTTTGCTGGTATACAACGACTCACTCACTTAATGAAAAACTCCATGATATAGCATTGATTTCTAACTGAATTGACATTGAAACGACGAGGAAATCCTCGACTCAAACCCAGCAACGACAACGACGTAAAAAGAGTTATATAAATGGTGTAGAGATTCGTGCGCTGAGAAAAATAAATGGGGTGACAATGTGTAATAGAATAAATAATAAAGTAATTAGGGATGAATAGGAACTTAAGACTGATGTATTAATTAAAATGAAGAACAGCACTTTTAGTATGTAGAATGAATGAATAAAGAAAAACTAACAAAATAAATATACAATACAAGTGTAAGTAGAAGGCGTGTAGAATAAGACCAAGGAAAGTATGATTAGATCAAATGTATACTATGAAAGAAGGAAATTTTACAAGCTAGATAAATCATAGTAGTTGTATGAGGTGTATCGATGTAGAAGAGGAGAAATATGTATATCTTGACAGGAAAGTCTGTCACTCTCTCCTCTCTCTCTACCCCAACAGTTATGTATGTATGTTAAAATAAAGTAAGTAATAAAAAACTCAGCTTGTGTTTAATAATATGATGAAGTGATGATTATGTAAACAAAACGCAATGTGAATATTAAATACAAAACTCACACGATAGGTGGACACTTGCTGTATCTTGAAATCCCCTTTCTAACCCGTCTCGATTGCATACTTATTTATACAAGCAGGGTTACCAGATATTAAATTAAATTCAATTAATTTAAATAAATATAAACCATAACGATATGGCAATAAATAAATTCAACACACGAATTTAATAACACACCACAGCAATATTGGAAAGTTTGCAGAACATAATCATACATTTTCATACTTACAAAACATAAAAATATGTTATTTATTCATTTAACAATAATAATGATATAATAATAATAACATTACAGTTTATATAGTGCCGTTTAGAGAAGAGGCTCAAGGACGGCTAACTCAGCATTCAAACGCATTATTATGATAGATAAAAATATTACAAAAAAATATCTAGTAGGGAGGATAGGAAGGTTGTAACTGCGGTCATTAGATAAGTTATATTGACGTTGACCGCAGTACCCGGCGGTAAGTAATACACATCGGGCATAATAAAGAGACTGTCGGCTATAATGGGCTAACTTCGGCTTTGTTGAGCGTCGTCTCTGTCGCACGATGCGCTAAGAGTCACTGACAAATCGTTTGACAACGACTGACAAATCGAGACGGAACACGTGTATGAATGACAGAGACGACGCTCTACAAAGCCGAAGTTAGCCGACTATGGCCGACAGTCTCTTTCTTAAGCCCGATGGGTATTACTTAGCGCCGGGTACTGTATCTACACATAATTAGAAATACATATTTGGTACGAACACTAATGAAAAATACCAAGGGAAGATGAACTATAAATAAATCTTTGTAGATATTTCGATATGCGATAGGTGGAATGTAGTATATGTGTGTGTAGTAATCGTATTGACAAAGTCATAAATTTTGATAGACTTTTCAAACAGGGGTCTTCAAGTACTTCCTAAAGCTGAACACGCGACACTTTGAGACAACCAAAAAATTATAATATTACTCGAGGAAACGAACGCTAACCAAAAATAAACATCATAAATTCATTGAACATATTTGGATAATAATGATTGTTATATAATAACAAAGTTGACACGTTAAAATCGTGAAAAATACACAGATTTCAATTAAAAACAAATAAAAATTATATATTTTAAGTTGGAGGATTTTAATTAATGATTTAAAGAAAAAAAATTGCTATATCAAAAAAAAAACAATAAGTTATCGACGGTCAGAAGAGAATTATGAAACTATACAAATAAATTTTAGCACAACTTTTTTTTAATACACGCATCTCCACACTGTTCATAATACTTTTGCCCTTCTTATGCCAAGTCCAAATTCTATTTCACCACAACATTTTTTACTACACCTCTTTCTTTCGTTCCTTGGCTCCCTCTTCAGTGTTTGGTTGTTATTGCACTTGTCGAAAATTTCGCATTTGCAGAGCATGTGCAGTGCGACGGTCATTGGCTTCCTATGTTGTTTGTTTCTCACGCTGTTGCTTCCGACCTTACATCACCGGTACAAAGACTGGTGGATGATTGCCGCTCAATCCTCGGAAATTCCAGCGTGACTTCAACGAGTCTCGGTGAAGGGCTGGGTGAAGAGAAGAGAACAGATTCCTCGTTGGTCGGTTGAACTTTGTAGAAATAAAAACACAGTATGACGTTTCTGATGACGAGAATATATTTGCTTCATTTTGCGTCCCTTATGTTATCCCATCGCACATCGCAAGCACCTTGATCGGACAGCTTACGTAGTCATTTTGCGCTAGTTCAACGCTCATCATGCGTTTATCGCGCGTAGAGGCTGTCCGATCAAAGGTAGCGATAATCAGAAGACCACACAAAGGGACATTTTATTATAATAATATTAAAACAACAACTTTGCAGGTTATACAAAATAAATAAAAAATACGAATTTATGTGACGCATATGCCCGATATTCAGCGCGTTTTGCTCTTTCGTTTGGATCAATTTCTATTTATTTAATTAAATTGTATGACAATAATTTTAATAATTTAATAAATTAATATTAATAATTCAAAGCGGTAAATATATTATTTATTAAAACTTAAATATTAAACCGTTACTATGTCCACACCTATTCTTACATACATACATATACAACCGATTTTATATTGTTTGGGATATATATAAAATTTAACAGAACCAATATTCCGCAAAACTTGTATAACTAGTTACTGAAAACTAAATAAGAATACACATTTTGGACTCTTTATTAGCTCAACTGTAAGAATACTACATAAAAACAAAAAAATATATACACCATGTCGAACTTCTCACGTTGTACAATTATAATATAATCCTCGATACAAGAAGGTAAGAATACATCGCGATATTGCTACTGAAGGTTCTTAAAGTTAGTTTTACTGTCTTTCAAAGTTTCTATGTCCCCGATAAATAAAGCCGTGAAAGGAATGACCCAATGTTCTACATATCAACTTGTAGAACGAATATTATGAATAAACATTAAGTTATGCGTGGTATACAGCTTTTGAACCAACTAAGTGAAACTGTGGATATATTTTCAATGTCACTGGCAGTATGAGAATAATTTTGGATGATATTCTTCTTTACGAATTAACTGAATAGAATCATACTTTTTAAAATGAGAAATCCGTGCAAAGTGGTTAATGAAAATAAACATAAAATGTTTGATAGCCCTATAATGCATAAAAACCATCGAAGTATTAACCAATCTTGTGAGGACAAGAGCCTCAACAGTGGGGTCGGATGGTATACAGTGGATATGACCTTTGCAATTGCGAGACGACTCTTAATGCTATGTTTAATGTTTGGCTTGGTGAATGGGGACTCAGCGTGTATGTAATCATATAAACGTATAACAGAACGGATACAATGATAATAATACCAATAAGTGAAGATATGAATAGGAGGAAACAGAACAGATAAATATATTTATAAGTTAAGCTAGGACTGGGAAGAAACAGAACGGATACAAAGACAATAATATCAATTGTTGAAGACAATACTAGGAGGAAACATAACGGATATTAATAAGTGAAGTTAGGACTTGGAGAAAACAAAACGGACACAATGATAATAATATCAATAAGTGAATATAGAACTAGGAGGAAACAGAACGGATACATGTATTAATAAGGGGAGCTAGGACTTGGAGAACACAACACGGACACAATAATAATAATAATATCAATAACTAAAAACAATACTAGTAGGAAACAGAACGGATACCATATATTAATATGTTAAGTTAAGCTAGAAATTGGATAAAATAGAACGGATACAGCATTATTAAGCAAAGCTAGGACTAGGAAGAAACAGAAAAGATACAGTGATAACAATATCAATAAGTGAAGCTAGGACCAGGAGAAAAAATCGGTAGAGATAGACATGTGCACTAAGAAAAATTGGTATAATTTCAATATATGAAATAAGGCGAAATTGAAACATAACGCTGTACATGTCAGCTATTTGAGATTACTCAAACTAAATATTTCGTAATTATCTGAATATATAGAGTTGATCGGAAAGTAATTTCGTATTATTAAATCAAGGACGGTGGTTTTCGATATTTTCAGTATCTCCTGTCCTAGAACGCTTGTTACGAATATTTTGGATCAAAGCCTAGATATGAAATTTTTAAACCACATTTGACACACACGATCGTTTAGTACATTGTCGTCATACACTGTACATATCTTCATTTTGTTTGTATTGTGTTTTTTAAGAAATAAAAAAAATCAAGGACCGAAAAAACAGCTTGTTACAAAAAAGATTTTTGATAAATGATGGCAGAAAAATGCGCTATACAATTACCTTTCATAATAATATATGTATTTAGCATGTTTAGAATGAGGTTAGAAAAGAAAATTTCGGTCCTAACGACATTTATCCGAGAAATACGCAACTACTTTCCGCACAACATATTAATTACATCGCCTTGCTCTGTACTAAGGCATATTTTTTTCTTGGCTCTGAATAATATATGTGTTTTTGTTTTAATATTTACTCATCTCAAGTATTTATTTGATGTGATCTTTAAAAGATAACGCAACCCAGATCACTCTCACGATACAATTACCCACTGTTCTTGTGGACAATTCATATTACGAAATGATACAACTGTAAAAAGAAACTGCATTCATTGCAAAATATTGTATCAATGGAGAAGGTTATTAAGGTAGGCGTACATAAATAGATTCTTTAATGAATTTTTAAATGATTGGATGTTTGATAAACTCTAGTGTTGTGATCAAAATATCACTTGTTCAAAGAGATCTTTAAGTATTTTTTTTTATCATGATAAGTTTTTCTTTCCTGTGTCATATAGTATTAACGCTTTGTATCTCGATCCCATGTTTTAACGCTATAAACTAGATTTGCGTTGAGAGTATATCTTGGCATTTCAAAAATATTTGTATGCACATTTTTTTCTTTAAAGTCTCCTTTTTTCTATTATAGGTAGTAAAAATAGGCATAATTGATTTATGACGATGATTCTGACGTCGCGTTTGCAGTGAAGTGTCAGATTTTGATATATGCATCTGGAGACCAACTACAGTCTAAGAGTCCAAACACAACAATATATTTGTAAGATCCTTCAAATAAGTTGTCAAAGAATACGTGTTGATATGTATTCCATCAACTGACAAAAAATAAAAATCCTGCAGAACTTGCAACGTATGCGCTAAACAAAAGAAGAAAAATGAGACCCGTGCATGTGTAAGGAATGTGATTTAGCTCTCTGAAAATAGGAATGTTGGCAGAATTTACATATTTAACTCAATTATTGAATTGAGTAAATAAAACAAACAAATATTCGTTAGAATATTTTTAATATTTACTTACATATGGCAATTTTAGTAAACCCTTTCCAAAAAACACAATCCCTCAAAAACAAATCGGGCACTGGAAAAGGTTGTTTTAATTTTGATCGGGTCGTTTAGTATTAAAAACAAATATAGGGATGTAATGCGTTTATGATATTCTCTCTACTTTTTCCTTTTCTTAAAGTAGATAACAAATCTATTCTTCCAGAATATAATCTCATTCATGAGATAGAGATGGTGAGCTCTATTGTAATTGTATTTCCAATTATTGTTTTTTTAACCGTATATCACCCATTAACATATCCGAATCGATGATGCAGATATTTTGAAGAGCATGGCCGGGAAAAAATAAAGTCTTCGACCCTAGTAATCAAGCTTTCAGCTAAGAACTACTGGAGTAGGCCGTAACTGATAGTTCGTCATCGCAACGTGTTGAAAATACTACGACATGCAGGCTGACAACACTCGCACTAGTCTAGCAGGTGTGAAGTTTGTTACCAGATGATCTCTCTAACTAGACATTTTACCTTTTGGGTAGCATTGGAAATCGAACTCCAAACTCCCAGGTGGACGATCAGCGTCTTACAGAGTAGACCATTGAGGTCGTTATTGGGTAGTCATATTCCGTATTTACTGCAGAAAATGGGGTTTCTGAAATTTTTCATCGATCCTTAAATTCCATACCAACATCCTATCATTGTGGTGCAATTCTGAGGAAGATCTTAAGATTTCTAAAAAAACTGTGTTATTCGGAAAGTCCTTATTTATGAGATGCGTTTCTTTAGTTCGTTTTAGTGTTTTCAGCATCTGCTCATGTTTCTAATATTTTGAATTCTTAGCATTTTGATTTATTTTAAGGTCCCATAGATAACTTTACGATCATTTCACCCGTGGTTATTTATAATTTTCCAGAATTTTAGAAAGATATACGAGTATTTACGCACTGATTAAATAATCTTCAGGAGTAATATTTTACAGTAGATATGAATCTAAAATTAAAATAACTTTTTGTTATATGCAACAAATTTGATATTCAAAATTATGTTTTTTACTTGACCATTTCCGTGCTTAATCGAGTTAATTGCACCTCAACTTGAAGTAACATATTGAAAAATCGAAAACCTTATATTTTTCGCTTACTTAGTAAAGTTATTTCGTGAAAATAATTAAGTAATATAAATTACAAAATATGACTTAATAAGAAAAATTGTCAATATGACTTAATAAAATAATAGTGTAAGTTTAATTTAGTAAGGTTAATTTATTAATATGACTTAGTAACGTAAATTTACCAATATGATTTAGTAAGGATTTTTTTTAATTTGACGCACTAACTTAAATTTTTCAATATGACTTTGTAAGCGTTTTCAATATGATTTAGTAGCTTAAATTTATCAAAATGGCTTACTAAGGAAAATATATTTTCAATATAGAATTAACTTAAGTAAAAACAACTCGCAACTCGAGACCGCATGAATGTAACGATTACTGTCTCGTGTTATGAATGCTTTTATTTTTCATTCTTTATCAATTTTCATTCATATTACCATGTCAACAAAACGTCCGCCGTGATAGATAAGATTTTTCATTTTTGTTTGTCAAAACCACTGTGTTTAACAACCACTCGTGCTTATAACCAAAAACCTTATAAACTCCAAAGAATGTTTAACCCGAATCCCTCACCGCTTCTTTGCACATCATTAAACATATGACTTGTTCAAATCGTGTCTAATCATATATTGTGGTTTGGTCCTAACTTTCCTCTCCAATCATCCCGCTAAACCTAATTTCTCAATCATTCTCTGAAGAGCGTCCATTTTTCTGTTGTTACAGAAAAGAAACCAGGAGCTCCTTTCCTCCACCTCTTCGGCAGGGCCTACTTCTACGTTCTCATCATCAGGAAACAGACAACAAAATACGGGGAACCTCAAGGCAACGACTTACAGACCACCCACATCTAGATTCGTTAACTCTGGTCTATCCAATTTGGAGCCAATACAAGGCAGATTTCAAGCACCACTCAATGTGAATGATGCAACGTTCCAGCTGTTATATCCTGTATCATCTTCAAGCATACACAGAAGAGCTGATGACTTTCAAACTCCACAAGCGCAGCAGCTGTTGAGGAACAACTTCGATACAAACAATTACAGACAGAATAATAATTTCGGTGTAGCAAAAGACACGAATTATGATGATAAACCATTGATACAACCATCACAAGAGATCTATGTGAATCAGGAAGCTTTTCAAACTAATGGCGCTTTTTATAACCAAGCGCCTCAACAAGCTCAATACTACCAACAACAGCAACCACAGTATCTGCAACAACAGCAACAACAATATATTCAACAGCAACAACCATATCATCAATATAATATTGCAGCACAAACGCAGCAACAACAATTAGTGCAGAATCAACCGCAGTACATAGCTCAACAGGTTGCTCCACAATTGTTGCAAAACCAACTACAATATCAATTCAATCAGCCAGTTCAACAAGCGAGCCATCAAAATGTGTATCAACAACAATTATTTAATCAACAGTTGAATTCTCCCAATAACGTACAAGGTGACCTTGAACGAAGAAGGTATGACCTTGACCTTGGTAGAGGTCAACAAGCCAGTGGGTTTTACAATCCGTATGTCGTTCAATTGAGGCGCCACTAACGCCGACACATTCGTGAGATGTTCTTAACCAAATCAATCGAGAAACGGTGGGTTTTGCGAACGTATACATTTGATTTATGGACACGTTGGCGTACTATTTTTTTAGGGCCAGTTTACACGAGAGACAGTGTCACCCACATGTCGTTTATTTTGATTTTTCATTAAAAATTGCGTTTAGAAATTAATAATCTCGAGTAAATAATTATAACTGTGTATAACATACTTACGAAGTACCGATTTTTTGTGGAGTATATATATCTTTGTGATTTGTACAAAGGCTTATGCTAAAATTTACTTTTGACTTGTAATTTATCAAGCCCTTATTTTCTTATTGGTATAATTTATCATGGATTATCCATTTTGTGCCTTTCGATTTCACAATGTAAGAACTAATATTTTCCTTTCTATGTCTTTCTGCGTCACCTATAGATTCTGCGCAATGCTTTCGGATTATGTTTCAGTTTGAAGTCCATATGTAGGAACAAGAAGAACTCATGATTTAAATATACTTTTTTTAGGTGTAGTACATATACTTGTGTATAGTTCTTTGATGAGTTCTTTAACGTGTAGCAATCTCTTCGAACTAACCATTCTAGGTTATTAATTGTTTTTTGAATGCATGATAGACTTATATATTGTATTTCATTAAAATTAGTTAAAAAATATCTAAACAATAATGGTAGGACTCGAGGCAAGGAATCATCAATGGATAATGGTAGGCATGAATATAAATGAATTTAAACCTTATAGTAACACTATAAGTCCTCGAGAATGATTAAGTAATATTTACTTATTTTATAGGTTTATTTTTCTTGCGAAAATAGACGTTTTGACATAATCCGTTAAAAGTCATAATTCCAAGGAAGCTCACAACACAATTTATACTGCATTTAAACACAATCTATTTCATTATTTTAAAGTCTTTTGCACATTACAGATTTCCCAAATTCTTTCAAAAAACAAACAACAACAAAAATTAGATTTAAAACAATAATGTATGTATATGAATAACATGTGCATTCTAACAGGTGGTTCGCCAGTTCTTACCCCGCGCTGTGTTACTCCACTCGAATGACACAGGCATTTTATCCGCCTAGTATTCGGGGGTGTAAGGATATCTACTTTGACTTCGGTCATAAATAATATTTAAAAAATGAGAAAAAAGCAAGCCGGTGTACATCGATCATCTCACCTCGGTGTGCCATCGGATTCAGAACAGCGGTGTGGCCGATGAGTTTGCTGGTGTGTCACTCACTTAAAAAAAAAACAAATCTCCGCGCCACAACTTCGCTTTCCAACTTAATTGACGTTGGATTTGAGGGGATCCTTGACTACGAGGCTTAGCAATGACAACGACGATATAAATAACATTAAAATAAATAATAACACAATAAGAATATCATTAAATTAATAAATTATATGATTAGACAAAATTTATGAGTTTTTCCTAAAGAAGATGAGAGATACACAATATACGTCTATCTAAGGATACATATGGTTAAAAAAAGTGATTATTCTACCTCCAAGTATTTCCAACTTCTAAGCCACAAACAATAAACGAAACATAGAAGGTGTAAAAGTTTTCAGCGCTTAGGGTTAAAATAACTTAATTAAATAGGGAATAGGCCTTCAATCACGAAGCAAGAGATTTTTATAAATGGTAACCGTTATCTAATAAAAAAATCAAGCCGGTTTGTACAAATTACTGAAAATATAAATCCTTTTTCTTTGCTTTAAAAACACTACCCTAATGGAACATACTATAATTGTTAAACGTATCTTTGATAAATCAAATACTTGATAACAATTAAGCTGGGCTCCACTTGTCCGAGATCTCGTGAGAACTTCTCGCGCAAAATTCATAATGATCCACTAATGGTGAAATAACTGCTGCAGGCAGGCATTATAATAATCTGAATTGACAAGTGTCAATATACCGTCATATGACCATGTTAAGGTCATATCACAATCGACCCAAATGCAGCAAGCACTAGAGAAGGTATGACCGCTGTCAAATAAATATTATCCAACTTGATATTTGAATATTTTGTTCTGTCAAAATAATCTTGTGATTTGGCCTTAGAAGTTGATTTTTGGTGTTTATATTATAAATATTTTCGGCAGTGCCGTAACTCGTTTTTCATGTCCCGGTGAAAAGTTTTAATTTTGGGTCTGGAATTTGTTTTTAGAAAAATTATAATCAAACAAATATGACAATTTTTTATATGCAGAGAATTTATAAGATCGTTTAAAAGTATTTGCAAAGTAAAATAGTTGTTTAAATTTCGTTTTTCTGATATTCTTTCAGCAAATTCATTGATTCAACCGAGACTATAGAATGATTAGATCATCGTATTTGTTCTTTAGTCGGTCTTGAAGAATTATGAATTAATTTTAATTTGATGAAAATTCTCTCACACGAGACAGTAGAACCGGGAAAAGTGAAAAATATTCAAAGTAAGTTTGATATTCGGATAAGGCCCAATTAATCCAAAGTTATGAAAAGTCTGTAAAACATCGAATATCAAGTGAAGTTGCAGTTTTATTTTTTTCTGTTTGTGTCGAGGCCTGAAACTTTCGACTTTAAAAGTTCTATTATGTTTTATAACTTTTTGTCAGTTGCGTTTTAGAGCCCCCTTTATCCTGGACCCTGTGCCTATGTATCTTTTTCTTAGTTATGGTACTGTTTACAGCTATATAAAATAATATAACAGGTATATAAGCATCTCACAAAAAGTGACACTATGGAAATCAAATGTACAAATTCCAGGAAAGAAATAGAATATTTTATGATTTTTTTAAACGTTTTCACAATGCGATACTTTTCGGAGAGAATAAATATGATTTATCGAGTCTCTTCGCAAGCAGTTGTATGAAAGCCATAATAAAATAAAATGAATTGAAAATGATTTCTTGCCTCGTGGCCTTTATACTTAAAGCTTTGCCAAAATCAATATGACCTTATTTTATTTAATTAAGTAGCTTTTAATTACTTTTATTATAACATTAAAAAAATCGCTAATATGAAATATTAACGGTTTCAGTGATTACTATAGCTGTATTTAGTGTTTTTTTTTAATTACAAATATTTTTTAATTAGTTAATATTTAAAGTTAATCCTTGCGATAAATAATAATTAAATCAAGAAATATCTGCATAAAATGCATATCAAAAATACAATTTAATAATATTTGATATTTATGATAGATAATTAAAATTTGCTTGATATATTTTTGTCTTTACAATTGTAAATTAAATGTGATTTTTAATATGTATATATTATATTTATAAGTAAATACGCAAACACACATATACACACGTACTTTTAGTTTGTTTTGAACAATTAGTTTAATTTCCTATGAAAATCGTCAAGTTCAATAAATGAATATTTCAGTGTTTTATAACATTTGGATAGTTCCTTTTTTCTAACAATTATCTTGGTATAGATAATATAACTTTTTCAATTAATTGAATTTTATATTTTTTAACTTAGACATTTTATTTTATTGTATACTTATGATGAGTTTATTGCCACACGGTAATCGTTTCCAACTAACCAGCTATGAGTTATGAATATTTTTGACAATTGCTGAGTGAAAGGTTATAACGTTATTTCGATGGAGAGAAAAAAATACACATATTAAACAGATGCATTGGACATTATTTTGCAGAGGAACATTTGACAAAAATCAAAGTGTAAAATTCTAGGATGTGAGATTGTGGCACAGCGAGAAAACCTTGAATCATATATTTTTTAAATGTTTACTACAATAAATGATGCGTAATGAATGTTTTATGAAGATCTGCCTTTGACAAATTACCTTAATTCAACCAATATGAGAACTTTCATTACAATCTTTTCATTCTTCGTTTGCAGAGTGTTTATAATGTTTACTACAGTATTGCTCCAAATTTTGATACATTGAGTTTCCTGTCATTGTACTTCAAAAGCATATTTTGTATTTTCATTGCATATATAATATTTAATCAACATTACTCATTGGCTGGGAACACCCAAATTTGGGTTAATACCCATTAAATTTTTTTTAAAAGAAACGAGAAAAAAATAGGAAAGGATACACAATTAAGGGAAATTAGAACGAAAGGAACGAACGAAAATTAAATTCTCTTTCGAAACAACACAATAATTCGAGATCTATCCGGAATACTTTGAAGTTCGTCCGAAGTGAAAAAAATATAAAATCTTAAAACAAATGTCACCCAAATATCTATTTTTTTCCACAGTATGTTAGATACGAGTATTTCTGATATATAATTATATTATTTTCACTGTTGATATTATATTATTTTCACTGTTGTGAAGAAAATGAGACGCGCGCTGTAATTAAATTATAAAATTAAAATTAATTATTTTTATCCATGTTCTGATGTACCCGTACACGTGGATAAATAATATTTGTGAGTGAAGATTTTACAGTTTTGAACTTTATCTGTTGTTGGATGTGTCGGAGCGGTATTGTTGTAGTATTTATCGTTTGTTTGTTCTCAAGTACCGTTTTATCTCATTTCATAAACGTTATTAAACAACTGAACCCACGCAGGGCACGGATTAATCATCTAGTTGTTAAAAATATTGCATATGTGATAATTCTTGGAAGATCGTTCAACAGTCGCGCTGAATGGACCAGATAGATAAATATAAGAGAGTACCAAATGCGGCTTAAAATAAATCATGTCTTCTTTCAATTTCAGCATGTATGTGTTCAGTATTATATAAACCATTTGAAACGTAGATCAGTGTCAAAAAATATTCGTGGACTGCAAGCGGTTGACCGCACTCACGTACTTATGGGAGAGCATTGATCTCTTACATAATTTTATTGCGAAGCGGTTTCGGTCTTAACTGCCAGATAATCATCTTTGCATGTGGCTCGTTACAATAAAATTGATCGCTAAATTCACGGAGACTTGTTGCACGAGTATATAGGTTAAAAAAATGGGAAAAGTAGGCGTGTCTGACCAGAGATCGCTCATTAAGTTGCGATTATATTTAAATTAAATAATTTATATACAAAAATGTATTTAAATTAAATAATTTGACACAGGTCTTATTTTCAACTGTTTTCTGCGATTTTGTTATCGATTGTTAACTAATGTTTTGTTATCGATTGTTAACTACGATTTTGTTATCGATTGTTAACTAATGTTTTATTCTCAATTAATGACTATGGTCTGATTCTCAATTGTTTCTAAACAATATTATCTCTTGTTAATTAAAGTCTTCTTTTCAATTGACGATTACGGTCTTATTCTGACCCAGTCAAGTATGCATAGTTCAAACAGACTATCCCGGTGACCGTGACCTAATGGTAAAAATTTACACTTAGCAAGTAAGCGCTTCAGGTTTGATTTTTAACGAATTAATTTCTAAGGGTGGTTTTATTCTTAGACCGTTTAACATATGAATTTATGATTTTCTGTGCTAAACAATACCAATTATTTTTCATATTTACGTGAAAAATTTCCCTTTTTCAGAACACGTATGTTAACTTCAATCGGATAATGGGATAATCTTTTGCATACCATCACACCACACCTCATTTTACACATCTTAATTTACGATCCATTCGATGCGATTGTTGAATCAACGGAAGTTCTTGTAAAATAATGATCGTATATGCATCATTCCTTAAATGACGTTAAAAAAATTTAAAAATTACATTACTTAGAATTAGTGCTGAGCCATTCTTTCATCTTAATTTTCCTTTATTTTACATCCTTATCCATAAACAAATTTTTAATATATAAAACAAATCTGTTATACATTAAACAACTTAACGTATGCACGATGAGCCGATCGGTTGAAATAAATTGCTGTTTAGCAATAAACCTGCCAGGTGTATCACGTACAGAAAATAATAAAATAATAAAAAAATAATAATATACTTTAACATGTCCGTCAGTTTTGCAGTATTCAGCTTCTGCAACAAATTTTCGATTCGTGATTTAAGCTCCGGTAACGATTATTATGATCAATGATGCTACCATTAAGGAACGTGACGCAACCCTGCGGAACACCCATCGAGTGCGGAATTGCGGGTCGTGTTATTATGCGAAGGCACGATTCGGTACGGCCAATAGAGTTGCAAAAGTAGTCGTGATTCTCGGCAACAATTCGGTAGCATCGATCTTAACAATATTCCGACCAATTTTCGACATATTTAAGTAGTAAATTAGGATTTGAATCGTAATCTTCAATTATGTGTATACTTAGTTGCATTTTATGTAACATCACTATTTTGATGTAAATGAAATATTTAGGGGAGAATTCCAGAACAGAAGAAGTTAACATTTTTAAAATTACTAGTTTTGCTAACAGAAATTTGGCTCGTTGACATTTTAATTTGACAAATTTGCATATCATAAATAACCTCCCATGTTGCATTTTTATGTCTTCTATCTGTTTGACATGTCCCATTTAAACGCACTTAATTCTCCACTTATTATTCTCAACAGTTACATATATCAATGTATAATTCAAAACTCTTTTAATATTTAATACTATAGTACATTTTATCACTGCATTCTTTCCGTCAAATTATCATTGGCATAAACTCAGAGTTTTTGAAAAGGGTGAAATGAATTGTAAATGTGATATTTGGATGAACGTAGAAGTACATATGATTTCAGACGGTGAAAAGGTAGAAAGATATATTGAACGACAAGTTGCAATTAGGAAGAAAGTTAATTGTTCACTATGATATACATATTCGTATACTCAAACCAAATAATGCCAAGAGTGGTTCACAACAACGTTTTAGTGCCGATATTGATGTATGGGAGTGAAACGTGGACAAGACATGAAAGAAACCGAGTAAATGTAGTGGAAAGACGTACACTCAGAAGAATATTTGTGTTTCGGTGTAAGACAGAATATGAAACATAAACTAAAGATAGATGTGTTAAATAGGGTAAAAAAGCACGTTATGGTGGTTTGAACACGATAAATGAATGGGTAACGAAAGACTGATTAAATAAAATTTACAATGCAAATATGAGAGGAAGTGATAGGATAAATAGTTACGACTGAGAAAAATATGGTTATACAAAGTGCAAGAAATTTTGAGAGAGGGAAAGGTAAGAAATAAGAGAAACTAAAATAACTGTATGAGAAGATTCACGGATGTGTTGGAGGCGAAGGAAATATGCTAAGAAAATATAATATAGGATAAGAAAGTTTGGCGTTCTATCCACTATGATAGCCCTTAGAGAAATTACGCAATGGTTTTTATGTATGTGTGTAACATTTTCGAGCGTTGAACCGGTTACTAATTATATAAGTCTTATTTATCAACCCCTAATGTCAGAATAATGATCTTTCGTCCATAAACAAACTCTATCTGGCCAGAGCGATTCTGATCTATCCTGAAGCCATCATGCGATGACAGTATCTCTTATAAGATCACTTCATCAGTCAGGTGTACTATGCGATCTAATAGCTTCTACAGTTACGACTTTTGTGGGGTTAGTTCGTAGAATGTTAAACTTCCAACTTGAGAGATTTGAATTCAATGCCCAATTAAACTTTAACATACTCGTAGGTACCAGCAGAGTTTTTCACACAGTGCCTTTTCATATGTCACTTTGGTTGGAAGAGATTGTCACGTTCAACACACCAGCAATTACTTCTTCAAACTGTCAGGTAGGCTGATGGTGTGTCATTAGAATAACAATTTATGCTGAAGTAATAGTTCTATTCGTAACTTCACCAGGATGCATATACATATCAAGATGCATACAAGTCTATAGCCATAGGTTAAACACATGCATTTATGACCAAAAATATGTTGGACCAGGTGCATAAAATCTTGAAAAAACGAAAGGTTAAACGTCAGAGAAACCGAAGAAGCTTGTTTGACAAGATACTCGTACATGAATGTGAAATAAGCGAAATATGTACTTCTTGATAGGAAAGTTCGACGCTCTGTTCTCTCTTCATACCTCTACAGTCAGCGGCCATAAAATATATTTCAAAATGTAATAATAATTTATTTCTTTATTTAAAAATAACGAATAATAAGTAAAAATTAACAAGGGTTTCTTATGTTTTTTCACTCTCATGTTCTTATTTATTTAAACACGTTACACCTTTCATACTTTTACACTCTGAAATTGTGCAAAGACACGTGCAATAAATGCTTAATTTTAAGGCTGCACATTCTGTACACGTGTTGTTATATAAAACCTTATATTTCTCATGGTTAAATCGGGTCTGCTGTATTGTGAAAGTTAAATAGTCTTGCTTGTAGATGATCATGCTTGTATTAAGGAAAATAAATTATTACGGCGTATCGGAATATTTTTTTATTTCTATCTTACGCGTTTGAATAGATGTAAAATGGGAGCAGTAAGTAGATCGTGAAGATGGACCACTGGTCTGAAGTTAGTTTATTTTTTTTAATAAAAAACAAACGTTTTTTTTATAAAAGAGGATTTTTTTACTCTCTCACCTCACCAAATATATTTCTTGGGAGTTTGTAGTCAGGCATATGAACTACTTGTCCATATCAATGCAGGCGAACTTGCGATATTACAATCTAGATGGTACAGTAGTTGGTTCTTCACAAAACTTCATTATTCGATACTTTATGACAATTCAATTGTGGACAAATATAATTTTTTAAGTTTTATTTTGACCGTTCAATTTATTGATCGATCTTGTTATATCACTTTTTTATTATAAATGTGATTTATTCAAATAAAACTGGAAAGAGTCGTAGCGAAAATCATTTATTGAAATTAATCAGTTTGCTCAGATTTATAAAGAAATTTTAATATTGAAAAAAGTCATCGTACCGGAAATTTACGATTCTTATAGCTTTTTTATGGCATCCGCAAATTGTAATTTGAATTTATATTGCAAATATAATCAAGTATAATTATGAGCTTTCGTTTCCGCTCTGGAAACAATTTAAGTACTTTTAATAATTTTATTTAAAAAAAAAAAGAAAATTTGTTCATGTGTTTTAAATGCATTCCTGTGGTTATATAGACTCAAAAGTTAAATAAGGAAATATAAGGTTTTGTCTCATTTTGCTATTTAGGTAGTATTTTCTCAGGTGATAAGCGTGTAGCGACCGGAAAAAAGTTAATGGAGGGGAGGGCACTAAAATATTATAGACTCGATTTGGATAGAATCAAAATTTGCTAAAACGATAGTCCACAACAGTATCTAAGCACCGACTTCGATGTTTGAGTGACACGTGGTAAACAACTGAAAAAAGATAAATAAATATTGTAGAAATGTGTGAACTAAAAATCATATGTAGGGGTATACAAAACTAAGTACAGTACTCGGCGGTAAGTAATACACATCAGGCTTAAGAAAAAGACTGTCGGCCATAATCGGCTAACTTCGGCTTTGTAGAGCGTCGTCTCTGTCCTTAGAACGCTTGACAATGACTGACAAATCGCGACGGAACACGTGTATGAATGACAGAGACGACGCTCTACAAAGTCGAAGTTAGCCGATTATGGTCTCTTTCTTAAGCCCGACATGTATTACTTACCGCCGGGTACAGTAATTGGGGACGTATTGTAATTAAGTAGGATAAAAACTCAATTACACAAAAAAAACAAGAAAAAAAATGGATGGTTAAAATTCTAAATATAACATATTGATAATAAAGACCATTTTACTTATGCTTCCCTGTGAAGTGACTCAGTTAGGCCTACAAAGTTATTAAGGAGCTCAATCCTCAATTTATTCACCGAGAAATGGAAGATATTGATGTCGGAAAATTCATTAAACAAGGTTATTCCGTGTGCGAGTGATGATACTTTTAACAGCTCAGTTCACTTATACGATACCGAAAACAATCTTAATTTATGATGATGTAAATAATTGTCCCGTACATTAAATTTAAAAAAAATTCAATCAGTATATGCGTAGATCTCTTCTAGCACTTAAGAAGTAATACCCATTAAAATGTGGAATAGACTAATGGATAAAATTCACACTATTTGCAATAAAGGAATCGTAGAAATCTCTTTTGGACTTGCTCAACTCTCAACGAATTCTGGATTCCCCTCGGGTTCAATATGATTGAGCCGCACTCGAATCTCCTGCGAACCTGTATTAAGCAGTAGATATTATAAGTATATCTCGTAACAGCACCAATATCAATGTGGCCTTAGAGATGCTTATCACAGATCCTATAAATTAATTGTTATTTAAAGAACTTATTTCATTTGAATTTATTTATAATAGTACCTATGAGCTGCCTTTAATGAATTCAAGAACATAGCACTCTTAGAATCGTAATTCATTATGAAACAACATTTAATTTATAAACATTAAAATCAAATAAAGAAAGTTAAGATATGTATTGTTTAACTGATATTATATCACCTTTGCCTCCAGACATATCAATTCACAGAATATAAAAGATCTTTGGATATTAATCAAATTGAGTTTTAATGCCGCACCAAGAATTCACAATAAAGGAACCAACATTAATCATCCATTATTGAACAAAACTATTGCATTACAAATAACAATGAATTCCACCCACACAGTTATATTTTCTGAAAGACGTTAAGAAATAACGTTACCTTCAACAAAATTATTCTGTCATAGTTTGACTGCCCTATTTAAATAAAAAGGTACCACCCACACAATGTATTATTATACATATAACATATTTGAAAGTGCATTGTTTCGAGATTAAATGTTTTTAAGGCATTAACTGAAGATGTATTGTGATTTAAGTTTAATAGATTTTTATTATTTTTTCCATCTTCAGTCAATCGTCCTTAATGCCCAGTGAAAATGTGAATAAAATGTTTAGTTTTTCATCTTCATTCAATCGTTCTAAATGCCCAGTGCAAATGCGAGTGAAAGGTTTAGTTTTTCATCTTCATTCAATCGTTTTAAATGCCCTGTGCAAATGTGAGTAAAACATCTAATTTTCCCTCTTCATTCAATCGTTTTAAATGCCCAGTGAAAATGTGAATGAAAGGTTTAGTTTTTCATCTTCATTCAATCGTTCTAAATGCCCAGTGCAAAGGTGAGTGAAAATTTTAGTTTTTCATCATCATTCAATCGTTCTAAATGCCCAGTGCAAAGGTGAGTGAAAAGTTTAGTTTTTCATCTTCATTCAATCGTTCTAAATGCCCAGTGCAAAGGTGAGTGAAAATTTTAGTTTTTCATCATCATTCAATCGTTCTAAATGCCCAGTGAAAATTTGAGTGGAAGGTTTGGTTTTTCATCGCCATTCAATCGTTTTAAATGCCCTGTGCAAATGTGAGTGAAACATTTAGTTTTCCATCTTCATTCAATCGTTCTAAATGCCCAGTGAAATATTTAGTTTTCCATCTTCATTCAATTGTGATGCGACGTCTTTCTCTGCCTAATTTGCCATTTATTGCGACTGCAAACTTTCAATCCTTATATATGTAGTTGCAGTCCTATAAACGAGCAAGAATTTTCATATTTGTAACACGATCTGTCTAGGTAATCTTGAAGTTACATCTGTAGGTTTACATCTCAAAAGCCGCGATCCTATGAAATGTTCTCTGGTTCACTGTCCTGGTTTATAGAGGAGAGTTGAGAATATATCGCAGCAAACGAGACGTATTTTCAATTCCAAAGCAAATCATTAAGTTGTAGCGACTTGGCAGGTGTTGGCATTTTTAGTAAATTAAAATAATCGTTATAAATAATACATGTTTTTAAATAAATTATCATTTTGAGACATTATTTACAAGACATTTTAGCCTAGATGACAAAGGTCTGTCTTTTAGTTCTAAGGTTACGGGTTTGATTCCAGTTCGAACTAAATTTTATTATAAAAACAAGTCTGGTTTTTACTTAACTGCTCTTCAATGCATTTTTTTTGGTTGGTTGGAAGTGACTGCCCCCTGTATTTATATACGTCTTTTCATACATCTCTTACGATTTCTATGAATTTTACATTTCCCTCTTTTAAATTATCACTGTATGATTTAAAAGAAATAGGCCCAACGGAACTTGAACCCGAAACTCCCAAGTTGTAAGATAGGCGTTAGACCACATATGCCTCTAAGGTAGTTTATTCACTTAATCCAACCATGTATCCAAAAAAATAATAAATTTGAACCATCCAAAATTAAGAATTATTATTATTATATTTTTTTTCGTTGATCAAACGATTTGTTTCGAAGTTATAACCAGTATATTGGACCATGAGTATTGTATGTGAATACAATAGTTTTTTTTTTAAATCGCAGATGATTAATTTTTGCATAATTGCGCACATCAGATGTATTCATGCTGTTGCGAAACGATGGCAGATCAAAATCGGCAACTTCCTTTGCAATTTCAACTAAATAGAAGGTTGAGCAATGCATTTTGGAATAATCCGATTGCAATATGTGGTTGATAATTTAGGATCTGCAATAAAAATACTTAGAATGAGATACGGTTTCAACATTAACAGATTTAAGTTTTTTAACATGATCAGAGCGCACGATTTGATCGATATTGCAATATATAACGTTTATTCGAGCCATTTAAAAACGAAGTGTGTTAGATTTGGAAATAAATTTAATCGTAATAAGATCGAAACTCATGTAAAAAACGATTAAAGCAGCTTTGAAAGTAAGTCTTCATAATTAATGTAACGCTTGGTTACCAGCATGTGATGGTATACAGTAGATTTCGTTTAATCGGGACCAAATTATTCTGTCCTAATTAAGCAGTTGTCCTGATAATGAGAATTTTCATGCTAAAAGCTAAAACTTTACTTAAAAGTAAAAAAAAAACATCAGAAGAGGCATACTACCATTAATTCAAATTGATTTACAAATATTGTAAAATATATACATTTAAAAAAACATACAAAAAATAAAACAGTGCTAAAGTTGTTTCCCGAGTACTAACTCTTCATATACCATCATTTTAGTCGTTCCTCATTATTGAGGGTGTAAAAGGTACGGATCACGACGATACGTCTCAACATCTCTCGGTCATTTGTTATTTAATTGGCAGTGTACAAGCTACCCTCAGTTCATTTCTTCCCCTCTATCACCTTGATCAGAATTGCTTCATCTCGCTCTGCATCTTCTTTTTGGAACAATTCCTGTGATCGTCTATTTCTCTACTCACGCTCATGTTAGGAAATATGTCCGAAAAACTATAGAAACGCTCGAAGCACGTTGAGGACAGTTGTGCAGTCACATTTTATTTCTGGCCACGTTATTTCTTCTGTCGATTCATGGGGTCCTCAGCATCTGACGCCAACATCTCAAAAAGGGATTGATTCTTGCACATTCCCTGACTTTTATTGTCCATGTTTCAACCCCTTACAAAAATATAGGCAAGATAATCCTATTTCTTCATATTTTTACTAATTGGGTCGTGGTATCCTTATGAGTTTGTATTCGTGTCTTTATTTCTTTACATAATCGCCTTGTGCATCATATAAATTGAGGAACCAATGTATAAATAATCTTGCACCATTTCAATGTAACTAAACCTGCCTAATGGTTGTAAGATATTAGCTTTATCAACTATCATTAGCATTGTTTTGGTTATATTTATTTCCATCCCATATAAGTATAATATACATACACAAAAAATGCAATTTAATGCCGTTCAAGTGTGTACGACGTAAATTAGTATCTGCATATCAAACAAGTATATTTTTTTACAAATTAATTATTCTGAAGAAAAAATGTCGATTGTACCCTGATGCCTTCTTTTTATGTTATACAAAGGAATAAAATTAGAACAAATATTAGATATAGGACTGCCTTAATTGGCATCTTCCATAAAACATCACCGACAGCAAACATTTAAAATCATTATCACGATAAAGTAGCGGCATGCCCCAAATATACTAAACAAATTCAACTTATATTCTCGATTTGTTTATGGTATGTTCTTCAATATTCGTCTAAACAAACGGCTGCTCCGACAAACCGATGTCCAAATCAATCGGAATATATTGTTGTTAGAAACATCGCAATAATTTATGATAAATATACAATTAGCAAAGCTCAATATTATTTATAATCTGTAAAACCATTTTCGATGTAAAATTAAATATTCCGAAGGTTGTTCTGAGGGGGGATTGAAATTAGGACGTCAAAAATGCCTTCATTCACGCGTGTAGTACTCGGTCATAAATAAACGAGAAATCTCTGACCTCCTTTGCCTAGATGGTTAGACGTCTAACCATCACGGAGGTTTCAACTTCGATTCCCGATGGTACCTAAAAAAGGATCACAGTTATTTTTTTTTCATTTAAAACATTTTTACGCCTTTCTGGTTAGCTGGTTAAAATATGCAATGTACCAATAAATCCGCCAGGTTAAAAACATCGAAAGTGTGTCGTACAGTATAATTTGCAAAGTGAATGAACGAATATTTACTATTCGGCCGAGCATTCCTTACGCGTAAACAATCACTCGGCTTAACAAGTGATCGAGTGCTCGGCTGAGTATCAACTCTTCATATGTAAAGAAGGCTTAGTCGCTAAGAAGCTTACTATAATCTATCAGAACATTGTGTGGGTAGTACAGATATTCGGGCAAATATTCAAAGTAATTGGCCCTGTTTTTACTTCTTAGTCATCTAGCTCGTGGGTGAGTAGAAGATTCGCTTCCACCCCTCCCGGTCTTGAGCTATAATGGACGCTGCACAGTAAGAAACTAGTCATCTCCTTGATTTCTATCCACCTTGCTGGAAACCGTTCTATTGCTTGACTGACATACAGCATATATTCTTCCTTTTCGTTAGCGTCCATGTTTCCACTCCATATATTGCTATAAAGAAAATCACAGTTCTCACCAGACGAATTTCTGTGCTGTGAAGTATAGACCGATATTTCCATATCTTAACATATAAGTTTGTTCATAGCATATTTTGCTATATCAATTAATTTCTGAAGCTTTACTTTATAACTTCCATCTTTCGAGATTAGTGAGCCTAGATAGATAATTTTGTCGACCTTTTCATAGTCTCTAAGCGAAATAGTTCCTGTCAGCTGATTTAATCGGTCAACAATTAGTATTTTGTTTATGAGGTACAATTTAATATATCATCCCCATAGAATAAACATGTAACGGGAGTGATAAAGAAGCTTTCAAGATCGTTATGACTTTCCTTCTGCTAGCGATGAAAATTTTGGTGAACTTTTTTTTTCCTTTGTTGTCTATGATGTTTTTCTCACTGGTTAGATACATGCAAAATGATTATGAAAGTAATTTTATCAATGCTTCAATATGCACAGATATTTTTTAAACAATACTATATTATCAAGAGATGCACTATCGTTTTTGTTAAATATGTATGAGAAATTCACACATTTTATCAATTCAAGAACAGTGTTTTTCAATTGTCTGGTAAAATTGATTTTTTTTACTTATTTCAATCATATTCACATACTTATTATCGCTTTTCTAAATTGACTAAGTTTCAAACAAGGCAGTATTCTCTGTTACGGTAGTAATTCGCAGTTAATTGAATCTCTTTTTCTCACGTTTTTACAGATAGAGTAATTTGTAAATAGACAATAGACGTCGAACTCATATAGCACTATGTTTTCTAAAATGTCTATATTAGCATAAATGTAAACTTTTTTTTATTTGATTGTTGTACAACGTGTCAAGTAATAAATAATAAAAGAGAGGGCTTTAATACTTTGTTTAATAATTATTGAACGTAATACTTCAAACTACATTTCTTTTTCGTTTTTTTGTGCTGATAACATACAACTTTCTGTTCTTTTAAGTCCGAAACTGATGAAATATAATGACGATAATAATATAATTTGATAATCAAGGCTTTTTCGAAAATGTTAAGAGAGGGGAGGGGGCCTCATTTTAAATGTTTGGTTAGAGGCGACACATTTACAAAGGGCAGCCCTGTCTATTTTTATGTAAAAACACCGAGATAAAAATAAAAAACATAATTGAACTGTATTATTATTTGGAAAGGATTTCAATTTAACTTTTTCTTTCTCATTTACGCATATTTGAAGGACTGTTTGGTATTAGAAAAATACATACTAAGCAGAAATCGTTGAATGTTACTACATTTTTTATTAGAAAAGAGGAACTACCAGCATTAAAAAAAAACATTTTTTAACGATTTATTAATTGTATTTTTATATATTTATTTTATACCAGTTTGTTACCAGTGATTTGTGATAATTTTTATTTGCCATAGACAAAGCAGTAAATAGGATAGAAAGTATTTTAAATCTTCTATCTCTATTTAATGGCCAGTAAAGTATACATTTTATTTATATTTATTAGATAATAATTATTTTATTTTGTAATATATTATATTTTATATTTTTATACTGATAAATAATGAAATAAATATATGATAAGTTGATATTTTTGTTTCAATTATCCCTTGATATTATATGTAAAATATCGCATTATATTTACAAATAGTGAGTGTAATTTTAATTTTATTTCCAATGCAAATCGACATTATACTTGTTGGAAATTGCACAATATGTGAATATAAAAAAATAATTAATTATAAAAAACATTCTTTCAAAAATAACCTCATATTTAATGACTATACAAGAGAAAATACATAAATGAGATGGGTAATCGTAATTCAAATTTTAATATTTATTTAGTTATTTAGTACAATGAACGATCATTTATCGACCATTAAAAATAAATAGATACAATAATAAAATTTTAATTAGAAATTTCAATGCGCATGAATACATCAACGTGTTTCAAAAAAATATAAATATTAACATGTCTCATATACACACGAATAACATACTACCCTCCATACATTTAATATAAACATGTGACAGGCAAGGGGTCAGGAGGCCCAAGGCCGTAATATACAAAAACTAATCTGTTTGGAAAAAATCAACGAGAGTCACGCCGTGGCACCGGATTTATGGTTCAAATAAACAAAAAACTTCCCTGAGAGAAATATTAAAGGCATTAAAACTGACTCCAAATATATCCGAGACTGCAGTATACTCACTGCTTAATCGATGCACCCTCACAATAAAGTGACATATAATATTTTTGGACTTTGCACACTCATTCGAAAATGCACCCTCACAATAAAGTGACTATTATATTTTAAACATCTTCGAAAACGGGTAAAAGTGTTGAATTATTTTCCTTTCCAGAAACTACCTGTTGATAAAATATTACTTCAGTCGACCGTGTCCTTGATTTAGATGAAACTGAAATTCCCATTCGTCCTTCCGCATTTAAAGGATTCGAAGAAGCATTTCAATCACTCAGCCACTCAAACCTCGAAAAAGGTTTTTAAATCTCAAATTTGATCGAACTTGTGAAATCATTAGAGATTTAATAACTGCCTACCTGAATACATTTATTTTATGCTACAAATAATGAAAACGAAAATAATAATTTATGATTAAATATAAATTTTAATATTACGCTCTACTTAAAGCCGAATGTGCTACTATCACATTGCAACAAATGTTTCTTTATACTTCGTTTTCCCTTGTTAAGTTTTCAGCGGTTTTCATACTAAATATTTTTTCTGAACGAAGGCAGATGTGGGCAAGTTTCTAATCTAATTTCCATAGCCACCACCTTCCTATAATTGGACTCGTTTTTTTTTGTAATATATTTGTTTTTTTAATAGCGGGCTTAAATCAGTATTGAGGAGTCGGCAAAAAAATCCGATTCCGACTAAATAATTTGAAATGTTTGATTACTACTGAAATTGTAGTACATATATTGCTAAACATGTTATATACTTAAAAAGGGGGTGTAACACTTAAATGTAGTGTTTTCGGAAATAATATCTACGGAGATTCCTCGTCAAAGTACACGCATATTGTATTAAAAGGCACATAGTTCACAATTTCATAATGTAATTTATGTAGCCTATAAATAAAAAAAATTGAAGAAGGATTAACCGATTCCACGACCCTGACTCCAGTTCTACAACCCTAGTTAGAATCCTGAGTTAGAGCACTCTTGAATAAAAGCTCTAGACGCTGTATAAATTGTCTGTTTATTATTATTTTTCAATGGGACGTGTGTTATTGTTAGTTGATGTGAAACTATCAAATGATGTTGATAATAAGTGGATAGTTGTATAGTTGATCATGTTGTGAGCAACTCCTCACCATACAAAAGAACTTTGTACTTCATAAGTGAAGTTTAAAAATAATAATAATAACTCAAAAGCTCGGCAAAATGGCTGAATCTATGACGCTAATCCTCAGTCCATTACGTATTTTCCACATTGAAAATTTTTGGAGGTTTCTTTTTAGAATTTAATCAGAGTTTCTTCAGTTTTACTTCTTTCTAAGGGTCTTTTAAACTGAGCGTTTTTTTTAATTCTTGAATAAAACACTCAATTTGCTTTCATTTCAACAAACTTTTTGGTCATTGAAGTACTATTGGTCATTCAAGTACAATGTATGACATTTAAACACAAAAAACAACATCTGCCAAATGCCCACCTCTTGCAGCTCTACATATGTCCACTCTTTTGTCAAAATTTTAGCATAATTGCGGTTCTAACTCACCAATAACACGAATATTTTCGTCCTTCAGCTCAGGAATTGATTGGGGGTCATTCTTATAGACCTGGCTTTTCACGTAACCCCAGAAAAAATAATCTAACGGTGTCAGATCACATGATCTTGGTTGCCAATTATCATCACCGTTTCCGGAGATTACAATACATAAAATAATTCAACAATTTGAACGCGTTGTTGTATTGTATACGACTCCATTTTTATAAATGTCATACATTACACTTCTCAAATGTCACAAGGCCCAGGCAAGTTCGCGACACCATCTGTGTTTTATCCAAGAATTTAAAAAACTGCTCAATTTGAAAGACCCTTTATAAGGATATGGTAATTAATTGATAATGGATTTATGATTTGTTTGTTTTATTTCAGTCCAAGCTGAATTGTGAGGTGCTTTACGACGACTTGGCTTTCGAAGTAAGGTGGGCAGTGGCGGGAGAAAGCATCGTCATCCAGTTGGTTGCCAAATTAGGTAAGATTTTTTAAGCTCTATAAGAATACTAAAAATAATAATATCTTATGCGGCATTCTCAATAATACAAACAAACAGAAATAAAGAACTCAGAATTGTGTTAAGTTGAGATAAAATTAATATTTTAACGAAAATATTTTATACCTACTATTTTGTAGTCATAAAGGCTCAAATGTTGCAAACGTCATTTTGTTTTTGATATCTTACAAAAATTAAAAAAATAAAAAACTTTGTAGTTTTCGAGGAAAAAAGAAAAAAATTCACTTCAATGATCTTAACGGTGATCTTGAAAGTCCAGATCTACAGTGTTCAAGTGTTAAATGTACAGTAACTATGATATATACTACTATGTGTCAAATGTACAGTAACTATGATATATACTACTATGTGTCAAATGTACAGTAACTATGATATATACTACTATGTGTCAAATGTACAGTAACTATGATATATACTACTATGTGTCAAAAATACCACATGGTGATGACAAAAATGCTACAGGTGCATTCTTCAAATAAAAAAATACAAAAACACTATATTTGGTATTGAGGGCAAAAAAGTATTCAAAATGTTCATGCTGGCTCCTAAAAGTACAAAAATGTACCATGGTGGTTTTAAATTTAATTAACAAAGGTTAACAAAAAAGAGCCAAAGTTGATCGAGAGTTGTTGACTAATATTAAAATCCGAAAGGTGTCCTATTTGGGTCATGTACTTAGAGGAGCAAAGTACAAATTACTGCACCTGATCATCCAAGGCCAAATAGAGGATAGAAGAGGTGTTGGCAGGAGGCAAATTTCCTGGCTCCGCAATATAGCATACGTGATTGGACTGGTATAAGGAGCGTCAGGGATCTTTTTCGGGCTGCCGGGGACAAAGATGTCTACTCTCATGTGATATTCAACATTGGGGGGACCTGACATGACACTGGGAAGAAGAAGAAGAACAAAAATGTTACAATAAATATACCAAAGTGTCATAAATACCACATTTAGGTCTTCAAAGCAAAAAAAAGTCGAATATGTCAATAGAGATAATTCCGTCTTTCAATCCTCTGAGGCATGCTAATGGAACATTAGCCAATGTAAATTAGATATTAAAGCGGAGAAAATAAATCTGATCAGAAAAACTAATACAAAACAAAAAAAGGTGAAGAGAAAATTATAAACTAGATGCACTATTTGATATTAAATAGAAAGGTTTATAGGCAGCCTTGACTGGGAGACAGCAAACCATAATTAACAGAAATCCACTTCCAGCTCAAAAGCAAAGCAAAGTTGAGATCATGGGTTATAAGGTAAGAGAAATCTTAGCTTATTGTAGAATCTTAAATCAATTACATATGTGTACATCACTCCAGACAGATCAAGACGTTCATCCCACAATATACCGCACATAATCATAAAAAAAGAGCTCACACAAACCTTTGCTATAAGTCATTCCTCTTGCAAGCCCAAGTATTCAAACTCCTGTCGCAATAACAACTACGTTCCGATCGACTGCCTAAATTGTTTTCCTCCTTTTGCCTTTATTGAATTCGGCACCCCATTGTATGTCATGGGGGCTAAATAGGCATATTGCCTTTGGGTAAAAGATGTTTTAACTCTAGGAATGGTGAACATTTGATCAGTTGCCATGCGTGTCATGTATCTCTGCTGAGTCTGCATCTTCCCCTCCTCTCGATGATAGTGCCAGAGAATGGATTTGAAATGTAAATTGGCTACATTCAGGACCTGATACTCTCTGAAGAGCTCTGTTGTGGGATACTGGGCAGGTTAATTTGTTCACGCCAAAACCGGCGTGACGTAAAATCAGCTCAGATCCACGCGGGCGGAACGTGACCGTGATGTGGGGATAGACCAGATGGCCGTCCACGCGCGCGGCGTGTGTCATCCCCGAGACGGTCAGTCGCCATCCACGCGTGTGGGGAGTGTCATCGACCCGGACGAGTGTACAGTGCAAGGACAAAGTGACGAATTCTCACGTAACTCGAGGGTGTATATTATAAGAACTCATTTAAACCCATTTAAACATTATAATAAATGAAGTGTGCAGTATAATAAGTTAAGGGTGGTGTACATACGTCAACCTTTTAGCTCGAACCGACTTCCGCGCCATCACAACTAAACCTGTAAGTACCATTCCCTTTCCCATCGTGTATTGGTTTTGGCGTAAGCCAAACCATAATTCATTATTTTTATAATATCCATATAAAGTTTAATTGTCATGAACATATGAGAGTTAAACTTCTTACAGGTATAACTGAGTCACTTCATAAGGAGACATGAGTAACACTGTTCGTGCTTTTATTATGATATATTTACACTTTATAAAATAATATAATAATTCTCTTTCTTGTTATTTGATGTAATTGGGTTAAACTTGTATTAATTTAAAATAATATAAATCCCAAGTTATCACGTACATAATTTCATCAACATACCAAAATCATATACAAAAACTAATCATTACACATTCCACAATACATTTGCAGTTATTATCAGTTATTCCCTCACAGGCCTATGTGGAGATTTATTACATTTAGATATGTAAGTTGCGTCTTAATAATGAAAGATTGAACAATCTATCTCATTGATAGTGATGGTGATTTAAATATCTACATACAATGTTGCTATTGATAAAACTATATTTATTTATTAACGATGGTATTTTTATTTAGATTGATAACTTTACTCTAAATTATTTCAGAGGATGGTGAATATATGTCGTTCGGAATCTCCGGAGACGACGAGCACACCCAAATGGTGGGATCCGATGTGACAGTGGCCTGGGTGGATAAGTCCACACTGAAGGGATACGCCTTTGATTATTATTTGGATGCCAAGAGTCAGTGTGCAGGGACTCGAGGAAGCTGTCCTGACGATAGACTAGCAGTAAGTTTATTATATAATAAAGATTAGGAAGAAAAGTAAAATTGAAAGCAATCAATGAATATACTAGTATGTTTAATTTACAAATAATGTATATCCTTTTTATTTATTAAGTTACTCAAAATCTGTAACACCACTTACAAAACTATGTAACGGAACGTACTTTTACTAAAAAAAATATTATAAGAAATTTTAGTTACGTGTTTATCTTTCAGGAAAAAACAAACTCTGTTCGTCTGCTGAATGCTGCAATGGTCAATGGCTACTCGATTGTGACCTTCCAAAGACCACTGAAGGCATCTGATGAGTTGGACAGGCCAGTTCTTTCTGAGAAGAGTCAACCAATAGTATGGGCTGTAGGACCATTGAATTCAAGAAAGGAAGTCTCATATCATTCTCATTTCACAAAGGTGAATCATTCATTTTATTAACTCGAAAAAATTTAACACCAATGTGTCCACAACTAAAAAGAAGAAAATAGTGGAACCTATGAACCAAAAACAGAATAAAAACGAAATAATGAAAAAAATTGTAACAAGTTTATATTTGTTAGGAATTGGTGGGTATTAGAAATTATTAAAGTTCTGTACTTGTTGAGCTATTTCAAAATATTTTTTTTATCATTTGATTTCCTTAAAATATCAGTATTGTTAAGTAGTGGGGTCAAAGTAGAGCAATTTGTCATTAAAGTAGCTGTAAAGTAGAGCCATTACATCTTTACATAGAATATTTGAGTAGCATACTACTATAGACTTAAAAGTAGCTGTAATACTATTTTTCAAAGCTTTAACAAAATTAAAAAGTATCAATACTCTAATACCTTACTTAATGAAGTTTCGGTACAATGAAGCTAACTTTAGAGTATTTGAAAATTTGTAGTACAGCATCGTACAGTGCAGTGGAAAGAATTCAAATACATAGGAACAACCCAGATTTGAAGAGAAACATTATATTAGTACAAGAGTATGTTAGTGATAATTTCCGTAGATTAGTGGTAGAAATCTTGACTTACATCTGAGGGTTTTAGGCTCGATTCTTGATGGTACCTAAAAAAAGGTAAGCTCATCTGGTAACAATATTCGCACATGCTGAGCGGTCGATACGCCAACATGTTTAATGATGAGCCACAAGTTCCATGTGTACTCCAGAAGTTCTAAGCTCGAAGGTTCGCTTACTGGGACCAAAAAAAAGCTCATCTGGTAACAATATTCACACATGCTGAGCGGTCGATATGCCAACATGTTTAATGATGAGCCACAAGTTCCATGTGTACTCCAGAAGTTCTAAGCTCGAAGGTTCGCTTACTGGGGCCAAAGACTGTGTTAAAATGTTTAAGAGTGCAAGTGTTATCATACACTACTTATTTCAGTTAAGATGCATTTAAGTGTAATAGTTTTCCTTTACGTATTAGAATTAAATCAGTTAATCAATTTGTGTTTTATATATAGGAACTTTTTTAAAATCCAAGGTGACTAGAACTCATGAGAAAGCTATTATATATTAAGGGGTAACCAGCATAGACAGGCAATTAAAAAAATTGCCTGTCTGAGCTGGCCGCCCCTTGAATCAACCTTTTGTGTGCGCCATATACATTGCACATATGGATACGGCACCCCAGTTTAATTGGCTTAGATAGTAAGTCATTCCTTTCTAATGAATGGGTAATGTGTACATCCAAATTCTCATCTTAGCCTGTTCAATAAAGACTATTTATTGTGTACAACCACAGGAACATGGAGTTGGCTTTTCCTTAGGGCCACAGTAGTACACTCATTCTTTGATTAGTCATCAATAAGATGTCTTGCCATACGATCATGTATCTTGACACACGCTCGTATAATTAACCTTGAATATAAATTGTTTTAATATTTTCAGGCAGATAAATTTTTGGACTTTGGTCGCCCTCCTGCGTGGAATTGCCCAATGCCAGAAATGGATGAAGCCGGAGGAGTTCACGATGCACCCAAAAAGAAAGGCGGAAGACCTGGAACCGCCAATAATGGACAGTTTTTAGTTGAGACATCACCTAACACATCCAACAGAGGCACAAATAAATTCGCTTCTGATGATTATGACAGTGATATTAGCGAAACTACTGGATACAAGGTATTTTTACTAAGTAATATAATTTATTCATTCATTTTGAATGGCCACAGCCTTACCAATATATATGCTATACAAAAAAATTAAAGAAATATAAAAAAAACTCTACTTATCTAATAAAATTTAAAACACGTAACAAACAAAAAAGGAAATCAACAACAAATTTGAAAAAATAACAAAACTTAAATACAATCAAAACAGAATAACATTTATTTACGAGACAGGAAAACAAATACATGGTGCAAGAACATCAAAAATAAAAATGACTATAGTTCAGAAAATGTAGGATGAGCCCTGTGACAGCTCACAAATTTGCCCCAATACAACCTTGTAACGATGTTCAGTAATTTTAATTCTTTTATCAAAATTAATATAAGCCTCAATTCTAATAAATAGCAAGTTATTTAGGTAAATACATTACATAAGGTTGTATTGGGGCAAATCTGTGAGCTGTCACAGGACTCATCCTAGAATTTCGGAACTATAAGTATGGCATTTTTTACCACATTGTTTATTGATATTTGATTCATATTATTGTGTTTTTCTATATGTATTGAGTGAATAAATTATGCGAGTGATTCTTTTTTGTTAATTCTTATTGAATGAACAGTTTTTGTTCTTATTGAATGTTGTTTGTTTTTTGAAAATCCTTCCATATGTAAAATACAGCCCTAGTTGGCTTATCTATATGGTGGTATGTGTGTGCTTCTTTTGATTTTAATTTTGTATAAATCATATTAATGTTTACACTTTGTAATAAAATTCTGTTTTGTAATGATGCGCCCAAAATTTTTAAAATGTATTTTTAAATGATTGAAATTGACCGAACATTGTAAGAAAATAAAAATAAAATTTTGATAGAATTTGAAAAGAAAAATATCAGTTTATTCATGATGTGTTTCAATATTAAAATTGACACAAAATGTAAATGTCAATAAGTGCTTGACACTTGACACAGATTGCAAAAAGTATAGACAAATGCTTGACATCAATCAGCTTATTTTGTCATTGCGGTTGAAGTGTGAATAATCTAGCAAATAATACAATACATATTTCACATTCCGGTTTGACTTCATTATTACTTCATATACTCGTAACATCACACAGTATTTCTGATAGTTTTTTTGTTTTAAGAATCCTTTTTAACAAATTAATTCTGTTCAAGGTATTTAATTTTTAGTGTTTTTCAAATTTTCTGTTTCACGACGACATTCAGAAAGATTTTTTTACACCTGAAAGAATTTTGCCAATTGTTGGAATGAGTGAGCCTTTTGTTTCTCGAATCTTATTTTTTTTTAATTTTTTTATTTCACCTGGCGAGTTTATTGCCATGTGGTAATCTCTTCCAACCAACCAGAAAGATGTTTTAATGGGCCCTAAGTGAAAACCAGACTTGAATTCCATTTTAAAAAATCTAGATTCCAGCGGGGATCGAACCCGCAACCTCCGGATCGGTAGACAAGACAATCTTGCTATCAAACTAGACCCAACTAATCTTATTTCCCATTTCACGTGCGTTGATGTATGACAGAATAAGAAATGTAGTTATTAAGGATAAATGTGAACTAAAAACTGATGTTTTAGGTCGGGTGAAAAGGAGCATGTTGAGGTAGTTTGGACATGTTGAATGGATGAGTTATGAAAGACTAACTAAACAAATTTGTATTGCAAGCATAAGTGGGAGTCATGGTAGGGGAAAACTGAGAAAAGTATGGCAGCACCAAGTCAATGAAATTTTAGAATATCCTATAGTAACACTGGGAATTAATAGCGGTGCCCCATGCCACCTAAGCGCACATTTTGAATACCTCTGTTGAGGCTGTCACTTGGTGACAGTTAAGATGGCCTTCATAGATTATATAATGTTATTTTCTTTTTGTTTTATCATTATTTTTTAATTGTTCAGGAACAAACTGTGAGGAAGAGTCGTCCAGTCCCAACACCCAAACCAGCTCCACAGAACAATGCCTGGGAAATTCCACCGATTAATTGCTATGAACCAGAAGATGGAGTTTTTTATGCACAAATGGGACCGACTGGTGGGAGACAGGGATATCCTGCTATTACTGGTATTTCATCCTCTTTTTTAAGTCTGACAAAAGGTGCTTATAGGCTGATACCATTTAGTGGAGTAGAAAGAATTTTTGTACCCAGGAACGTGGCAAAAATCTACCCCATTTGCACAAAGTGTATACCATACATAGGACTCCTTAAATAATTTAGATATGTTACAAAATATCAAAGCTATAAATTAATTAAACACTCAAAGTTTACTTTATGGATTTGTGAAGTGAATATTTTGGAACAATTATGATTTCAAAACCAATATTCTGAGTGACTTGTAAAACCCAAAATCCTTTTACTAATAATTTTCCCTTATCACGACAGTGTAATTCACATGTGTTTAAAAAACAACTTAATAAAATTTATCTTGAATGTATTTCAGGTCATGTTGGTTGGGGTATTTCGTGGTATATAAACGGTTTGTTGATACCTGAAATAAATGTTGTACGTGGCAAGACCTACACATTTGTGGTGGAAGGAGGCTTCGATCCTAACACTCCAGCCAGGTATCATCCCTTCTACATCACAGATGATCCTGTAGGAGGATATGAACATAAAACTCCAGAGGAAAGAGATGTAAGTTTATATTAGAGAATTTCATCATTTTACAGTGCACCGGTATAATGTGGAGGACAGATTTTCAATCAATTGACATTCTTTGGGTGTTTCGAATATGTATCATTATATTTAAATAGTTGGTCGAGTGTGGTTAATATATCCCAATTTAAATACTTTTTGTTAATTATTGAAATATTGTTTCTGGCGTACCGCTAGATTAGTCGCGCGGGGTGTGCCTTTCCATTATAAAACATTTTAAGTGATTCTTTAATTATTTGCAAAGTAAAATATTTCTTTATTTTAAATTTAGACAAACCAAATGGGGTGACTTATTATGCCACACCCTATAGACCATTTTTAAATTCATAACTTAATTGTCGTTAAAATGAAATAAATTTTCTTTGAAAATTCAACGATGAATAAATGAATTTTAGCAACATTAAATAATTCTGAATATGCTATGAAATATTAATTTATTGAATGCTTATCCACCACTTATTATGTGTCATATTAAGGTAATGAATTTATTGTATAAAATATTAGTTTGAGTTCAGATTTATTAAAATTCGCAACATTCAAAGTACTGACAATCTATGAAGATTACATTAAAAGTGATAAACATTTCAAATCTAAGGTGTCTTAGACAGAAAGCGGTTTTTCCCATAAAGTATAGACCATAGCTTGATACATTCAGTACTAAGAACACCTGTATTACATTCAGTACAAAAAACACCAAATTTTCGAAGATTTAGAACTAAAATCTTGGAAAAATAATTTTTTGCATTGTATTGTGTTAGACTTTCATTGTGTATAGTACAATCTGGCAGGTTTGTTGTCATGTGGCAATCTTTTTCAATGAACTTTTTTAACCAGTAAGTTGTTAAAGAAGTTTTAAGTGAAAACGAGACTTTAAAAAAAAAATGGATTCCAACGGGAATCAAAACTGTACCTTTGAGGCTGAATGACGGTCACCAACTGATGTCTTACCAACTAGGCTATAGAGGTCATCAACGAGGTGGGTTTTTGGTATATTAAAGCGGTTATTTGATCAGAATTAAATTAAATAAAAATAAATTATCACTTTCAGAATGTAAATATATATGCTGGAGTTCGACAAACAAGAAATGGAGAAATTGTGCCAATCGGTGTAGGTCGTCTTTGCAACTGGACTCCTGACATTAATGGACCTGGAGCTGATGAATATACTTCCTTTGGAGCTTACCAGCGCTCCCTCACTCTTCAGTGTGACCAGGGAGAGCCAGGAGTTGTGGTGTGGACCCCAGATACGAATACACCTGACACTGTCTATTATCAGGTTTGTATATTTATTTATTTCAGTTCATATTTTATAATGATTGATCACTATTCAGGTGAGAGGATATTATGGGAACTTACATGATATGTGAAATGCTCTTCTGTGCTAAGGCTTGAGAAGAACATATCCCTAGATCCTGATGATCTGCAAGGCCACAGGAAGTAGGTCTAGTAGAAAATTAGAATATTTGATAAATAATAAGATTGTTCAACCATCCAAGCTGTCCTCAGTATCTGCATGAAAAATTTCATTTTCTTTCTGAGCATGGACTATCCTCCGATCTAGTAACCGCAGAATCCTTTGTTTACCAACATATCACTCATCATCTTTTGCGGTTCACTCAACTCAACTTTGAAACAATCTTCCTGGCTTAATCAGATATGTTACATTTTTATCAATATTTAATAATAAACTTAAGGAGTATAATTTATCTTAAAACATTCCTCTTTCTTAACTCCTATACAATTTCCATGCTTATCTCTATTTTCCGTGAGATTTATCTTTTATTTAAATTTTCCAATATTATTTTCTTGCGCTTTGTAAAGACATAGTCGTGGATATCAATAATAATTATGATACAAAATCTGGTTGATTAGAAAAAAGTACTTAATTTGTCAGATATATTTGCATGAAAGTGTTAAATAAATAACTCATATGTTAGAAGACTATGATTTTCACAGAATCCTGAATAAATTCTTTAAAACAAACTTTATTAACACTCGTATGTTGGAATAATGTGATTTTGACAGAAATTTAAATATATTCTACTAAGTGAACTTAAGAACAAATCGTATATAGGAAAACTGAGATATTCACAGAAACTTAAATCAATTCTACTAAACATACTTTTATCTCGACATACGAGTACATGAAGTGACAATGTATGATAAAATACGAAATGAAGTTGTTAAGGATGATTGTGAACATAAAGCTGATGTATTAAGTAACATGAAAAAGAGTTCTCTGAGAAGGTTTGGGCATGCTGAATGAATTAATGAAGAGAGCATAATAAATTAAATATACAGTACAAATGTGAGTAGAAGGTATGGTAGAGGAAGATCAAAGAAAGTATGGTAAGATCAAGTGAATATTTTATAAGAAGGAAATGTAAAATGTTAGAGGAAGTATGGTGCTCTCTCGTCTCTGCTTAGTTCGAAAGGGACATTGTGTGATGGTATATATGTTGTACTATGGTAATCTTTAGTTATATTAATAATAAACAAAATCAAAAGATGTAATAAAAACTAGAAAATTGGAATATCTACCATAAAAACTAGAATATCTACCATAAAAAATGAAATTGTAAAATCTTAACAACATTCTTTTTATATTCCTGTAAGTCCTCAGTCAACATTCATTAAACCATACAGAATTCCTTGTCTTCACTTCATAATGTATGAATATCTCGTTTGGGAATAAGTTTTGAGACTTATGAAAAAAAATGTATATGTAAAATTAATGGAGGGTGAGAAAAAGTAGTGCGATGAAAGAGTAGCTTGAAAAGTTGGAGAAATTTAATTTGAAGGAAAGGTAAGAAATATGAGAAACAGGAGAGTATATATGACAAGATGTGTGAATGTGGATTAGGCTAGAGCTGTTTGCATGAATAGAAATATGTGTGGATCTATCCTCTATCCCACCCCAAAAAATTATAGCACGGTGGTATGTTTGTATGTATTAAATAGCTATGTTATTAATATGGGACTTAAAACTGAATTATTTTTTTATCTATTTTATTCTTTAAGAAACTGTATTTTTTTGTTACAGTGCTTTACTCATCGTTATCTGGGATGGAAGATAAATGTTCTGGATGCTTGTGAAAATGCAGGCGTTGCAAGTGAGATCCATGAAACTTTCGCAACTCCCGATTCTGATGCTGACGCCGATGATTTAAGTGATGGAGATGATTTGGTTTCAAGACCGTCAATACAGGTCGCCACAAGAATCAAACCTGACAATAACTTTATTGAACAACAAAAGGAGATTCTAAAGCTGAATGATAAAAATTTAGATAAAGAAAATTTCAATATAAGAGAAATTGCAAAACCAGATGATGAATCTAATATAAATATTTTCTTTTCTAACACCAAGGAACCAAATTCAATACCTAAATTCCAGCATAATTATAACCCTTCCTTAGATAATTCTGGTCCTCAAATGAATTTTCAAAATGATGATCGACATCCTGTATACCATCATTCTACGACACCAAGCCAGAAAGACAATGGACAAGATAAACCATCAAACAATAATGACGAGTTACTTAAAGATTTGAAGAACATTCCATCTCATACACCACTGTCCCCAAATCAACAACAGCCTATGACATTGCAAACATTTATGAGGCCTCATGGTAAACCAATGATGGGAAATAATGTGCTATTTCGAAGACCCATTCATCCAGATATGAGAATTAGACGACCAGGCATGCCGAAACCCATGATGGGGATGCCATTAAGAATACCTCCTGCTTACATGATGGGTCAACACGTCAATGGTATGGGAGGTCCTCATAAAAAACCGATTTATAAAATGCCTGGAATGAATCGTCCACCAATCAATGGATTTGGAAGGCCACCACTTGGGTTACCAGTGAAGCCTATGATGAATAATGGTCAAATGCTAAAGAATCAACATCAAAATTCTCAACAACTACCCAACAACCCAAATCAACCGATTATTTTAGGTAAACCTTCTTTACTTTCACAAACATTGACTCTTGGACAACCAACAATAATAGGACAAGTTGTTAAGAGTCAAATGTCTTTACCAACAGGTTCTGAAAATATTGCTCAACAGAGTGTGCCAAGTATTTATTTAAACAAACCTGGTCAAATAATTATGGGCAAACCCATGGATAACCCAATTCCATTAGATCAACAGATGATCCCAAGTAAAATATCTTATACTAGCGTTTATCCCTCAGTAACAACATCAAAAATATATACATCCAGTGCGAGGCTCGATGAAGTTCGCCCAGTCTTTGAAGATGATGATGGTCCAACAAAAAGGTCTTCCTCAGTAAATATAACACCATCAGAGCTCATGAGTTCTTCTCTAAGTCCCAATGAGAATCTTGTTACCATGAAACCTGCTGTTAATACTGGATTCAAACCTGATTCAGTTGTTATAGAAGGTGGATTCAAGCCCATTATTCGCGAACCTCTTCTATCTGGTGAAGACAGAATCACAGATTATGATTCAAAGTCAGTTTTGACTAATCGAAGAAGTGACTCAGAAGATTCTTCCGAGGAAGCACAACCTGAAGAGACAAATAATCAGTTACTCAATAATGATTTTTATGATAAACAATTAACAGAGTCTTTTGAGCCGATGTTCATTCCATCTCCTCCAGATAGACACTTTTTGAAATTCATGAATAATGCCAGTGAAAAGAGGTTGCCTGAGTATGTTGAAATTGATCGTAGACCCATATACGTGTATCCAGAAAGCAATAGTAAAAAATCTCAAGATGATATGGCAATGGCTGCCGATCGTGTGGATGCATATTATTTACCTCCAAATCATAAAAGTAGACCTATTGAAAGGCAACCAGAAAATATAGAACTTCCAGAAGGCACAGTTGTGTCTTATGATGGTCATACTGTTTCAGATTCATCTTTAACAACTCCAGCCCAAAAGAATGCCGGAGGTAAAATTTATTCTTCAAAGTTATCCAGTAACTCAGAACGCCTGACTAAAACACCTCAATTTGGACCATTCAAGGGAGAAATCCCAAGTCAGATTCAAGGACAAATAGGATCTGGACATGTTACAAAATTACATTCAGTTGGAAACAGTCACACTTTTCCAGGAAGCTTTGGACTCCGTCCTGCATTTTCATCAAACAACAACACCGGTTCTAAAATTACACATTTAACTTTGGTAAACTCTTTTGAAGGTGATGGAGATAAACCCAGTGATGATCTTGAACCTGAAGGATCTGAAAATCATGAAGAAACAGTTGAGGATATGGAAGATGAAAATGGTTCTGAAGAAAGTGAGAGGAGAAAAAAGAGGAGTCCGCATCACACACCAGATCACACAGATAATCCTGATATGAATGAATCACATGACCATGACAACCATGACCATGATCACTCAAAACATGACCATGATCACTCTCAGCATGATCATGATCACGATCACTCTCAACATGATCATTCTCAGCATAATCACTCTCAAAATAGTACTTCACAAAGTCAAAGTTCAGACAAATCATCAGCTACAAAATCATACACAAGTTTAAAATATCTCATTTTTGCACCTTTGTGTGTCTTCAGTTTGACAATGATTAGGGTTTAGAAATTTATTTATGTATAAAATTGTTATATTTGTTGAGATTGAAGTTATGCAAAACTTGCCATTTGCTCATTTTTGCAAATTTGTTTATATAATATTTAAATAGATATTGTTTTCCACAAAAAATCAAAGCTTTCCTATCCATGATCAGTTGTTAGCATATTTCATTAAATGCCATTTGGAAGAATCTGAGTCAGCCATTTGGATGAATCTGAGTTCAACAAAATAATTAATCTTTAATAGAAAATGGACTACAATTTTACATGATCTGTTTTATTTTGATTCAAAACTTTGAAGTGAAATATGTAGAAGTATTTAAAAATGTACAAAAAAAATTGTCTTCACTGATTGACTTCTTGATCAATCTCTCTTTCATTTGAACACATTAGTTTTGTTCAGCTGTTAAAGTGACTTCTTTGTTTTGTTATATATATCTACATTTATTGAAGTTTCCACGAAATTCCCATTAGACATATGTTTTTTTCTATATTAAAATTTCATTCTACATTAAAATACAGGTATCCCTCATTATACACAATCAAAACCAATTCAATAAAATAAATTATGAACAGTCGATTTGAATTTCTCAATCGCCCTATGAATATTGAAGTTCTTTAGCATGCTACAAAGAACTTCAGAGATCAGAAAATAGCTTGGGATCAACTCGCTTTAGACAAATTTTTGGAAAAAAACTGAAATCTGTTTACCTACTGATCCAGAGACTTTAAAACAGTAGGAGAATGATGAGCTAAATCCAGTTCATTCGTTACCCAATCAATAAGAATTAACTATGTAGGCCTTCTGATAAATAAATGTTTTTTTTAACCATTCTAAGGTTACTTTTTTTCAGTAGAACCAATTTATCTCACTCAGATTAAATTAAATTTACTTTTTCTGCGAATTTATTAATTGTTTAAAGCTAGGAATACCAGTACCTATATTGTCATCATTGCTGGGCCTCTTAATCGAGGATTCCCTCATCATTTCAATGTCAATCTCAAGCTACTTCACCACGTCGATCACATGATCCTCTGTAAGTTAACCCTAACCTAGATGCACACTCCCTCCTAGAGCCGTCACATACATGTAAATTCGCTATTCACGCTGATGTACTCGTAGACATGCTACGTAACAGTCATAAGAAGTCTCAAAGGATTTTAGTTCTGTTTTATCAAACTTCGTATCATCATGAGACACTGAATTCAGCGGTGGTTAGATTTTCAGTATGCCGTTTAATAATTCTGGAGTACTAGATTATATTAACAGCAAGTTCTGGACTTATATTAATTTTTTCATTAAAATTTATGATTTTACTGGCATTTAGTAACTAGCATAAGTTAAATCATAGTTTTTCAGAGTATTTTACCACGTGGTATGACTTACGATGCCTAGGCATCATAAGAGGTATCTATAAGTCAAACAATACAATAAAAGACTCCGATAAACCTTATCTAACTGATACGAAGAACCATGAAAGCCTCAAAAAGTATTTGCTTTGCATAAATTAAAAAAAAAACATTCTTTGGCGATAATATACACGTCAATAATCAAAAGCGTTATACAACTCCTGTAACTTCCTGATCTTTAACTATAAAACTATACATGAGCAATAATAATTTAATCATGGCAGGATAAAAAAAGACATTTTTTTGAAAAGGATGAAAAATGTTACTATTTTAGTAG
This sequence comes from Odontocerum albicorne, assembly GCA_949825065.1. Taxonomy (NCBI): domain Eukaryota; kingdom Metazoa; phylum Arthropoda; class Insecta; order Trichoptera; family Odontoceridae; genus Odontocerum; species Odontocerum albicorne. The sequence goes on from OX463859.1 coordinate 15,555,406, forward strand.
ATTTTTTTATTATTTTGTTGCAAATACACACTTCATACCCTGCTACGATCCTCATTTCAATTTTCGTATTCCAGGGTGCTAAAGAGTAAAGAAAGTTTATCTTAGAATGTGAAAAGTATTTTTTTGTAAAAAAAAAGTTTTTCGTATTATTAATTCAGTAGTTTATTTTTAAAATTAATAATGTATTGGGTCAAATTTGAGACTGTACCTGTGTTTTGGAGATTTAAAATTATTTATAAGTATAATTGTACCTTTTCTGTAATTAGATATTATTATATATATAAACTATTTTAGATAATATTTGTATAGCTCACTCTTTACGTAAAACTTTTGACTTTTTGAACTAAGTGTATTTTCAAATAATAGTGTATTTCTCCATTGAATTTTCTTCTTTCTGGTTACCATTGTGTTTTTTTAGAAAAGTGATGGAAAAAATTTAGATATCTTTTGTAAATACACTTTCGAAATAAAATTTAAAAAATATTAAACGTTATTTGTTTCATTTATAACCCTCTATAATATGTAAAAATATCAGATGTGAAGACACAATAGAGAGACTGGTGAACCAAGAGGAAATAGATGAGTTCTAATCACCGGATAGACCGCCAACGAGATAGACACACCTGGTAAGGAATGCATGTATAATAGAAATGCTAAGAACATGAAAAAAATAGGTGCATTGTTCTTCTGCAGTGCTATCAATTCGCTCATTCATAAGTCTTGCTCACAATATAAAGTCCAATAATCACTGATCTGTTAAGAGCTTAACAAATAAGAACAAGAAGGTGTAAAGTTGAATCTACAAGTTTTTGAGATATACTTTTAAAAGATAATTCACTGACCTCCATATTCTAGTTGCCTGTCTTCCGACCTGAGGGTTACTTATTTGATTCCAGTCAGTACCCATTTTTTTTAAATAAAAGGATTCCAGTCCCTCATTAGGTCTCAAAGAGGTTGCCATATGGTAATTAATCCACCAAGCTGTATTGTATACACTGAAAGTATAATACAATACAATATTTATATGAATATAACATATGTGAATAAATGTTTAGAATCCCGAAAGGACTGGAGAAGAATGTGTACAACCTGCAGCAATCTCTGTGTAGGCTATGTTTCTCAGCATTGAGGTCACAACAAAGATATAAAATTTAATTAAAAAATATGTAACATATGTATGTATATCAATATCATCCAGGAAAAAGCAGTAACCATAATTTACAAGGAAAATTTGTATATTTTCTAATTTATCACTTTTTATACACTTTTATTTATTATATTTTAGGCTCATTGTTTGTTCTTTGACAGTTGATTTACACCTGCAAAATTCACATAAACAATCCTGCAAGTTCAAGCTTTAGCTGCTTGTGAGATTCGACAATTGTTAGCGTAAAATATATATCAACATAACTTTATTGAAACACCCAAAAACTGGGCATCAGCACATCAAACCCAGTATTTGTTGAAATGTCATAAAAATGACATCAAATTTGTTATTGTTTCTAGACCACAGCCCAACAAATATAAAGTCAACGAACTCACCAGTAAAACACATTTTAAATTATCACTTCATAATTCAAAAGAATATTGACACATTTCAAAATTATAAACAAAATTAATTTTGCTTTTGGTAATGATATTCTTTTGCTTTTGGTAATGTGATATGAAATATGTCAATATCCGAAGCAGTCCCATTCAAAAGAGTTAAGACTCTTCCAACAGGTATAGCAGCTGGAAGACCCGTTCTTGTATATGTTATTGAGAACAGTTCTTGCCGGCGCAGTCTAGTGTAATTGTTAGGAACATTTAACGCTAATCTTTGTGGTAATGCTGGACAGCTCATAACTCCTTGAACGAGTTTGACAACATATACTAGGACACGCAGGTCTCTTCTTAAGCTCAAGGAATTATACCCGAGCATGCCCAACAGAAACTGAGTAGGATAAAGCCATGGATAGACACCAAACTCACTCATAGGATAAAGCCATGGATAGAGTTATCGTTAATATTTTTTTGTACCTTCTCCACCATGAGTGACTTCTGCGCCCCAGCGGGCTCCAAATCCAAGCATCGCTTTTTAGTTTGCTACGGATCAATGAATTAAACAGCATTTTAAGTACCATTTGGTTTTCAAACGACTTAGAGATTCTTATTCTCATTAATGGACTTAATTCGCTGCCATATATAGTTTTGTTACTTAAAATCACAAATGTAAGTAATCTATACATCGATGTACTTGTGTGATTTTAGTGTACTTTTAAAGTTGAGAGTTATTGACGATCTACAACAAGTGTTCAAGGATTCATCAATAACAAATATCTATACTTAGGATGGAAATTTGATCTAGGACTTTCGGACTAGGACTACCCTTCTTTACTCGTTAAAGATTACCACCAGATATCAGTCCAAAATAAAGATTACAACCAGATATCAGTCCAAAATAAATTCCATTAAATCTATCAAATAGGAAAGTAGATCATTTTGAGAAGAATAAAATAAGGTTTCTAAATTTTATCTTAACAGGTATTGTCTAAGAAAAATTAAAAATATGCGCCATTTTTAAATTATTTATTTTGGAATATTAAATATAGTATCTATAATGAAATATAAAGTTAAAAGTTCTAATTTAAAATTATAAATTTCAATAAATTTTAAAATACATTTTCTACATGGAAAAAAAATTCATAGATTGTAAAATATAGTACAATGACCTAGGAAAACATGGCTGGATATAATGCTGGATTTTGATACATAGAACTGATAGTAAAAAGTATGAAAAAATAAGTTTGTGCATGATGAGATTTATAAATGTGGAGGCAAAAGCTGAAAAAAAAAATTTGGAAATCTGTTCTCTTGGGATATGTCCTGCAAGGGATATGTCATGATGGTATATATGTATATCATACATATAAATATAAGTGTTTAAAATATGTTAATTGAAATATACACACTTCCATCAAGGTTCTTGTGCCAATTTTTTTTCCCATTCTATTTAATATAACACAGAATGTCAAAATTTTTACAAATAAGTAAAAAAAAGGTAAAAGAATTATAAAAATACTTCTTCTCTTCGAGCTGCTGTCTCCTATTGAAGGTACTACCATCGTGACACTTTTCAACTTGTTTAATGCAGCCTAAAACTACTTAGTATAACTAAACCCAAATTAGTCCGTCAAGTTCTTAAACCAAGAGTTGCAGTGTCTTCTTCTGCTTCACTTGCAATTTGTTTTCCTTACATAATTTCCTGTGTGATAAAGTGTTGCGCCTCTTATTTTTAGCCAAGGTATTGCAACTTGCGAACCTTAAAACAGTTGTCTGTCCTTCATGCGCACAAGCATTTGTAACACAATGTGTCCAGGCAACTTTTGTTATTATATTAAAATACATAGTAAAAATATGTACAGTACCCGGCGGTAAATTTATTTATTTTATTTATTTATTTTTTCAAAACAGGCTTAGCCCAATTACATTGAAAAATACAAGACATTAAAAAAGAAGAAAAATTACAGGGAATTTTTTTTTTTTTTTTTAAATTATATAAAATAAAAAATAATGCATATGTATACAAACGAGTACTTACACACAAACGTATGCTACATATATATTCAGTCACTTAAGTATGTTGATGAGTGCTTTCTAACGCGCTTAATCTAAGAAGAAAATTTACTTTTGCTTTTGGTAATGTGATATGAAATATGTCAATATCCGAAGCAGTCCCGTTAAGAAGAGTTAAGGCCCTTCCAACAGGCATAGTGGCTGGAAGACCCGTTCTTGCGTATGTTATTGAGAACAGTTCCTGCCGGCGCAGTCTAGTGTAATTGTTAGGAACATTTAACGCTAATCTTTGTAGCAATGCTGGACAGCTCACAACTCCTCGAACGAGTTTGACAACGTATACCAGGAGACGCAGATCTCTTCTTACGCTCAAGGAGTTATACCCGAGCATGCCCAGCAGAAACTGCATAGGATATAATACACATTGGGCTTAAGAAAGAGACTGTCGGCCATAATCGGCTAACTTCCGCTTTTTAGAGCGTCGTCTCTGTCATTCATACACGTGTTTCGTCGCGAGACTGGTGGCGCATCGTGCGACAGAGACGACGCTCTACAATGCCGAAGTTAGCTGATTATGGCCGACAGTCTCTTTCTTAAGCCTGATGTGTATTACTTACCACCGGGTACTGTACTACTGTTTGGAGCTTGTGAACACTGTGTAGACTCTACATATAAATCATTTTGACACAACTCTAAATACTCGTATGTAATCAAGATCCATGAGAAAAACTCTTGTAAGAGGCAGAGAACGTGTTTAATATTCATGAACTTTTTTGTAGATTGTGTATGCAAAATGTGAAGTTAGATAAATAAGAATGAGGCTAAACTTATAGTTCTACAGCACGATATGACACTTGGGTTTGTTCCAAAGAGAGAAGCATGACACTTGGGTTTGTTTAATGATGAAGGTTACTGGAATATAATTGACAGGGAGTACGCTGGCAGAATAAAAGACAATGGGGATGCTTTCATTTTGCAGAAAAGAACTTTAATTAAAAAATGAGTTAATGATTGATGTGTGTGATGAGGATTTGTTGAGCATAATTTTGATGTGTTTATTGAGATTATGATGCTATTTGAACTATGTATGTATTAATTAGGGATTCAAGTATGTGCAAGGATGAGAATGTTTCAGCTGAGTGTTTAAATCAATCGTTCATTGCTGGGCCTTATAGTCGAGGATTCTCTCGCTATTCCAATGTCAATTCAGTTGGAAAGCGAAACTGTGCCGTGGTGATTGTTTTTTTTTATGTGAGTGAGCCGTTGCACATCAGCAAACTCACCAGCCACACAGTTGTACTGGATCCGATGGCATACTGAAGTGAGACGATCGGAGCACACTGGCTTAGTTTTATATTTTTTCCATTTCAGTCATAGGTATCTTTATGCCCCTGAATACAGGCGCATAAAATGCCATGCGATGAGAGTAGCACAATGCAGGGTTCAAACTGACGAATTTCTGTGCTTTACCATGTGGCTATGTATCTCAATGAGTATTTAAGTACATGCATACATATCATCATGCCGTGTCCATTGTGGGGTAGGCAGAGAGAACATATCTCCATACTTTTATACAACTTTCGCCTCCTCCCCATTCATACATCTTGTCATGAACAATCTTCTATTATTCATCCTTCTTACTTTATTTGTTTTCAAAATCAAGCTCACTTGATTCAGCCACGTTTTCCTTGGTCTATCTCTTCCACGCAAACCTTGCACTTCTGACTTGTATACTTGCATAACCATTCTTTTGTCATTCATTCTCTTCAAATGTCCAAACTATCTAAAAGTTCCTTTCTTTATTTTACTAGCTCACTTCATCACACGCCTACCCTAGTGAAATAGTTTTCTATCTTTATAAAATTGAGGATTTTCCACATTATACAGTTGTTTGTACTCTTCAGTTTGCCTTTCAATTAAAAAAAAATAAACTATGTTATATTATGGATAAAAAAAAATTCTTTGAGTCAAAGTCATAATGCTATTTACAGAGTTTGACTGGAAAGGTAAATCGTAGAGTACATAACAATGTTACAGAGTTTGACTGGAAAGGTAAACCATTGAGTACGAGTACATAACAATGTAGAAAAACCCTTCATTTTGTAGATGATGAAAAACTTATTTGAGTTTTTAATTTGGCTCCAGCCTCGAGTATTCTAAGTAATCAGCTATGTTTTCCGCTTTGAAGTTAATTATCATGAAGTTTGTTTTTATTTTTGAGATCTTGGATTATATCGACATTGAACCAAACTGGATAATTGGGCAAATATATTTGTCTTAAATGCAAAAATACTCAGCTGAAACATTCACAATCTGTATTAACATACTTACATATAATTTACATTATTTTATTTATTCTTAGATAGTATAACTCAATGTTGATTTTTACGTCTTTACAGAGAAATGAAAATGTATTCTGTTTTTCTTTTTTCCATATTTTTTATCAATCAATTGCTTGACTTGATCACTTAAACCAATCCTATTGGCGTAGTCAATCATCTTCAGTCCTTTTGAGTCCCTGATATCTTTATTGCTTCCATTGTCTATTAAGTGCTTGATTACGCTTGCACGACACAATTGCATAACTGAAAAAAAAATTATTGATATATCACACAATATTTTTACGTAAAAACTGTATTATTAGGTTGTGCAGTAAACGAGTGCACTTTACTGTACTACTTTATAACGAGGGTTGCCTACTTCCTGAAGTGCTAGGGAAGGACACTGGTCAAAATATGTAGAGGTCCATGTGATTAAAAAATGTGACAGTTTGCCCTATGTAAAAGAAAAAAACCCGAAGGAAATAAAATTCGTTATTCATAAAACTCATTTTACTGATAATAAAACATTCTTCTTTTTTCTATTAATTCATTTTCCTCAAATGATTTTTAAAATTGGTACTTATTTTGGCTTTTGATTTATTCAAAAATGATTAGGTAATCTGCTTTTATATCTTCCGAAAATTCCAAAAAATTTGGATTCAATGTTAAAATAAATCAATAATTCATTTTTTATTCATTTTAAAATTTATTTAAACAGAGACTGACAAATAGTGGTGGCATTAGTTCTATTGTTTAATGTCTGTCGTTCACCATCCTACTTACTAAAATTTATTTGCACAAACAAAAAGAGTACAAAAGTACAAAAAAAAGAACAATTCGTGTCCTTCCTGATTTCAAGGAAAGATACAGGACAAAATGTCTGAAAAAAGGATTATCGTTCCCAAAGGTGAACGGTTGGCAGTCCTATTTACAACACATCTGCCAAAGACAATAATGGTTTCTCAAGAGTGATCATCAATATTAGGAGGAATAAGAAGATTTGGTGATATAATAAGTGAAAGAATACAATACCTGCTCTGAATAATGGAGTCCAACCATATTTATCTAAGCTCTTCACATCACAACCTCGAGACAAAAAATAATTGACAACTTCCAAGTCATCTGATTCCGCTGCATAATGAAGAATTGATAAACCATTAGAATCGGTTAGGTTCAAACTGGCACCCTTTTCAATAAGCTGTTTACATATAATCAGTCTTCTGTGGATGGCAGCGATCATCAAAGCAGTCTTGTGATCTGAGGGAGATTTGGCATCTATGTTGGCACCATTGTTTATTAGTAATTCAGTCGTTTTTTTATCACCTTGAAGAAGAAAAAAAAGATTTACATTCAGTGATGCTCTAAAACAGAGGCTATCAAAAAGTGTACCCCGGCACCCTGGAACCGAGCAACTTATTCAAAAATTTTAATAATTTCAGGCAATCTTATTTCAATGTGTTGATGCACTCGCGACCACGATGATAGCTAGTGACATCTAACTGGAACTCGATGAGTTTTATATATTAATAAAGGATGCATATTCTTTGCTGGATGTTAAAGCTTTGCAAGTTCTAGTTTCATTTACGACGACTAAACTCAGCAAAGCTGATACAATGAAGCTGGGTTTTTAGCGGTAGCTGTAATAAAAATCAAATATCTCACAAAATTCAATATGGTGAATAACAGGCTTTTTAAGTGGTGATTAACAGGCTTTCTTGTGGTGAATAACAGGATTTGGCACAAATCATCCTAGTTTGGGTGGATTCCCTATTAGTAAAAAAATAGGATTTAAGGAACTGTGTGGTGAATTATATATTGACTCATAGCCGCAAAAAAAATTTTTGGGTCAATAGACCCCACACATTTCAGATGAAACATTGCAACTATAATTCAGAAAATGTAGGATGAGTCCTGTGATAGCTCACAAATTTGCCCCAATACAACCTTGTAACGATGTTCAGTAATTTTAATTATTTTATCAACTTTAATATAAGCCTCAATTCTAGTAAATAGCAAGTTATTTAGGTAAATACATTACATAAGGTTGTATTGGGGCAAATTTGTAAGCTGTCACAGGACTCTTCCTAGAATTTCCGAACTATAATTGGACAAAATTGGCATTGCTAGCATAATAAACTAGGATTATTCCACCTGAATAGAGCCTTAAGATAGGATTTAGAAACACATTTTGCAGGGAGTAATATTATTAGTGGAATAGCAAAAAAGTTTATCATTAAATATTCTAATATGGAATTTCTGGAAATTTAAAGGTGAAACCTTAAATCAAATTAATCATGATTCATTCTCTTTTTGTAACCGAATTATCTCAGTGCCTTTTTCTACATCTTAATTGATACATCTTCTTTCGAATTGGATTCTTTTCTAATGCAGAAATTCCTTATTCTACAATATTATAATATTTTTTACTATACATTCAACGGAATACAAATAAGAAGTGATAAAGTAATATGTTACCTTTGCTAGCTGCAATCATAAGAGGGGAAAACCCCTCAATGTTAAAAGCATTTGTAAATTGTGGATACTCTTTTATAAACGATTCCAATTTAACATAATGGCTTGAATTAACTAAGGAGAAAAGATTTGACAATTTTGGTGGTTCTGATTCCATAAAAGTCACTAAAACGTCAGACCATTTACTCTCAATTTTTGGCTGATTAATTATTTCCTTTAGTGATAACGACACATCTTTTAGGCTTTCTGTAAATTCATTTGTATCCTTCTCAAGATCTTGGAATAAAGAAATTGATTCTGAGGTTTGTTCATTATCAATTCCATCTGATTTTGAATCGCTTGAGTAATTTTCTGTGAGTGATTCGTAAGCAGATGTCGTATCTTCTTCATTTGTGTCACTCAGTTTTTTTTTTAAAGTCTCAACACCACTTTTGGGCTCATTAAAGAAAGGTGAACGAAATAATATCAAGCTGTTTGATAAACTTGAAGAGGCAGTGTCTAAAGACTCACTTCTTGGAAAATTTGTTAAATATTTTTTTATCATAATTTTATGTCTAAATTGTTGCTCAGTCTTTGGTAATAGATTTTGTACGGCAAATGTTGGGTCATTTCCACTGTAAATCAAAATTATAATCAAAAACAGCAAAATAAAATCAAAAGTAGAGATTCAGATTGGTCAAATATAATAGAAAATTAAAATGCAATGTCCAAACTCCTCCTAAATATTAAAATACATTGGTAATCAATCATACAGAGTATAACAGAAAGTTTTTTATTTTTCTCTTAAAAATATATTTATTTACACGCGTTTCATTTCTGTGCTCAATTCGCTGAGACAACCTATTGATCTTCTTTCTGATAATTAACATTCTACAAAATATGGTTTATAATATATGTTCCTTAGAAAAAGACTAAGAGGAGTTTACCTGCACTTCTTATGTCTTCATTAGTGTGGGTTCACATTAACTAAGAATCAGCATACTTAATCAATTTATTTTGTCTGAATGTTATTAAATAAGTTACTTACCAATAGATTGTGGTCCATTCATTGAAGTAATTCTTTTTTTGTATTTTGTATTGTACATCATACAAGGATTGACACAAATTAATATTCAATTTTTCCCATTGCAAAGTCAGTCTTGTTGTAGAGAGTTTGGTAATTTGCAGTGGGTTTGGCTTAAGATTAGTAATTTGGGTTTCCAAATCCTTGAGAGAGCATTGGCTGCTCATGTTAACATGAATTTTGACAGGGGAACACTTTTATTTTGTTTTGTAACACTTGTTGTTTTGTTTGGGGAATTTATTGTCAAGGTGACAATAATAGTACCACTAAATGCATCTTAACAACCGATTAACATCTGTGGCTCTTGGCAGCAGAAGTCATTGACCTTTTTTTTTAAATAGCTATTCATCCGAATTTTGCTGTCCCTACCTAATGAGCAGTTGAATACTTTCAGAATACTAAATATATATATATATTTTTTTTTTAAAAGAATAGATATGACCGAAGTCATAGGTATCCTTATGCCATCGAATACTAGGCAGAAAAAGTGCATGTGTCGTTCAAGGAGAGTAGCACAGTGCAGGGTTCGAACTGACAACCTTCCGCATGGAAATCCAGTGCGTTACCGCATAACCATGCACCTCTATTAAAAAACCACAATCACAGTAAGCAAAATATGAAGTAATACCATCAACAAAATTTTGTCGCGTAACTCATGACAGAGTATCATGTCTCCCACGATAACCTCCGACAACTCCTCTCCATCCATCTCTGCACTCCGTGGTTCGAAGGGTAGTTGTTAAGGGTAGTCCTTTTGTGTCTTTCATTTGGTCAGACAAACCCATCGGGGCTCTTCCTCTTCTGCGTCATCTTTCCACACTTTCAGTAACCATAAGCCTCTCCAAACTTTCTCGTTACCCACAAGCAATGTGCCCAAAGAATCGAAAGTATACAATTCTTCGAGAATGGAGGTGTGAGTTCGCCTTGCTGTTTGTGGAATTTATAACATGTTTATCACGTAATACCATGTTTATCAAGTAATATCATGTTTATCAAACAAAAATATTAATTTTATATATTGATTTTATTAGAAAATGTAAATTTTCATATTGCAAATAGGGAAAGATATGTTTGTACAGTACTCGGCGGTAAGTATTAGGTGTTAACATAAGTTGTGTCCGTTTTTTCCAGATTAAAAAGGAGCACCGAAAGTAAAATCCAATGGTAAAGGTTATACGTCATTCGAAAGAAAATTTTCTGCTCTAGAAGATATTTGTGTTTGCTGCCTACGTTACATATATTATTTTATTTGACTACAAGTCTTCAAAATGGAATGTCAAGTAGACGAAAGTGAGCTTTTTCGACAGTTCCTTCTGTTCGCGTTCAATCGAGGGAATAAAGCTGCCAAAGCTGCTCGCGATATTTGCGAAGTGTACGGTGAATATGCTATCAATGAAAGGACAGCTCATCGATGGTTTTTGCATTTAAAGATGGTAATTTCGACCTGAAAGACATAAAGCGTTTCGGACGACCAGTGGACTTCGATGAGGACCGCTTAAACCATATTATTCATGAAGATCCTCTTCAAACCCCCGTAGAATTGGCTGAGCAGATGTGGAACCTAAGCACCGAACTTCTGGACTTTTCCCGTTGATTTAAGATGGCGGTATACAGTCATGTGACCACAATTCACCTGCTCAGCCAATTCTACGGTCTTGGCAGCTTTATTCCCTCGATTGAATGCGAACAGAAGGAGGTGTCGAAAATGCTCACTTTCGTCTACTTAACATTCTGTTTTGAAGGCTTGTAATCACATAAAATAATATATGTAACGTAAAAGCAAACACAATATCTTGTAGAGCAGAAAATTTTCTTTCGAATGACGTATAACCTTTACCATTTTGTTTTACTTTTGGTGCTCATTATTAATTTGGAAAAAAATGGACACAATTTATGTTAACACCCAATAATACGGACTTAAGAAAGAGACTGTCGGCCATAATTAGTTAACTTCAGCTTTGTACATTGTCGTCTCTGTCGCACGACCGCACCCTAGAACGCTTGAAAACGACAGACAAATCGCAACGGAACACGTGTGTGAATGACAGACGATGCTCTACAAAGCCGATTATGGCCGACAGTCTATTTCTTAAGCCTGATGTGTATTACTTACCGCCGGGTACTGTAATAAACATTATATTGATTGATATTGGGGTAGTCATCAAAAGTAAATCTTTATATGTTTGATATATAATACATTATTTAGTGTGCATTTAAAGAATTTATGAGTAACATTTCATCACTGAGAACAAATTCTCACATACTATAGTTCGGAAATTCTAGGATAAGTTCTGTGACAGCTCAAAAATTTGCCCCAATACAACCTTATGTAATGTATTTACCTAAATAATTTGCTATTTATTAGAATTGAGGCTTATATTAAAGTTGATAAATTAATTAAAATTACTGAACATCCTTACAAGGTTGTATTGGGGCAAATTTGTGAGCTGTCACAGGACTCATCCTAGAATTTCCGAACTATAGAATTTAAAATATTGATCTGTCAAATGTTACTTTGTTGAATGTCCTATGCCCATCTAACATGTGACAGATGTTGAATTTTGTCTAAGAATGTATGTCAAACTAAACAAAGGGCTAGCTGCGCTTTCTGTTGCAATGTTTTATAATATTTTTCCTTTGTTCTCCATTCAGAGTCCCATTTATTTATCCAATTAGACATCAATTTATTCCTGGCTATTGGAATAAGGTTACATACAGGAACTTTATGAAAATTACTAGCACTGTTTAGTGAGGCTTCTTTGGTCAATGATGTTTACCTTCATATAGTTTATATATCATATTTTAAAAAAAATGTGTATATAATTTAATGTACTTTTTCTTAAAATATTTTTTATTTGATCTCTAATTTGTACTTATATACTAGGCGTATCCAGAAAGTAAGTGTACTGAGGCTCTCACGACCGGATGGATTTTATTTTCGACATGTTGGCTACACTTCCGCGTAGCCTGACCCTTCCCCTCCGCAACGAGATCGGTTCGAGGTCAGTACGTTGAGAAGTGTCGACGCGACAACACGTTTCGTGAAAAATGTCAAACCAATCTCCCGCCAAGTGCGAAATTTTGTAAAAAGGCAAGAGTTTTTGAGGCACTGCAAACTCCATGGAGATGTATTTCTACGCTCCATCGTTACTGGAGATGAAATTTGGGTTGCACACTACACGCCTGAAACCAAAAGGCAGTCTCAACAGTGGCGTCACACCTCTTCGCCCTCCGCCAAAAAGTTCAAAACCACAATTTCAGCCAAGAAAATCATGGCATCCGTGTTTTGGGACTGTCAATGCATAATTTTAATTGAATATATGCCTCAAGGGGAGACCATCAACTTTGCAAGATACTGTGAGACCCTAAAAAAATTGCGGAGGGTGATTCAGAACAAGAGGAGAGGCATGCTGACAAAGGGAGTCTGCCTGCTGCACGACAATGCAAGACCACACACGGCCAACGCCACGAAGGAACTGCTCGCCTCGTTTAAATGGGATGTCCTGAACCATCTCGCGCATTCCCATGACCTAGCACCTTCAGATTACTATCTCTTTACCTCCCTGAAGCTGCACATGGGTGGAAAAAGGTTTTCAACCGACGAGGAGGTAAAGGAGGAGTTGGAGAAGTGGACGGAGGGGCTGGCGGGAAACTACTTCGAGGAAGGCATCAAAAAGTTGATACCCCGCTTCACCACCTGCATTGAGAGGAATGGCGACTATGTCGAAAAATAGCTTACATATGTACTACGGTAACCACGTAATTTTTTTGTTTAAATAAAAAAAATTGTAACCTACAAAAATTCGGTACACTTAGTTTCTGGATATGCCTCGTAATATATGATATTCTTGATTATTATTTTTGTATAAATGCATATTTTCATTAATTTCTATTGGTTTTGTTATTATTTTGTGAACTATAATAATTTATTTAGCTGACATATTATTTTAGTTAATTTTTAAAATATATATCTATGTAGGTTCTTTTGAACCATTTTACTTTCAATAATTAAAACAAAACCAATTTAAATTGAATATATAATTCTCAAATATGAGAGAGAAAATTAACATTTTTAAATAATTAAACAAATTAAGTCACTTGACAATTGATGCATTGGTGTATGTGTGTGCGCATGTGTTAGTGTATGGATATTTGTGTATGTATTTCTACAGGATATCCCAAAAAAATATCTACATTTTAAATGATAATAAATTTGGTATTTACAAACATATATCTAAAATTAAAACTTTGAATTAAAGAATGTAAATGTAGTTTTTTTGTAACCGCAAGTTTTCAAATTGATAGCGGTTGTTGTTCATGCACTGCCGATAACGTGCAATGGCAAAAAAGACGAATAATTTGTTTTGGTATTTGGGCACATTCTCTTTCAATAACTGTTCTCAATTTTTTTCTTCAATTAGTGTTCTCAATTCTCTTTCAATTACTGTTCTCAATTACTGTTGCCAGTTTTGTGCCATAAACTTTATCTTTGATAAGTCCCCATAAATAAAGTCCATTAGTGTGAGACCTGGGGAGCGCAAGGGGTATTCAATGTTATCTCTACGTTCAATCCATCTCTTTGTCAAATTTTCATTAAGCTAGGCCATCACATCATAATAGCAGTGGGGAAGTGCACTATCTAGCTATAAATAAAAGCCATCCTCATCCCTAAACCCCTCACGAATGTGTAGTATGACAATTCCCTACAGTAAGTTCAAGTAAAGGACATGGTATAAAAGTGTGCATAATTTTTTTGGAACACCCTATATATTATATGTATAAGTACATAAAATGAATGTGATGTTTACAAAAATTTGTTTCTTTTTAATAATAATAATAACAGAATAATTTATACAGCTCCGTTTATGGTAAATATTAGACTCTCAAAAGCACTTAAAAAATGACGTAAAAACGCTCCAACTATTTTGGGTAAATAATGACCGAAAAATGCGCATCATTATTACTTTTCATGATGATATACAATCAGCACATTTTTAATGAAGTTAGCTTCGAAAATTTTGTCTTAACGACATCTATCCGAGAAATACAAAACCAGACAACATAATAGAAGCGGAAACAAACCATTATGACTAAACTCAATCTTTTCTTTTGGTTTTTTTATTGTGTCTCCATGATTTTACACCGATAAACAACACTGAAATAAACAATATTTGCCATTTCTATTTAAACAATAATTGAAACAACTAATAATTAAAAGTATCTTAAATAATTATGTTTTTTACTAAATAAATAAAATAATATATCAACCTAGTTTTTACATAAAAAAAAAACATCGTCGTCGTTACAGGGTCTCGTAGTTAAGAATCCCCTCGCCATTCCACCGTCAATTCAGTTGGAAAGCGAAGTTGTGTCGTAAAGTTTTCGTTTCTTTCTTTTTTCCTTCTCTTGAAGTCAGTGAGCTCTTGCATACCAGCAAACTTACCGGCCACAACTGGATCCGATGGCACATCTGAAGTGAAACGATCGGAGCACACCGGCATGTTTTTTTCCTCTTTTTTTAGAATAGATATGATCGAAGTCATAGGTACTTATACCCCCGAATACTAGCCGGAAAAAATGTCTGTCATTCGAACGGAGTAACAGAGCGCGGCGTTCGAACCGGCAACCTTCCGCACGGAAGTCCAGTGTGTTACCGCGCGACCATGCACCTCATGAAAAACACAAGCTCACACAAGCTGTATAGTTTGCAACTAAAATATACAGCTGTATAGTTTACAACTATAATATACAGCTGTATAGTTTACAACTATAATATATATATAACTGTATAGTTTACAACTATAATATACAGCTGTATAGTTTACAACTATAATATATATATATATATATATATATATATATATATATATATATATATATATATATATATATATATATATATATATATATATATATATATATATATATATATATATAACTGTATAGTTTACAACTATAATATATAGCTTACAACTATAATATATACTTCATAGACATTTAAAAAAAAAAACCGCCGCTGGTGAGGCGATTTTTTGAAAATAATGTCTATGGAGAATTCTCATCATGACACACCATTTCTCACCATGTGTACTAAATGGCATGTACTCGTAGTTCATAATTTACGTAGTAGATAAGTCTTACAAAATTTTGAAGTCAGAGTCGATTTAAAAAAAAACATCTCCCCACTCTGACTTTAATTCCGACTGCACAAAAAAACTAACCGACTCCACGTCTCCGACTCTTGACTCTACAGCCCTGTTTAAAACCCTCCCTTGTAGTCTGATTAAGAGTAGCTTAGACGCTAACTTGCTTTATCGAGGAAGGAATCAAGATGTCCACCAGCTGACTGGTCGGAAGGGCTTCCATAATATTTTTGTCTTCAACCAGAGTTAAATCTTTTGATAATAAAATTCTGTCAACTTAGAATTTTCCTACAGCAAACTCGATTTTTCTTTTTTAATTTCTTTGTAAAGTTAATATATTCTTAAATGTGAGTCCACTAATAAACGTGGGGATATTTAATTTGAAAGGAAAAAATAAGAAATAAAAAAAGCAGTATTTTTTATTTATTTTAATATATGCTGGGAGAGTGTGACACCCTAAAAATATATGCTGGGAGAGTGTGACACCCTAAAATATATGCTGGGAGAGTGTGACACCCTAAAAAACATGTTGCATATGTATATTTTATCTTAAGGAAATATATATTATTTATAGTTAAGGCATTAACATTTTGGAGGTTTAAAGACATTGTAATTTGTTTTTATCAAACGATGTTTATTCCACTTTTTATAACGGTATAACCCTACCGGTTTCAAGGCTTTAACCTCATCATCAGGGGTCTTGTTTGTGGTCCCTGATGATGAGGTGAAATCCTGGGAACCGGTAGGGTTATACCGTTATAAAAAATGGAATAAACAGTTTTTAATAAAAACAAATTACGAATTATTGAAATATTTTTTTAACTTATGTTTTTAACTTAGAATATTCGTAAATTCCTCATTTTAAAAAGTACATACTTACTCGTACATCATGTTATTTATCTATCGAGATAGTTAGAGAGCACATTGCGGCCAACTTTTCTGTCACAGCATACAAATTTCTCTTCTTCCATATCCATAAATCTTTTAATACAGCTCCTTCGGTTTTCTGTCTTTTAAACCTTTCGATCTTTCAAGATTTCATTAAGTTAGTCCAAGTATACTTTTCTACATATTTTTCTCACACTTCCTAATCACGATCACATTATACAAATTAGATTTGTTAACATTTTATAATTAATTTGTTTTACTGTCCCAAGCCATCTTAAAGTAGTCTTATCGATCTTTATTGTGTCATATGACAAACGCAAATATATTCACTGTGTCACGTGATAAACGCAAATATATTAACTGTGTCACATGATAAACGTAAATATATTCACTGTGTCACATGATAAACGCAAAGATATTCACTGTGTCACATGATAATCGCAAAGATCTCTATCGTGTCACATGTAAAACGCAAAGATTTTCATTGTGTCACATGTTAAACGAAAAGATTTTCATCGTATCAGACGATAAACGTAAAGATTTTCAAAAAAAAAATGTGGTTAAGAATAAAATTACTAATGGTTCATTTATTAGTTTGGCACCTCTCGATATATCTGAATTGGCGATGCAGACATTTTAAAGAAATATTCAAAGGCGTGGATGTAGGAGTAGAAATGAAGTGAGAATGTGTGAGTGATGGGGGAGGAAGTACTGAAGAGGAATGCGAAGTGGAGGATGCAGGTGAAGGAGTATCTGAAGAATAGTGTATATGCGAGGGAGCAGGTGGTGTTAGGTCTGAGTGGCGTGAATGAATAGGAGACGACGACGCGTAGGATGAATGAGGTGACATTGTTATATTTGTGGGTTCGTTAATCTTCACAGAAAATCTGTGAAGATTTCTCAATTCTGCCTCAAACAGAATATCATTAATCGCCTTTTCTGCGAATAATCTTTGCTGTGGATGTAATTTTTCAATCTTTTGCGCCCAAACTAATCCGAGTGAATTACTCGTAGTTTCTTGTATGGGTTGTTGCATTTGCGAGGTTTTCTGCGAAAGAAATAAGCACGCCCGATCTATTAACTCGTTTTGTTTTGCAAATATTGTCCTTGGCTTTTTAATTCTTGAAACTTTAGACGGAGGTTGAATTTCATCGACTGAAGAAAAAGATGATCCCGCCGTTGGCTTGACTGGTGCTGTCGCATTTTCTCGACTACTTTCGTAATGGCTCAACTCAAGTTCTGCAGAGTGTGGATCCTGAAATTAAGATTATATTTTGTATTTATTTGATGACAAGTGTATAAACATTTGTTTTTTGTTTTAGATGCCAACGTGTGCCGAAGAATGGAAAAAAATTGCGGATGAATTTGGAGAAATATACCAATTTTGGAATTGCTGTGGCGCCATAGATGGCAAACATGTTGGCATAAAGAAACCTGCTGAATCAGGATCTATGTTTTATAATTTCAAAGGTTTCTATAGCATAGTGCTTATGGCACTAGTAAATGCAAAAAAAGAGTTCATAATGATTGATGTAGGAACCAACGGTCGGGTTCCGATGGGGGAGTATTATTCTACACAAAATTCTGGGAATCATATCAACTAAACACTCTTAATTTGCCACAAACTTCGGCACTACCAAATACAGCGCATGTGTTTCCATACGTCTTTATATCTGACGAAGCGTTTGCGTTGGGCCCCAATTTAATGAAGCCCTTCGCTCAAAATTCATTGAATGAAAATCGCAAAGTCTTTAACTACCGTCTCTCACGTGCGCGTTCAGTAGTGGAATGTGCTTTCGGTATACTTAATTCAAAGTTTGGTGTTTTACAAAAAGATATAGCTTTTGAGCCCGACACAGCCTCACTCATAGTAGCGACCTGTTGCTACTTGCACAATTATTTGATGAGAAATGCTACAAACTCTTATTTATTTTTAAATGAAAGTGACAAAGAAGAAATTAATATCAATAGATTACAGGACTTGCAAAGTACACAAAATCGAAACCCAACATGTGATGCGAAAATTATAAGAGAAAACTTTTGTAATTATTTTTGTAATGAAGGTAGAATATAAAGATGTTTGTATGCATTAAATATAATGTAGGTACAGTCAGCAATACGCTTAACTATTGTACACACTCATATCACGTGCAAACAGCTGTAGTTACCGTTTATTTCTTAACTTAAAACCCTCCAGTGATTTCATACTTAGGTACAGTCAACCGCAGCTAAAATGATATCACAATTTGTCAAATTTTTAGTATCTAATTTGAACCTTATTCACCACGCATCAAGTCCAAATTGCATCGAAGAAACTTGATATTTTGTATACATTTAGCAGTGGTCGATTGTACATTTAAAAAATTAAACACAAAGCCTGTACCTATATAATTTTAAGTTAAGTTAAGTATTGTAAAATATACCTTCCTATAATTTTATTTAAAAGAAAATTATGAAGATAATGCAATAAAGTATCTACCTACCTATTTACTTATTTTTATTTCACTATCATAACGGTTGTAAAAAAGGAAAACATAAATACAAAATGTTAACTCCTTACCTGATGAACGTAATTCGGCTTCTCTGTCTTATATAAAAAACTGAGCTGCGTAAATGTTTTTGACTTTGGTATATAAACTTCATCCGCACCAGCCCCAGATCGTTTTGAATTAGCAATTTTTTTCAACTCTCTCCTATAATTAGATCTCAGACAATTGATTTTCTTTCTTACGTCGTCAACGGTTGATTGTGGCTTTATTTTATTTAAATTTCCCAATAATTTTTGATACCCTGCTTGCCGTTTATATTTATTGGAATAATCTCTGTGCTGAGCATTCCAGAGCTCAGGGAGAGTTTCAAGTTCGATCATGAAACTCTCTTCTAAAGTAAGCAGGGTCGGTGAATCTGTTGAAATTACTGCCGCCGGCGGCGGCGTTAACGGTGGAGAGCAACCGTCCATCTCTATCGATACGTTACCGTTGACTGACGCGATCTTACACGACCTCACACGAACAATCCCGATCGCGAGCAGCGGATCGCAAGCTTGATTTCAAAATATCCAGATATTTTGCGATCCGATTGATCAATCCATCAATCCGCTCATTACACGGTCAATCTTGACCGCGATCATTGATTGCGATCACGGATTGCGATCATGGATTGCGATCCAGATTGACCGTGTTAACGGGCGCCTAAGATCGTGATCGCGTCAGTCAACGCTTGCGCACCGATAGAGATGGACGTATTTACTCTCCACCGTTAACGCCGCCGCCGGCGGCAGTAATTCCAATAGATTCACCATCCCTGCTTACTTTAGAAGAGAGTTTTATGATCGGACTTGAAACTCTCCCTGAGCTCTGGAATGCTCAGCACAAAGATTATTCAAATAAATACAAACGGCAAGCAGGGCATCAAAAGTTATTGGGAATTTTAAAGAAAATAAAGCCGCAAGCAACCGTTGACGACGTGAGAAAAAAAATTAAATGTCTGAGATTGAATTATAGGAGAGAATTAAAAACAATTACAAATTCAAGCTTCACTGATAGACGCAGGAGACATGATAGCAGAACATTTATGGTCTTCAATATTTCTGCCTGTAGCAAGATAACGCAATGTTACTGCTAATTTTTCTTCAGGTGTTATACTTTTTCTCATACAAGTATCTTGTTAAGATATATATGGGGTTACCATTTCTAAGAACTCATCAAAACATTTTCTACTCATCCTGAAGTAATTTTTATAGTCTTCTTTTTAAGCAGTTAATCGTATTTATTTTAGTAGATTTAAATGGATATACAATTCTCTCTTTCGTAGCCACGGTTTAACCCAATGTTTCCTTCGAACTCGCTTTTTCAAAGTTAGGGCCAGAACTAGGGCTACAACAGCTTTTACTTCATCTACGTCCATTTTGAGTTGAGAAAGATGTTGACGCAGCGGCTGCGGTGTGTGGACTGAAGGAAATCGGATTGAACGTCTAATGTATTCGCGCGATACGTCAATCCGTGATCGTTGATTTTGATCGCGGATTTCGATCCAGATTGACCGTGTAAAGGGTGCCATAGTTCCGTCGCGATTTGTCAGTCGTTGTCAAGCATTCTAAGGCCAGAGACGACGCTCTTCAAAGCCGATTATGGCCGACAGTCTCTTTCTTAAACCTGATGGGTATTACTTACTGTCGGGTACTGGACTACCATTTATAATAAACAAGCACCCAAAAGGCCCAGAGCCGTATGCCGCGAAAGAAAAATAACAAAATAATATATTCTCCTTCATTTCAATGGACACGCTTATGTACCTCAATACACACACTGCTCTTTCCTATTCACATTCAAAAAATATTTTTACGCAAAGAAAAACATCCCCACAATAATATGAATTAAAGCCTTAATTAATCATGGCGAAGTGTGCGTGATAAGTAATGAAACAACCAGGACTAGGATCGGATAAAGTCTTGTCCATACCGAGGCGCTCTGGAGGGAGAGAGGTCTTGTTAAGCTGATAACACCAAGTGGAAATGAGCAAGGTTAAAGAAAAAAATTACGAGGTTCTAATCACATTGACACCACGGAGTTTTTAACTCGTCACAGTGTAATTTGACATTTAAGATTGTCACAGGCACACCGTGAATTGTGAGATGATCTCTTCTTTGGATTTTATAGACCACGTCATTTAAACCCGTTTCTTGATCTATTGTAAGGGTTTTTGGTTGATTTTTGCATTGTGTTGAATCCCTCTTGTGTTTTATTTGATCATGATTGTGTCTGAAAAAAAAAGGATAAATTTGTATATAAGGTTGCCATATTTTGAAACCATAGACTAGGACAAAGTGATTCAAAGTTCAGTATAATCTAGGACGTTCTTAACTCCAAAAACGATGACACATGAAACAGACATTTCCGAAGTCTTCGGAATCTTCTTATTTCTATCCGAATGAAATAGAAGAAGAAGACTTCGAAAAATGTGAAATTACCAAATTAATCAAGTGGGAAGAATGAAAAGCCTTTATAATAAGAGATTATGCATGACGAGGTGTATACACGTGGTCTAAACATATGTGCCAGGATGGAATGAAGTGAAGATCAGATCTCTTTTCCTAACCCAATAGAGACATGTAATGGGGATGACGATGATGATAGCGCATACGGTGGGCTAGTACATAATAATATATGTATATGCGAGGAATTTATTGCTCAGTGAATAAACGAATGTTACAAAGAGTCTAACATAATAAAAACGAATGTTACAAAGAGTCTAACATAAATTTAAAAAAATCATAAACTTACCGAAAAGTATTTGTCTTATTGGTGAAAATAAAAATGGGACGCGATACGTTCAACTTTTCCTCTTTAAATCTCAAATTAAATTCGTCATCTTCAATCCCCCAGCCCCAAAATTTGTTCGACATCCCGTTGATTTGTTCAAAGTGCTCTCTCTTAACTAAAACCACCCCTCCTAGATAGGAGGCGAAATGATAAAGAGGGTGTATGTCAGGGGCAGTAATATGGAAAGGTCCTGCTTCTGGATATTCGTAACTGAGATCTGGGTTTAAAGGTATCAAGTCCACGTCGTGTATAGCGATATAATCATACGCTTCCTTGGTCTCAAGAAATCCAACGTTGATTAAAGAAGCTCTATTGAATCTATATTTATCTATTTGATTTAAAACAAATATGTGATAATCTATATCTTGGGATGTTAAAAATGCATCAATATGAGGTGCAAACATTAAAAGTTCGTTGAAACGATCTCTAAACGGTACTAGCACAGCAAGTTTATGCTTTATTTTAGGGATTGATTTAAATATTGCTTTGAGCCACGTGATATTAGGTGCTTCCATTTTTATGCCTGGAAAAAATAAAATGAATAATCCATTAGATTAGAAACTTTCACGAATCTGCATATGTTTAGATAAACATATTTGGTAAGAAAACCGCAGTAAACTTACCAAGGGAATATGAACTATTGGGTGTTAATATAAGTTGCGTCCGTTTTTTTTCCAATTTAAAAATGAGCACCAAAAGTAAAACAAAATGGTAAAGGTTATACGTCATGCGAAAGAAAATTGTCTGTTCTACAAGATATTGTGTTTGCTTTTACGTTACATACTCGTATATTATTTTATTTGATTACGAGCCTTCAAAATGGAATGTCAAGTAGACGAAACTGAGCATTTTCGACACCTCCTTCTGTTCGCGTTCAAACGAGGGAATAAAGCTGCCAAAGCTGCTCGCGATATTTGCGAAGTGTACGGTGAAGATGCTATGAATTAAAGGACAGCTCGTCGATGGTTTTTGCGTCTCAAAGACGGTAATTTCGACCTGAAAGACATGGAGCGTTCCGGACGACCAGTGGACTTCGATGAGGACAACTTAAACCATATTATTCATGAAGATCCCCTTCAAATATTTTTCATCACCATTTTCAAACCATATTTCATCACCAGTAATGATGCGATAAAGGAGCCTTTGCTTGTGGCCATACCTAGATCGCTGACGCGCGAGCAAACCAGCAGAAATTGTCGAACGTTGATTTTTGTTGTTTTCACTCAAAACACGTGGAACCCAAGCGCCGGACTTCTGGACTTTTCCCATTGGTTTAAGATGGCGGTGTACAGTCATGTGACTACAATTCATCTGCTCAGCCAATTCTACGGTGGTTTGAAGGAGATCTTCATGAATAATATGGTTTAAGCGGTCCTCATCGAAGTCCACTGGTCGTCCGGAACGCTCCATGTCTTTCAGGTCGAAATTACCGTAATTGAAACGCAAAAACCATCGACGAGCTGTCCTTTAATTCATAGCATCTTCACCGTACACTTCGCAAATATCGCAAGCAGCTTTGTCAGCTTTATTCCCTCGATTGAACGCGAACAGAAGGAGGTGTCTAAAATGCTCACTTTCGTCTACTTGACATTCCATTTTGAAGGCTTGTAATCAAATAAAATAATATATGTAACGTAAAAGCAAACACGACTCGAGGAATTCGTCCAACGATGCCCGCAATTCGACGACATTATTGAAGGAAAACCCATCGACGAGCTGTCCTTTAATTCATAGAATCTTCACCGTACACTTCGCAAATATCGCGAGCAGCTTTATTCCCTCGATTGAACGCGAACAGAAGGAGGTGTCGAAAATGCTCACTTTCGTCTACTTGGCATTCCATTTAAAAGGCTTGTAATCAAATAAAATAATATATGTAACGTAAAAGCAAACACAATATCCTGTAGAGCAGAAAATTTTCTTTCGAATGACGTATAACCTTTACCAATTAGTTTTACTTTTGGTGCTAATTTTTAAATTGAAAAAAAAAACGGACACAACTTATGTTAACACCCAATATATTGTGTAAAGTTGTGGCAGATACTTGCCAGTAGATAATTTGAATGTATAATTCATGAAATTGGAGTTTTTTTCATTAAATGGCGCTTCTTGGAATGGCTATTGGATGGACGACAATTAACAGATAAATAATATTATTTCGTTACATTTGGTAGAATAATCTAGATAAAATACATATGATTTTATTATATTCGATAGAAACGCTACTTTGGTATTTTTTCTTGCTAGCAATACAGAGTGTACACCACCACTTATTTAGTTTAGCGTAATATAATTATAATAATGAGAAATACGCACAAGATATGTGGTAGTAACACATTCGGCTTTAGGTGGAGTGTAGTTATAAGTAATAAAGTAATAATTATAAATAACTCTAAGAATACAAGAACATATCTGCAAGCGGGAGTCGAACCTATGACATTTTTCTTGCTTGGAAATTACTCTTATCGTGTGTCATTCGAATGCCAGCGGTGGAAATATTATTTTATTTTTATAATTTTGTATAAACGATGAAATCGGTAGTATTTTCTCGGTTATTGAATATATATCCGTGGCCTAGTTGGTAAGACCCTTGTCTCTCAACTCGGGGGTTCGGAGTTCGATATACGTTGGAATTCAGATTTTTTAAAAGGATTTAAGTCTGGTTTTCACTTAAGGCCTCTGTAACATCTTTCTGGTTTGTTGGAAGATATTTTCACATGGCAATAATCTCGCCAGGCTCTACTGTATACAATGAAAGTGTTATACAATGCAATACAATGGAATAAATATAAGAATAAATCTTTACCAGATGAAAGTAGTATAACCATGACGATACAACAAATTGCACCGAATATTATGAATATAATACTTAATTTAGATACGTGAAATTCTTGCGACATCGTTAAAAATAAGATTTTCAGCGTATAAAAAAATTTCTTCAGCGGTTTTCAGACAATGAACTATGAATAATGTATTACGTAGCAACCAAATACAAATTGAAATAAAATTCGCAAACAAGATTTTGAAATGAATTCGGTTGTTTCGCAATATTTAATTTAAATCGAAGAGTACGAAAAGGAATATTTACTATTTTAAAATGATTAATGGTGTGGCAAAATAGAAGGCCAAAGAGGTGTTGGCAGGAGGCAAATCTCCTGGCTCCGCAATATTCGTGATTGGACTGGCATAAGGGGCTTTGGAGATCTTTTTCGGGCAGCCGGGGACAAAGATGTCTACTTTCAAGAGATATTCAACGTTGGGGGGGACCTGACAAGACACTGAGAGAAGAAAAATGTGACGAAAATAATGTTATAATTTGTTCAGTCAAACAGTGTTTATTCTACTTTATATTTGTTTGTGCTCTTCTGATGATGAGATGAACACCTTGAAACCAGTAGGATCATACCGTTTTATTAAGTGGAATAAACAGTGTTTGGTTAAACAATGTTCATGCCTTGACTATAAATAATATTATTTTAATTTTATTCAAGAACTTAAGAGAACAATTGGCTTCACCGTCTATAGATCAGATCGCGTTTCCGGTAGAGGTGGAAGCACCGCGATCCTTATCTGATACACTATCCATCATACCCAACTCCTCACACCCGCCCTGACAAACTTGGAGGCTACTGCCATCAGCCTCAAGGTTGACAGGGAGACAGTCACAATTGTGGCACAAACAGCGAGAAGAAACCCTACAACACCACATCCTCGCTTGGACCGTGAAGTTCTATAAAAGCCAACAAAATCACAGAAATCCCTTAGTCGCTGCCCTGGGGGCTTACGAGAGTAAATCCGACCTACCCTTCCGTTATAAGCACAAGCTCCCGAAGCATTATCTGTTGCCTGACTAGTCCACCTACAGTATTAGCTGGGACGACCAAGGTCTGAGTGAATGTGATGGAATACAAGTAGCTTGAACGAGTGGACTTGTTTTTGCTGAATAATTAGTGTAAGAATTGTTATCTAGTTATAAGTAGTATGTAGGTGTTAATTATTTCTAAGATCTCATATACTCGTATTAAGATTGAATAAATAAAATAAAATGATATGTAGGAAAATAAGATTAAGTAAGTTCATAAATTATAACATATAATTAAGAATACTTAAGTAATAAATTTGTATATAGGTATAGCCTTGACAAATGTTTGTTCAATAATTTACTTTGTTTAATAAAAAAAATAAAAAATTCATAAGAAAAGTGTAATATTTAACAGTAAACCAATAATAAAGTTTATCATGATAATAATTAAAAACTTAAACAATCGACTTAACAGGAAAAACACACAAACAATACAAATAAAATCAATTCCTGTCATAATGCAGAGCATTTGACGTATTAGGTGAGAAAGTTGGGGATGAGGGATAGGATAAAAATAAGATAGTGGATAAATACCAGTAGCTAACGGATCGTATTTCGTAGCTGAGGGCTGAGAGATAATATGAAAATAAGTTAAGTAATAAAAAACACGAATAATTAGAATGATTCGAAAATCAATTAGTATAATTTTATCATTCAAATTTATCCAAAATAAATTTCATGAAGCTCCTCATGAGAATACTTAAAAAAATAATATAACACGTGAGGGATTCCAAATTTACTCAGGTAATCCAAAATATTGTAGTATATTTAACAATGAGTTCACAACAGCATGTAAAGATACTGATATTTCAAGTAAGTAAACGCTCGCTGGACTCTGTGTTGATCACCACGAGCGTATTAATGTTGTGGTTGTGAAAGCGGGTGACTTAGGGTGCCAAACACGCGTTCACGTTGCGATCGTAAGTGCGAGTGGTTAAGTTGTAGCTTATTGTATTCTTATCATGATTTGGTAAGGTTTTTGACATCACCTTGATAATGAAGGCAGCAACAATTTCGAAACGTTGGCCATCATTTCAGATAACTCAACATGGAAAGATCTCTGAAAAACATTTAAAACTAGCGGAACTAGAGCAATCCTGAAAATCTGGAACATTTGTTCCACCCATCCTGTCGTATAGCTCATGACTGTGCATCGTGACTTCCATGATAGCCTCTGATGACTCGTCTCCATAAATCCCTGAACTCCGCGGCTCGAAGGGCAGTTGTTAAGGATAGTCCAGTTACGTCTTTCTCTTGGCCAGTCCAACACATTGGGATTTTTTTCTCTTGTGTGTTGTATCATATTTCCACGCCTCCAGTTATCACAAACATCCCCAAACTGTCTCTTTGGCCACGTACAATGCGCCCAAAGAATCGGAGGACTCGTCGAAGGCATATTGTCGACAATCTATCGGTGATTCTTAGTTCTTCGAGAATGGAGGCGTTAGTTCACCTTGCTGTCTATGAAGTTCGTAACACCCTTCTCTAGCACCACATTTCAAATGCATCTATTCTATGTCTCTCGCTTGCTCTGTGTCCAAGTTTCCGCGCCATACATGAATATTGCGAAAACGAGAGACTTAATTAGGCGTATTTTCGTCGTAATGGTAAAAGTTCCGCGTATGCTATGTATGATAATACAAGAAAATATTGAAAGAATCTAGATTGATGAAATGTATGCTAAATGTGTCGAAAGGTGTATTGTTAAGTTTTAAGCATGTTGAATTATAAAAGTTTCATTAAAATATTTCAAAAGGTTAGTTTTAATGAGAACGAAATGTAAAACAATGATTTAAATTAAACTCTGAAAGCGAGAAGTAGGAAATATGAAATGTGGGGAAATTGAGGCAAATGCATTAGATTGGGTGGAAATATAATTTGAAATCAGCGTAACACTGATGAAATAACTCTGTTTCGTCAGAGAGAGGATATGAGAGCTTTCCTTGCACTTTGGGGCACATTAACCACATATAGTTTCTTAATTAACAGGGAACTTAACTATGGTTCTCGGCCTATCAAATAATATATAAAACACTAAGATGATTCTGATTTGTACGTGGTTCTAAATACCAAGTCTTCAAATCATTCTTAAAATAAAATTGGGGGTCGTCGCGGTGTTTAAATAATACAGATGTCCTGGCTCCGTAAAATTAAATTTGAGAGTGGACCGGAATACAATGAATCCAAGAACTGTTCCATAAGGCGCAGGACAGAGAGGCCTTTGTCCGTGTGATAGCCGACATCGGGGGGACCTAACATGATACGAGTAGAAGTAGAAAAAGTTATAAAAAATAATTATGTAGGAAAGCTCACAAGTCTACAAAAGTATAAATATTTTGCCGGTTTAATGATATTTAAAATAAAGGAAATATAAAAAGAGAGAGAAATTGTAGAAGTTGAATGACAATGTGTGTGGATGTAGAAAAAGTGAAAAATGAGTGTCGCGTTAGGAAAGTTTCGCACTGTCTCTTATCTATTTATCCTAACATGGTATGTACATGGTATATGTTTGGTACTGTAGTAATCTCTTTTAATAGTGAGCACAAGTCAAACTATGGAATTAAGCTTAATCTACTACGAAAATGTTGAGAAGACTAAATAAGTGTGTCGTGATAGGAAAGTCAGGCACTCTTTTTCTAACAGTATATTATAAGCATTGTTAGTAAGTAATAATTGAAGTAGATTGACTTCGATTAAATACAATAGAATGGAGTCAATTCTCAAATTAGGTCAACGGGTCATTTTAATATAAGTTTTGACCAGTTCACCAGTGGTCACATAAAGGTCGTAGGAACAAAAATACTCGTATGTACTATACGAGTAATTGCAAATGTTTTCCTGTTGAACCTTAGCTTAACTGTGTAGAATAAGGTTTTTTTAAACAAGTAAATTCATTAACAGTTATATAGCATGAATCATGACTTCACAAACAAAATATAAAAAAAATCACTTGACATTTTCTCTGATCGATGTTTTCTGAATTATTTCAGTACAGAACTCATGTAGGAAAACGGAGCTCCTAGTATAAAAAATGATGAATTCTCAGAGTTTAGGTCCAACAAGATGACACATTGTTCGTTAACCAGACAAGTAATTGTTCTTCGGCTTTTTATTAAAGTGTTGAAGATATATCGGCGCTGTTATGGGAGCTCTTTATTATTTAATGGTTTGCAATAGATTGGAGTGCGGCTTAATCTTATGAAACCTAAGAAAAATCCCTGATGCATAGTTGAGAGCCCATAAGAGGTTTTTGTGACACCTTTATTGTAAAGAGTATGAGTTCTATCCCACATTTTTAATGGGTATGCTTGAACATTACTTCTAAAGCGTTATAAGAAATCTACATATCTGTTTATACAGATACAAATTGCTAACGGTGAAAATAGCAAACCCGGACAGCTATTTACGCCATAGTGAATTTAGATTGTTTTCGATGCCCTATTCACAAACTGACCTATTAAAATCGTCACTACTAATGAAAGAATGACCTCGTTGAATTTTTTTTCTGATATCGATATCTTCCACATCTCGGTGGATAAATTACGGATTAAACAGAATGGGCATTGTGGAAAACCCCGGCTGCGAATGTAGTCTGGATGATGAAACTATAGACCATGTATTTTTCAGTTCTCTTTTGCGAGACATATTTGATTTATTAAATACCTCTTTGCCGCGTCCAATACACGTTGCGTTTCTGCTTTCTTCGTGGAACTTTTCCACTTATAGATCGATTGTTAATTTTTTTAAGCTTAATCTGCTAAAACTTTTAATGGTCTAGAATTGTAATTTAATTTTTTTAAATTATATTGACTCACGTAATTGCATTACGATTTGAATTTGATGGCATAAATCCTCCTAGTTCGGATGGATTGTCCATTAAAAAAAAGCTCCTAAATAAACTTTGTAAGTATAACTGAGTCATTTCACAGGAAAGCACGAGTAAAATTTTTCCTGTTATCATTATATTATATTTAGACTTTAAATAATTAATTTTTTTCTAGTTTTTTCATATAAATAAATATAGGTTTATTGAATGACTCAAATCGCTCGTGCAGAATGTCCATCGTGGCATGCGCTGTGTGGCACGTAGCGCCGTGTTATTGGAACCACATGTCGTCGGTATCCATATCATCCAGTTTAGGCCACCATAAGTTGCTTTTCATCGATCTGTAGCGCTCGCCGTTGACGGTTATGGCAATGCCAGTTTCGTTTTGGAAGAAGTACGGACCGATGATTCCGACAGACCAAAATCCGCACCAAAAAGTGACTTTCTCGGGATGCATTTGGTGCTGGTGTACGTCGTGTGGATTGGTATCGTCCCAAATTCGACAATTTTGCTTGTTCACACATTCATTCATCCAAAAATGGACCTCGTCGCTAAAGATTATTTTTTTGGCGAAATTTGGGTCAACTTCCAATTGCTCCAGAGCCCAATCAGCGAACACAAGGCGTTGTCTATGGTCGTTTACCTTAAGTTCTTGGGTCAGTTGGATTTTATACGGGTGCAGACCCAAGTCCCGACGCAAAATTTACCAAATTGAAGTCGCAGAAAGACCAAATTTTTGTGAACGACGACAAATTGACTGCCTCGGGTTTTCTCGTACACTCTCACGCACAGCAGCGATGTTTTCAGCAGACCTTGCGTTTCGGAGACGTACGGGTATTGGTTGATTATTTATCGAACCGGTTGACTCGGATTTGGCCACCAAACGTCGAATAGTCGACTCGGCAGGACGGTTGTGGTGAGGATAAAAATCACGTAATGCGCAGAACGTTTCTCGAACGGAGCACTGATTTTGAAAACAAAAGTTGATAATTTGCACATGTTGTTTAACGCTATAGCCTTCCATGGCGATTCGCCATACACTACTAAACAATTCACAACAAAATTTGACAGATGTTGCTTTAACAACATGGCCGCTATAACCTAACAAATTTTGAGCGTCCCTATTGAAAGACCCTGTAGCATGTACATACGAGTATATAAATAAATTTCGAAATTGCACATACGAGTATATGTCAAGATAAATAGCAGAAAATATATTTAAGAAAGAAGCTATCAAAATGTTCATCTTATAATATCCCCTCGGTCGAGATACAATGTACGTTATTTAATGATTACAATTATTTTTGTAAAATGGATTTCAGCAGGATTTCGGTAGAAGCTGAATTTCAGCTGGATTTCGACTATTACCTTTTGCAGAGGGTCTCATGATGCAACTTTCATAAATGAAATGAAACAATAATTTGGTAAAACGTTGAGTAAAAATTTACAATAAAAATAATATATTAAATTAATACTTTTCAGTTATTTAAAAAGGATGTAAGTATGGTTTACAATTTAAAAAAAGATTTTTTTTTAGTGTCAACAGAAACTCTTTAAATTACTATTAGTTGTTTGCTGATGGATTTCGAAAGATAATGGTGTAGCGGGAAAGCCAACAGCGCATGCGCTGCGCTGTACTACGATCATTACCGAATTTCATACGGAAATTGTCGAAGGTTAGTTTACATGGATTGTGTATTTGTATTGTAAGTATATTAGGCTGCGTATCCATTGCGGCTATATCGGGCTTTAGAATGGCGGGATATGGCGCGCATTGTGCTATTTCGAAGGTTTGATATAAAATGAGAAATATCTTATTTATTCGGATACTTTAAAATGTCTTTTAGTTTTAAATGTTAAATTCGTTATTATTCAGTTCTTTTTTATCATTTCGCGCGAGAAGGGTATGGACTCATGGTCACTAGAAATATGGAGGGCCACTGAACCAGAGATAGATTATCTTTACGCTGTAGTTACTAGGTGAAAAGCGTTTCGAACCCATCTTTGCCACATACTCTGAGGACAATAGAATGCCGGGAGAATTGGAGAAGACTGTGCACAACAAATGCAGTTTTGGTGTAGTCATGTTTCTCAACTTACACAAGAAGAAATGTTAAATTAAGTCCAACTATCTTGTTGCTAGTCCTATATATGACCTTACTTTATGAACTTTGTGGCCTAGTTAGGGAGACGTCTGTCTTCTAGCTTCGAGTTTTAGATTCGATTCCTGTTGGAATCCAGATATTTTAAAAATGTTTTTCACTTAAGGTTTATTTCCCATATTTATGGTTGGTTATAAAAGATTGTCAAATGACAAGTTGTACTATATACAACAAAATTATAATACAATACAATTAAAAAATAAAGCAGATGAAGAAGCTATGTGTATGGTAGACAGTTTCGATATTAAAATAAGCATAATTATGGAGCTGGCGTAAATAGGACTGGTGATAGGACTTCATTTAGGTCTTGATATCCCTACATTTAAAACAAAGGCAAATAAAACTAAAAATGTGTTATCGAAAAATTGTTATGGAAAAAACGCATGAAATATTACAATATAAAGATTATTTGAATGTTCAAGGTCAACTTCCTTTTTTTAGTCCATTACGCTATTTTCAGATCAGTATTATTTATTTAAACATGACAAGATATAAAAAAAAATATCAAGAAAACAAGAGGTAATTTTAAATGGATACACAATTTATATATATCCAGGTTTATTGCCTTTCATTTGTCACGTTTTCAGGGAAC
This sequence comes from Odontocerum albicorne, assembly GCA_949825065.1. Lineage (NCBI taxonomy): Eukaryota > Metazoa > Arthropoda > Insecta > Trichoptera > Odontoceridae > Odontocerum > Odontocerum albicorne. The sequence goes on from OX463859.1 coordinate 15,587,611, forward strand.
TAGAATTTTGCTTGTATTTTAATGAGAACATATAACATGGACAAATAAGTTGATACTTTTTTCCGATTATTGATTGTACAATACCCAATTGTGAATTCTCACCAACTCAATAAACAGTAAGACTCAATTACATATAATTATCTCGAGAGTCAAACCCCGCAAATGTTATCATTCCAGCACACAATCACCAAAAACACACTACACTCAAGAGTTCACACAAACCTTTGACACAAGTCATCATTCCCGCAGAGCCCTAGCATTCTAACTCTTATCGCAATTATTTAACTCTGACCTGGTTTCCACCTTCAGATTGAATGTGGAAACCAGGTCAGAATTAAATAATTGCGATATGACCAAAAACTATTAATAAATTTTCAATTGGTGCATGCCTGTTAGCACCGTCATGCATACTCGAATTCTTATAAACCTTTACGAACCATTTTCGAAGCATTTGGGGAAATTTTAAGTAGAAATATTACTTAAAAATATCACATTACTTTCTCAAAGCCCCAATTTATTCCCATATTAATTCCTATTTTCCTTGAGAACTATCTTCTATTTTATTTTTTTGTTATTTTAAAAAAATATTGTTTTCCTACACAATGTTAAAGACACGATCATGGATACCAATAAAAAATATGAAAAAAAACTGGTTGATTGGAAGAAATTGCTTTAAAGCAATTAATTCGCCAGATATACATGGATAAAATTGTTAAATAAGTAATATATTTAAATTGTGCTTTAAGTCAAATATGCGCTACATTACACATTAACATAGCCCAATATAGCAAATCAAATCAGCTATCTTCTTATACAGTTCCAGCATAGCTCTACGATGGTAGGAATCTCACGACATTTACGTAACAACGATTGGGCCTATATTGATTGTTTTGATACCGTTACAATGAATGCATAAGTATTCCATTGTCAATGTATAAATACCTGGGACTTAAATGTCAAAGCAGTCTGTTGGGGGAATTGCCAGTTGAAAGAAATAAATATATAGGTATTCTGCTTTATATCACCCTTTTCAGAATACGCCAAAGTTTAATCAATATTTAAAGTATTGATAAGAATTTAACGACTGTTTTATTACATTTTTATCTTTAATACTATGAAATAAAACCAATGAAAATTCGCAGAAACTTTTTATCAGGTTCATTATTAGAAATTGTTGTATTTTGAGTTTAAATACATTTGTATTTGTGGTAGATAAATATTCATTTGTTTATTACTCATCATATATATCATCACACCTTGTCTTTTACGGGGTAAGCAGATATAACAGAGGTCCAGACTTTTTGATCCAATGACATAATTTTCGCCTCCTTCACATTCATACATCTTGTCACGCATATCTTCTATTACTCATACTTCTCACTTAATTTTCTTTAAAAATCTGGTCCAATTAATTAAGTCACGTTTTGCTCAATTTACCTTTTCACGCACTCGATACACTTCTGATATTTACTCGTACATAAGCTTAGTCTTTTTTTTCATTCAATCTCTCCACATGTCCAAACCATCTTAATGTTTTTCTTCATCTTACTTAAAATATCTATGCATTTATTTATGTCTTTATTCTGCCTTCTTTCAAACATTGACACTCGTATCCACAGAATTAATCTTAATTTTACCCTTTTTCTACCAAGTCAGAGTTTCACTTCCACAAGTCAAGGTGGGCGCCAAAATACTTTTATGTAGTATCACTTAATGTAATATATGTATATTATACACATATATTACATTAAGTGTTCCAAATGTTTACCTTATCCCCTGTCGCTACCCTATTTTCAATATCCCTTTCAACTTACCCATCACATATCAACATACTGTTCAGATAACAGAACTCGTTAACTTGCTCCAGTTTCCTAAGTTCACCCATACATTTCACACATTTTTATCAAAACCCCTTTCTATGATCATTTATTTATTATTATTATATTACACTTTTGTTGGATACATTATACCTCGGCGGGCTTATTGCAATAAGGCAATTTCTGTCAACGAACCGGAAAAATGTTTAAGTATAAATATTATGATACATTTATTTATTGTAAAGATTTATAACACTTTAAGTTCATTTAAAAGTAATAGCATCATTTACTAAATCAAAGATAAAATAAGAACAAATAAAAAAAACACGTAATTCACAATACACACGATTATTTCTAAAATAACCTGGTGAGCTTATTGTCATATGGAAATCTCTTCCAACCAACTAAAATAGTTTAAAGAAGTGTTAATTGAAATTGAGACTAGATTCTTTTCTAAAATATCTGGGTTCCAAACTCGTAATCCTCGAGTTGGTAGACAGGTGTCTTAACTAATAAATTAAAATAAATCTGACATTGACTTGTAGCAAATTTTTACGATTAAACCGTTTTTGTTTCATAATGGGTTTTTGTTTGTATCTTTGACAACCTCCGTGGTCTAGTTGGTAAGACGCTTCACATCAAACCGGGATTTTCAGGTTCATTTCCGATGGTGCTTAAAAAATTACAAAAATGATTCCTGTTTGGTTAATTAGTTCCGATAACAATGTTCGCACGGTATATACATACATGCGAGTGATGTTGCTTCTTCATATGAAATAATGCGAGTTCCAACCTACTCCAGAGTTTGAAACCAAATTAGTTCTGATAACAATGCTCGCACGCTATCGCACGTTTTAAACCAAATAACTCGATTAATAGGTAAAAATAATGATGTCTTACGTGACGATCTTAAATGTATCAATTCAGATATGTTGAGGGACACCAAACCAATTAATTAGTAGCCATGACTATCTCTTAAGAATACTGAATTAAAAGTATTGAGTAACAGTTAAACAATTAAAATTAAAAAAGGAAAATAAGAATTAGGAAGGGTAATTATATTAGAGTAAGGAGTAAGTTATAATTTGATATAAATAATGCTTCATAAATTGTTGAGCCAAGAATATATGTTAGTTCCGAGGTAAAGCTTAGTGAACTGAAAAATACGATGCATAGAATGAGGTATGATGCGTTGGAATACGAAGAGTGCTCAGGCCGCCAGATCGGAGGGACAGTCCATGCTAAAAAAGAAAACTGGATTTTTCCCACATACTTGTACATTGAGGACTTTTTGAATTGTTCAACACAACAAAATGGGTATACAGAATGTGGATTTTTTTAAATCCTTTTTTACTTCTCTTATTTTGTACATAGTACACAGTGAATTTATTGCCATGTGCCAATATCTTTAAACTAAATAGAAAACGGAAATCGAATCCATAACCCCCGGGTCAGGGGTAACGAAGGTTGTCTTAAAAAGAACTATCATTGTCAGTAACAAATTTTTGGTGGATATAAGAAGGATTTTGTATACACCATAACGATCCATCACGCCGGTTGTCAGTGGGCAGAGAGGACAGAGTACCAGACTTTCCTATCTCGATACACAAATTTCACCTTTTCAACATTTATTCACCCTCTCATATACCTCCTACAATTGTTCTTCCTTCTTTCAAAATATATTTTCTTCTTTCGAAATATCATTCACTTGATCTAACCACACTTTCTTTGGTCTTCCTCTTCCACGCCTTCTACTCACATTTACACTGTATATTGTTTTGTTTATTTTTCTTCATTCATTTGTTCCACGTCCTCAAACCATCCCCGAGTGTTCTTCACCTTAACACATTAATTAGCCTTAAGTTCACATTCATCCATTATCACTTATTATTGCTTAGTTTGTCATACATTATCACCACACACGTATTTTTTCAGTTAACGCATTTATTCGGCTTGTTTCTGCATTTTTTATGCCTACTTTTTACTCCCATACATACCAAGTTTTTTTTATCTAATTCTAAATAAAGAGCCACTTTCGAAAATCATTTTATAAATTTAAGTATATACGAAATATTCTTGAAGAGATAGTTTATTAGAAAACAGCTGAACAATTCATAGTGGTGCTGGTATTAGATAACAGGGGTTTCTGCTTTGAAATATAGTGTTTTTGAGGCACAATCAACACGTTTTAAGGTTCTATAACACTGTTTAATTAAGATAGTTAATTTGTGAAATTTGGAGTTGGAGAACCAACAATACATAAACATTTCTTTGAGATTAATAATTTATAATTATTAACGAGACAGATAAGAAATAATGAATCGGTAAATCATGATTTAAGGCTTAATGAAGGGCTTATATGTCTTTCGACTCCTATTATAAACTCAGAATTATCATAAACATCACTCCATATCCCTATTAAGGTAGGCAGAGAGAATCGATCTGCACTACCATATATTAATTTTCTTCTTAACGATCCTCTCCACGCCGGAGGTAGGCAATCATAATTATTATACGGGAGGTAGGCAATCATATTTAAACATTGTCTGCAGCTGCTCTGAACAATGTCTTCATGCAACAATGGAACCACTCTCTTCGGTTCTTCAGCCTGGAGTTTTTTCTTCTTCCTATACTTTGTTTTCCTTATAACCATGCAACATGACTTGGATGGATTTCATTTTTATTTCCTCTTATGAAATGTCCAAAGTATTCCAATCTTTTCCTCTTAATGCAAGTGAGTACTTCTTCATGTTTCTTCACGCGTCTGAGGACCTCTTCGTTGCACACTTTGTCAACCCTGGAAATTTTTAACATTTTTCTATAGCACCATATTTCATATTGTTTTGTGGTGGCTTGGGTGCGTGTCCAATTCTCTACGCCATAGGTACTAAAATGGTTTAACATCGTACAATGCGCATTATATTAAATTAATACAGGAATCATTTTTTCTCATCTGCCACGTTCATACATCTCATCGTACATATTCTTCTGTTGTAAGAATTATGTCGAATAAGGTATTGTGCGAACTCTTTTGTGTGTTATATCTTTGATTTATTAATTCATTCCTTATCATACCCACCCATAAATATGGATTTCATAAAAAGTTATCCCTGGATTACAAATTTATAAATTGTTTATTGATAAAGAGACGCGTAGGCCAAGTACTGTGGTAGATAGATTGACCACGACTTGGGTAAATTTCTTTACCTTTTAACAGACTTCTGTTTCGTTGAAAATCGCCAGCACAATAAATTTACCAGGTTGTACTGTATTAAATCGAGAAATGCAATTCCAGGGTGTCTGCGTAGAAAAGTACAAAGATCTGTAATTTTTGCCTCTCATATAATGGATACGGCGTACCGTCAGCGCTGTGGCCTAACGGTTCATACCTAGGGAGCAGAAATCTCAGGTTCGATTTCTGGAGGATTCACTTTGTGATTCTGGTTTTACTCGTAGACCTGACTTCATCTTAATTGTCATTTTTATGTAGTGAATTAATTAAGTGCTTTACACTTTTTTTCATGATCGTAAATAAAAAATACAATAGCTTATTATGTTCTGTTGGAAGAGAGCTTCGCATCAGTATACACATGTGCAAACTGTTTAAAAGAAAAATAGTAAATCCCTCATCGACCTATACATTTCTAATTTATGTGCCCGACAGTTACTTAAATCGTGGGAAATTGAGATAAATTTTGGCAACCTGTTTTCGAATAAGAGTATCATCACGGGATAATTTTAATAAATACATTTTTAGAGCTCGATAATTTTCTTGGCCCGATGGATCGATTAAGAATCGAGATTTCTTAGTTTTTGTATATACGAGTACAATTAAAGCACTTCACTATTTTTATTAATTTTAAGTACAGTTTCTTTGAGTACTATCTCCAACTATCGTATTTTTTTTTCTATTGATGCATAAATTGTTTTGGTATAATGCTAGCATAAACATGTATGAAGTTTTCTGTGCTCATTTATAATAAAAATGAATAGAAGTACCTTCTGAAACAGGAAACTGGTGCAAAAAAATGGAAAGCATGAACATATTATCCGCACAACAAAGAAACTCGAGTATATCTATTCACTAGAGTGTAAAATAAAAAAAATGCATTGAAGTGTTGTGTTATACATCACGCCACAAGATCTCAAAGCATTTAACACTGTGATTCAAAAGTTTCTAGCTTGGAAAAGTTAGAGCGTGTATACGCCGATACCACGCCGGCCACGCTCACAGCATGGTCAGCTGATGTTCAAGTTAAAATAATTATACTTCTACGCTCGATAAAACTCGTATGATGGGATCAAACTGAACTGAACCCCGACCTTCATTTGTAAAGCTGATAGAAGACATGTTGAATTTTGAAATGTTTAAAATTAAATATCGTGCCGTAATCAAGTTTCTATCAAAATATTATAGAAGCCTGTCCACGGAGAAGATTTTCTGTACACAGTTTTTAAACGTGGTTTAATTTCGGCCGGGCTCTTTTCTATTGAAAAAATATTACGAAATAGCACGTCTTCTTTTGACTTTTGTTGATACACTATTGAGGGTCGAAGTACCAAGTTTTAAATATAGCATCGCTAGACCGTGGTCGTGGCCGGTGTGGTAGGCGTGGCACCTATCCATAAATGCTCTTATTTGTTTAAGCCGGAAACTTGAAGACTTAAGTGGATTTTAAGCATCAGCACAACAATATATTTCAGATTCATTGTCGGAATTCGTATCCGGAATGTCAAAGTTTGAAGCAAATATATTAACTTTAAGGATGTGGTGCTGATGGTTATCTACAAATTTTACTTTTTCATCGCATTTACAAAAGTCTAGTTAGTTGATTACCATATGTATAAAAAAAAATTTCAAACCATCTCGTAAGATGTAAAAATGTCTGAATTAAGAAAATTAGACAAGTATGTTAAATTTAGTTTAGTTTTCAATGTGAGTTCTAATAAAACAATAAGACTTGATACGATCCCACAACCAACTTTTTAAATGGTAGATAAGCTTATTAATTTTTGCCAAGGCAAACGCTTCGTCGTGCTGACGAAGGTTTTTCTCAATGTTATTTTTTATAACAATTTTCCAAAATTATTTATGTAAATTCAATATACGTTCAACATTTCATTGATGGGATTTAAAATTCCTGTAAATCATTTTGTATTATACGAGTGCATATATGGTTCAGACACAGTATTTCTAAGAGTGCTTTGAAGACAATGAAAAAAACATTAAAGAAAATGTTTTCTACGTTCTTCAGCCAGTAGAGTTTTTTGAAAAATGATAAAAGAGAGTGGTATCAAAATCTGCTAAGATGATTGTCCTCAACAGTTTTCTTAAACCAACTTTGATGTATCGAATTTAAAGGTGGACGAGGTAAAACACTTAAAGAAACGAAAAACACTAAAGGACGAGGAAAAATACTTAAAGAAAAGAAAAATACTTAATGACGAGGAAAAATACTTAAAGAAAGGAAAAAGACTAAAGGACGAGGAAAAATACTTAAAAAACGGAAAAATACTAAAGGACGAGGAAAAATACGTAAAGAAAGGAAAAAGACTAAAGGACGAGGAAAAATACTTAAAAAAAAAGAAAAATAGTGAAGGACGAGGAAAAATACTTAAAGAAAGGAAAAATACTAAAGGACGAGGAAAAATACTTAATAAAAAAGAAAAATACTAAAGGACGAAGAAAAATACTAAAAGAAAGGAAAAATACTAAAGGATGAGGAAAAATACTTAAAGAAAGGAAAAAGACTAAAGGACGAGGAAAAACGCTTAAAGAAAGGAAAAATACTAAAGGACGAGAAAAAATACTGAAAGAAAGGAAAAAGTCAAAAGGACGAGGAAAATACTTAAGGAAAGGAAAAATTCTAAAGGACGAGGAAAAAGACTTAAAAAAGGAAAAAATACTAAAGGACGAGGGAAAATACTAAAAGAAAGGAAATATACTAAAGGACGAAGAAAAATACCTAAAACAGTTTTCTTGAACCAACCTTGATGTATCGAATTGAAACGTGGACGAGAAAAAAGACTTAAAGAAAATAAATAAATGCTATAATATGCGTGCACTGTGAAGAAGGCAATGTATGACAGAATTCGAAATGAAGTGATCATGGATTACGGTAAAATTAAGGCTGGTATATTAAGTAAGACCACAAAGAGCAATCTGAGAAGGGTTGAATATGTAAAGCGAATGAATGAAGAAATATTTTGTGCAAATGTGAGTGAAAGGCGTAGAAGACCAAGAAAAGTATGGCTGGATAAAGTGAATAAAATCTTAAATGAAGGAAAGTAAAAAATAATATCATTTGTAGGAGTTATTTGGGAATGTGTAAGGATGTTTAAGAGGCGAAATAAATGTGTAGAAAATAGGAAAGTTCTCTTGCTTTCTCTTCTCTGCCTACCTCAAAAGGAAAACGCCGTGATGACATATACGTACGGGTATGTGTATGTAATAAACATTATTTCAATAATGCGAACGACCTCCGTGGTCTAGATGGTTAGACGCCTGTCTTCTAACTCAGTGGTTGTGGATTTGATTCACGTTGGTACCCAGATACTTAAAAAAGATTTCACTAAAAGCTTGTTTAAAAACCTTTCTGGCTGGTTGTAAGAAATTGTCAAATGGAAATAAACCCGCCAAGGTGTAATGTTTTTAATTATCTTATTCGTATGATACTTTTCCATTAATCCAAATTAGTGATACATCGATATTGAAGAGCGTGACTCGGAGACAATAGTTATAGGTTCAATTGAACTAACCTTCGGGTTTAGGCACGGATATCATTGTTTGGAATCACACATGTAAGCAATGTACAACCGCACGCAAAAACGACAATACCACTCGTATACATCTAGCACGTGTGAGTATTGTTACCAGACGAACTACTTTACCAGAGTGGAACTATTTTTTTTTTGGTGCCTTCGGGAATGAAACCCTAAACCCCCGACTGACTAACTTTCATTCAAGCGTCTTACCAACTAGGTCATGGAGGTCGTCACTGTATATAGATATAATGAAAGTGTAATACGAAAGTAAAATACAATTTTTTTTATACATCGTCGTTGCTGGACCTCGTAGTCGAGGATCTCCTTCCACTACAACGTCAAATCAGTGGGAAAACGAAGCAGTGCCGTGGAGTTTTTTGTTATTTTTTTTAAAGTGATTCGTTGCACACTAGTTATTTCACCGGCTACACGTTGTACTAGATGCGATGGCAAACCGAAATAAGATGATTGGAGCACACTGGTATGTTTTTCCCTTTTTTTTTGAAAGAATAAGTCATAGGTATGCTCATATTCCTGAATATGTACTAGGTGAAAAAATACCTGTGTCATTCGAGGGGAGTAACATAGCGTGGAGTTCGAACCGGCGACCTTCCACACTGAGGACTAGTGCGTTACCGCGTGGCTATGCACCTCATCTATTTAATGCAGTCATTTATATTACGTTGTCCAGAAAGTAGTTTTTATATCTCGGATGGATATTGTTAGGTCTAGTGTTGTGGGTCGGTTGAAAAAAATCAAACTCCGACTCTAATTATAGTACATATATTGTTAAGCATGTGTTATACTTAATTACGTGGCGTAACTAGTAAAATGTAGGTTTTTTGGAAAAAATATCTACGGGAACTCCTCATCATAGTACACGTTATTTGTACTAGATGGCAGATAGTTCATAATTTCATAATGTAATCCGACTCCATTCAAAACCGACCGACTCTACGACTCCGAATCCTAACTTTGACTCCGACTCCTAACTCCGTTCCTAGCTCCAACTTTGACTCCTAACTCCGACTCCGACTGTACAGCCCTGGTTAGGATATCATTTTTGTTGCTAACTAAATTCCAGACGTGGTCAATGTATATTATTGTGAAAGGTAATATTTAAGCGCATTTTTAGTCTACATGAACTCAAATTACGTGAGTGAGTTTTTGGAACAAAATAAAGGTTTTTTGGGGGCTTAGTGCGTTTTAACTACCGCAAGGAAAAAAACATGTAACATTAACAAAAAAAAAATATGTGCAGTGTATGGCGACGATGTAGTAAGAAATAATGTGTCGATATGGTTTAAAATATCCATAATGGTGATATGGCTCTTCAAGATAGTGTCGACTTTGGAAGGTCGATTTTCAATGATGACGATCAAATCAAGGTTTTAATCGAGAATATCTAGCGTTCAAACACACGATAAATTATTAAGATACTGAAAAAAATTAAAAATAAACTTCCACGAGTATTACCGCAATTTTGCGTATGGATTTGAACTAAAAATATGAAATTACTTTCGGGACAACCCAATACTTTATTACAACATATAATGACCATACAAATCCATTCCCTGAAATGTTGGTGATATGATGAAACTACGTAGATAGCGTACGAATAGGGGAAACTCGCGCATTGTAAGTTTTTCCGTCGTGCGATATCGAAAAACGATTGTAATATCTGAGATTGTATCTTTCCACAAAGAGTTTTACGACTATTCTTCCGATAATAAGGCAGAGAAGTTAATCTAACCCAGGATGATGCAAAAGGGTAAGGATATGGTTTTATTTTCATGTTTTATATGTTTCCAAAGAATATGCGAATCTATAGGAAAATAATTTATAAACTAGATTTTATCTCCCTTTCCCCTAAATGTGAAAAAAATGTGATGGGGTTAGCAAAATATACATGGATATGAATGATGCTTGAAACAGTTAATAAGTTTTTAAAAATTATGCAGGATATTTTAAAAATAATGTATGGATATTATACTTGTAGAATATATTATATATCAGAAAAAAAAAACATTTCTCTGTCGAGGTAGGCAGAAAACTCAGGGCACCACACTTTTCTAACTCGACATACATCCTTAGTCTCTTTCACATCCATAAACCTTTTCATACAATCTCTAGGATTTTCTTTTTTTTTTCTTTGAGAATATCATTTACTTGATCCAACCATACTTTTCTTTTTATTCCTCTTATATGGCTGCCACTCACATATGTTATGTTAGTCTTTCTTCATTCATTCCTTCTACATGCCCAAACTATCTCAACGTAACATACTTTATTCATCTTACTTAACACATTAGCCTTAAGTTCACATGTATCCCTTATCACTTTGTTCCGTGTTCTGTTATGCATTGTCACTCGATGCACGCATCTCTACAGCATTTATTTGGCTCATCTCAGTCTTTTTCCACGTCTACGTTTCACTCCCGTATATACCAGTTGGCATTAAAATAGTATTATGGAATATCATATCACCAGATTTTGTTTCTGTCCAGTTCAAGTACATGAGAAATTCAAATTAAAATGTAAGAGAAAATCTAATTAAAATTTAAACTGATCGATAAATTACCAAACTTGACATCTGAAAAACTGATAAGATAATAATTATATGCACACAATTATCTAGAATTAAAGAAACGTAGTTTTCACGTTCAAAATAATCCTTCGTTGACTAAAAAAGATCTAAATATTTTGTACGAGAATATTTCCGTTCAGGTTCTTGCCGATTTTCGTTTATTCGCTACCACAACAATTTTCCTTGTAGCGAAGGAAAATCGACGTCGTTTGGCAACACTGGAAACCGCCATCGTATTATCGGCCGCGCGGCCTCCTAGCGAGATTTTCGATTTGTTCAGTTGGCATCCGAATCTCGCCGGGTTAGGTTGGCCGCAGTGCTATACGCATTGGCACTGTACGACAACTGTCAAGATCTACACAATATTATAACCAAAATTTTATGTCGCGAATTCTTTTGACATTTCAATCGATACATTGGAACACAAACGTTTACCATTATTGAAAAAAACTACATATTTTATAAAGACTGTTGTTCTGTTTTGTCGAGGAAAAATTTCCGCTAAAGAGAAAAACAACTGAATTATAATTTGGTATGGTTAATTTGTTAAATAATTATTTTTTTATTGATACGATTTTGTAAACAATTTGATTCGATCGTTGTTATTCTGTTTGTAAGCCTTGAAATTTCTTTGATATTAATTACATTAGCAACGTTTCTCGTGTAAGTTAGTGTAGGCAAAGTTAACGATCGATTTTCTTTTTGGCAGTAATTATTTTCTTTTGAAGAACTGAAAAGCCTTGCTTGTTATTTACATTAAATTGCATTGGAGGCGATTGAAGATAAACTTCGTTGATCTTCATTGGTGAGTCATTTATAAAAAAATCGATAATTTTATTTCTTCTAATTCATTTCCAATTACTTTTATTGATCACTTTCTAATACACATGACCTAAAAAAAAATATTTAAAAATATTAAATACATATATTTCAATTAAAAGCAATTTTATATGTTTTCACTTTTGGTATTTAATGTAGGTATACTTTTAGAAATCGTTGAACTAAATGCACTTTTATTTATTTAATTATTTATATTTATTTGACATTGTTGTATTTATACTATATTATACTTTATCTTATCTACCATTTATCATCAAAGAGTTAATTTATGTTAGTTTAATTGTTTACGCAAGGAATAACACGATATTTGATAACTTGGCTGATAAATTGATTTTAAAAAAGTAACATTATAAATTTTCCACGTTGATCTAAGCATTTTTATAAATATGTGTTTAATTTTATGCAAATTATATTAAATTTAATATTTACTTGATTTAAATCATGTTTTTATTTGGAAATACGAGCCCTTTTTTGTATTTTTGAAGAATAATGCAACGACAATAATATCAAAAGTAATTTGTAGTTTGTCATATCTTTGCAAACTTCGGTGATGATTTAATATATTTTTTTGGTATAATTATATTTGAAATTCAATTTATTTCAACAATTAAGTCTATATCCTTTTATTATTATTTCAAGAATTGAAAACTATCAAACAAAATTATTGTCTTCAATGCATATGCACATATCATCACGCCGTACTTCTTTCGGTGTAGGCAGAGAGAAGATATCTCCATATTTTTCAATCAAGCACACACCTATTGTCACCTCCACATTGATATATCTCGTCAAGTACAATATTTTATTCTTCATACCTTACGTACCTTTTTCTAAAAATCTGATCAACTTGACCCAGTCACGTTTTCCTCAGTTTGCGTCTTTCACGCACACCGTACACTTCTGGATTCGCTCGGTCATTTAATTATTATTGATTTTCTCCACATGACCAAACCATCTAAGCGTTCTTTTCTTCATATTCCTTACAGCATCCATTTTTTCCACACATTAATTTCTGATGTCTCCATTCCGCCTTCTTTCATACATTGACATTCCGCATTTTTTTTTGTTCACGCGTCTCCACAACATTCTTTTGCATTTTTATCCTTCATCTGCTAAGTACAAGTTTCACTTTCATACGTCAAGGTGGACGTGCACCGACACATATAAGGCTTTTAAATATAAACACGTACATGAACCTTGTTGGCTTATATTTTAGATAGTGCAAATCAAACTTAGCAATTTTTTCAGACGTCGATATTTTTCTATATAATCTGTAGAGATTATTAGTCATGGTTATTGAGATAGGAGGTAAGTTTGGTATAAAAGTGAAATAAGAAATATTGGAGTAAATTGATGATATTTTGTATCATGAAGGCATGTTCCCACCAGATGGCTGCTTGAAATGCGACATTGAAGGAGGAGTAGCAGCAAGTATTAGAGTGAATTGTGGGTTACATTATGTGTTAACCATCCGGAAAATTTCAACACAAGCAATGGTGGCTGCTTATGTTGGAATCAACCTAAGGATGTGGAAGCAAAATATGGACGTGGTAAAAAAATTGATCAAAGTAAGATTATTGCGGTAGAAACGAGAGCATTGTGTAAAATGTGTGGTAAAAGGTGCATAACAGAATACAAAGTAAGAACGTTAGAAAAAATTGCGCACTGAAAGACGATTTAGTACTAAAGACGAAGAAAGGAGCATTGTGTGGTTCGACCATGTAGAGAAAATGAATAATAAAGGATATATAAAAGAACAAGCAGTTTGGGAAGACAAAGATAATAAGGCACGGACTAAATGAATCAAATTCAGAAAAAAAAAAAGCTTTTATAATAGTAGAGTATAAACGACAAGGTGCGAGTATATGGACGTGGCAAAATCAATAGATGTATGTCGGAATTTATTCAATTAATTTGTTTCTGTACCTGCTCCAATATAACGTGATGGTGGTGATGATAATGACATAAAATAAAAGCTAATCAAATAAGAGCTCTTAAAATTATCCAATTGAACTTATTTTTAGTAAAATATATTGCTCGAGTAGAAAAATATCGATCTTTTCTGATCGGTATTCTCTGGAATGAGTGAAATTTAATTTTCATTCATGTTTTTCACCGTGCAAAGGTTCAGATCTTCGGACCTCTAATAATATTTAAAGTATAACTACAACAATTATTTTAATTGAAGTATAAGAAAGCGTGGGCTTTGTAAAAAAAACAGAGCTCTTCAATGTAACAACACCTGGTAGTTGTGGAGGAGCTGTTTTAAGTTGTCAAGTATAGATAAAAGTTTAGATAGCGAGCGAATGCTGTTTTTGGTCCTTTACTAAATATATGCTAACGCCTAAATGTGAGAAACCACAAGATGAAGTAAAACTCTGTATACTGGTTGGTAGAATGCCTGTCCTGTCTGATTCTTGATGGTACCCAGCTTTTGGAATATAGAGTTCCACTCTGGTGTAGGGTTTTGCTTAAAGCTTTTAATACCTTTTTCTGCTTAGTTGGTAGAAGTTGCCACATGGTTATAAACCCGTCAGATTGTATTGTATGCAACAAAATTATAATACCATACATAGAACAATATAAGAAGAAAGTGCAGATTACATATTATTTGGCGACCTCCATGGCCTAGTTGGTAAGATACATATCTTCAGATACGGAATTCAGTTTAAGAAAAAAAGGTTTTCAGTTTGCTTTTTTTACTAAATGTTTCATAAAATATATTTTTTCATGTACTGTTTACAAAGACAGTATTATATATGATTCATGCAATTTAAAAAAAAAACTTAACGCCTCATAAATGTTGAGAGCTACTGACCAAAACACATATTGATAGAATACAAGTGTTTTTGTATTTGGAACACATTCGTTAAATCTCATCATAATAAATAAATTGATAAAATGAGTATGTTATATGGTATATCGCGGTTTGGAGAACGAACTCTTCTAAAGTGTGCTGGTACTTGGGACTCGATCCCGCTATTACTAAACAAATCACGTCTGACAGCTATAACAACGCCGAGCGAATCATGTACATATAATACTTTCTTTATATACAGTACAACCTTATGGGATTATTGTCACTTGGCAATCTCTTCCAACCAACCAGAAAGATGTTTATGAGTCCTTAAATAAAAAAAAACTGAAAACTTTTTTTTATATCAATCTGAGTTCCAGTGGGAATCGAACCCACAACCTCCGGATCAGAAAACAGACGTTATTAACTAGGCCACGGAGGTCATCATTATCAGCTTACGGGCTCAGAAGTTATCGTGTATTTCAATTTATTAACAAATTCGCACACATACGTATACACACACTCTGGGAAAATCGGGGTTTATACTCGTATATGATTTAAAAATTAAACATGAAACTCGATCTGAGGAACAAATGTAGAAGTTGAATCGAGTTTCTTACGATCATCAAAAAAACATCACTTTCGTAAAACAAAATTTTACGAGTTTTTGGGCAAACCCTTCTCATCTCTAAAATAAAGAATATATTATTCCATTAATCAAAGCAATGAGGTGCTTAATCGATTTAATTGATAATGTAAAAAAATGGTGTAATTATTTGATTATTGATTATGAATTCAATCAAAACTGAATCCACATCATCACAACGCTACAATAATTTGAAATTCGTTTACTTTTTCTAGTTAATTACTCACCTGTCAAACACTTCTCTTTAATTATCACTACACAAAAAAATCATTATTACACAATTAAAAACCGACAGTTTTTACTCAAGATTTTAATCTAACTCATAGACACACGTACCTTTTTTGTTCTGATAACTTAAAAACTCCTTATCAATGTAATTTATCTATCGACGAACTAAACGACCCTTAAGTGTCCCTTACATATCACAGTTACAATTATAAAACTAAAGATGACGCTTCATCACCGTCAATTTTCAAAATATAATGCATGACAATATTCAAGTACGACACGGAATGTAAAAAGAAATTACAAAATATTAGGTGTTAACATAAGTTGTGTCCGTTTTTTTTCAATTTAAAAATGAGCACCAAAAGTAAAACAAAATGGTTAAGGTTATACGTCATTTGAAAGAAAATTTTCTGCTCTATAAGATGTTGTCTTTACTTTTACGTTACATATATTATTTTATTTGATTACAAGCCTTCAAAATGGAATGTCAAGTAGAGGAAAGTGAGCATTTTCGACACCTTCTTCTGTTCGCGTTCAATCGAGGAAATAAAGTTGCCAAAGCTGCTCGCGATACAGCGAAGATGCTATGAATAAAAGGACATCTCGTCGATGGTTTTTGCGTTTCAAATACAGTAATTTCGACTTGAAAGACATGGAGCGTTCCGGACGACCAGTGGACTTCGATAAGGAACGCTTAAACCATATTATTCATGAAGAACCCCTTCAAACATTTTTCATTACCATTTTCAAACCATTTTTCATCATCAGTAATGATGCGGTAAAGGAACCTTTGCTGGTGGCCATACGTAGCTCGATGACGCGTGAGCAAACCAGTAGAAATTGTCGAACGTTGATTTTTGTTGTTTTCACTCAAAACACGTGGAACACAAACGCCGAACTTCTGGACTTTTCCCATTGATTTAAGATGGCGGTATACAGTCATGTGACTACAATTCATCTGCTCAGCCAATTCGACGGTGGTTTTGTTCATGAATAATATGGTTTAAGCGGTCCTCATCGAAATCCACTGATCGTCCGGAACGCTCCATGTCTTTCAGGTCGAAATTACCGTCTTTGAATCGCAAAAACCATCGATGAACAGTCCTTTAATTCATAGCATCTTCACCGTATTGCGAGCAGCTTTGGCAACTCTATTTCCTCGATTGAACGCGAACAGGAGGTGTCGAAAATGCTCACTTTCGTCTACTTGATATTCCATTTGGAAGGCTTGTAATAAAATAAAATATTTAACGTAAAAGCAAACACAAAATCTTGTAGAGCAGAGAATTTTCTTTCGAATGACGTATAAGCTCGACCATTTTGTTTTACTTTTGGTGCTCATTTTTTAATTGAAAAAAAAAACGGACAAAACTTATGTTAACACCCAATACAATTAATTTAATGCATTCAACAATATAAGACTTTGAGTAGGAAATAGGTAAATTTCTCTCAAAGGCAAAGAGAATACGAAATATAAAAACAAAATTACGATAAAATCGAATAACTAGTATTTCAGTTCAAAAATAAGATTGAGGGAATGCCGAAGAAATATTTTCCTTAACTCGACAACACCCACATTCAAAATATCCACCATTGATGCATTTTCACGATTCACTTTTACAACGTGCAACTGTCGTTAGCAAATTGCTATTGACACGTTTCGATTGTTGAAGGTGTGGAAACCAATTTGAACAATGTTTAGAGATATCTTTAGTATTCTTAATAAACTCGGCTTGCATTTCGGATCTTGTTCAAAATAAACTTCGTATTTTTTTCTGCTTACGAACTTTAAGATACGTTGTTAAATTTTTTCCGCATTTCTCCGTTTCTTTTTTTTTTCCTCTGGCTTTACATCCGCCGAGACTAAACTCTTGAATATTTAATGTTGTTTTCTCTTCACTGACGTTTTGCTCTTCAGGACGATAGTTCAAATTTGAAAATGTCTTAAAAAAGGAATGAGACACGGGATTTGAGAGAAATATTATTCATTATTTTATTTTCACTTTGTTATATAATTTGATGAAGTTAAAATGCAATGCATTTTAATTTCTGGTATTTTATTTAAAAAGTTCTATAGGCGAATTCTTCCTTTAAAAACTTACACTCAAATTAATTCATACAGGATAATTGGTACTTGATGCGAAGAAGGTGATAAACAGAATTATTACGTACAAAAACGTTTTTAAATAATATATTATTTATTAACTGTAATTAAAAAGGGAAATCTTGGGAAAAATATCACTGAACTACTAATTAATGAAATGACGAAATACACGAAAGTGAATCATTGATCATATTATTCATATTCAACTTAAAATTAAGCTTAGTCCGAGGGCATTTATTTCGAGCACACCTAATCACACCAAATTCATTTTTTTCTCTCTCGTATGGTTTCTCTCTCAATTAGAGGTTTTTATCATCTATATAGCCTGAGTAGTAGCATTATTTCACAATATGACTGACGGGCTGGACTTTTTCGCATGAGCACAACAGGGAATCAATGAAACTCCGCAAATCCAAGGCGTCTGCACTGCAACCGTAGTCACACCTCAGACGATTCAGGGTACAGTACACTGTTTGTGGCTGGTAAAATTCTTCCATGAGCATTTTAGGATCGTTTACAAGATGGAGACTTCTGATCGAAGGTCGATTCCATTGGTGTAGCAAGATATTTGGTGAGCTCGTATTCCTATCAGTCAGTCGTTCTACTTCAATACAGAAAGGTCGTCGAGATTTAAGGCGAGCTGGAGGAGGATTATTTAGACAACGTTTACAAATTAATGCACAAGCTGGAGAGGTGGTACAAGGAAGGCAGGGTCAACGTTAAATTGTATTACAAATATTCTCAAAAATACTTGTTTTCTCTGTAATTGATGGAAAGTCCATTAAATATTTTTTTTACTTCAATTATCCCGTCTCATTACGTCGTTTAATACTTATGTGGCATATTCTTATTCATGCATGGTCAATGTCGTGGTCTTTTACCTCAAACTCAGCGCACCACCTGTCTCCATCTCTCCCTGTCATGATGTTGAATGTAACGTTTCAAGTGATACTGTTAACAACTTTATATAATTCGTTCAACTCACAGGACTCCTTCCTCTTATTCACCTTCCTTCAATTGTCCCCGTGATCACCAGCTTTTCATATTTTTTTCTAGCAACATACCCAAAATACGTTAAGATTGTTCTTCTACATGTTGTTGAAAGTCTTTCGGCAATCTTAAATCCTTGGATGATAGAGATATTCGATCGCCTTGCGGTCCTCGAGATACGAAGAATCCGCCTCCCACACCACATCTCGAAGGCATCTATCATCTCTCTTTCTTTCTTTATCGTCATCTTTTATATAATACATTATTTCTCTAGGATTTTTAATTCTATTAAGCCACCCAGAATTTGCTAATAATCGAAACTGGGATAACGTCAACTGCAACTACTATAATAATGTAAGGCAAATGAGCTGGAAATGTATAATTGAAAAAACCAATTTAAATAAAAAAATCGATCAACATATTTTAAAGTGATACCAAAATAGAGATAGGCAAGGGTATCATTCCATCTTTTTGTTTTACCATCAGCGTTTAATAAAATATTGCAGCTAGGAATAAAACATTTCGTCGCGGAAAAGTTTCGACCATTTTTTACTGTGCGCTGTCAGGTTGAAGGCTGTCATGGTTAGCTTTTTAGTCACCTACACTCTGAATATAACTTTAAACACATGAATGTTATATGGTCCTTGGTTGAAACATTCAAAATTCAAACACTTTGGTAACCAAATGTTTTTTTCGTAAAATATCACAAATATTAAGAAAATAATTATACTATAGTTCGGAAATTCTAGGATGAGTCCTGTGACAGCTCATAAATTTTCCCAAATACAACCGTGTAACGTTGTTCAGTAATTTTAATTATTTTATCAACTTTAATATAAG
Organism: Odontocerum albicorne; assembly: GCA_949825065.1. NCBI lineage: Eukaryota > Metazoa > Arthropoda > Insecta > Trichoptera > Odontoceridae > Odontocerum > Odontocerum albicorne. The sequence continues at coordinate 15,607,225 of OX463859.1, forward strand.
CCTCAATTCTAATAAAAAGCAAGTTATTTAGGTAAATACATTACATAAGGTTGTATTGGGGCAAATTTGTGAGCTGTCACAGGACTCATCCTAGAATTTTCGAACTATAAATAAAAAAATATTTTGTCATTCTACTAATTATACTTTATCAGCGATACGTGTTTTACGCGATCTCCTACTACGAGGCCTTCTTCAAGCTAAATGATCTCGTTTTATTACAAATTCAACGTCTAATTGGTGTCATGTATTATCGGTGTTTGGTCTGGTCTATTGAACTGTTTTAATGTTTTCTAGTGGCTTTTTTACTAACTTTGCATATGAAAAATACAACGTAAATAATTTTGTTAAGTGATAGAAATTTTGTTAGTAGTCGCGCATATAACTGGGAACACTGATTATAAATTATTTGAATATAAAACACATTTAATATACTCGTATGACCCTTTTTTGAACCAATGTCAATAAATTTTTGTCTAACGTTGAAACTTTGGATGTAATAATGTAAAATCCTTTAAAATAATTTAACAATATAAATAAAACGCACTCCATTTAAACAAGGTTAACAAGATCATATTGTTCAAAATAATGAAAAGAGTAAGGAGTATACTTTGCACAAAAAAAGAGATCCATTTTATGTATAATATGAATATAAAATTATGAAAGTATCATGTGTCTATAGTACTATACCAATATTTCTTATGAATATGAGGGTACCAGGGTTTTTTGAAGTTTTTATGTCTTGAGCTATTTTTAAATTCAAATTAACTACGAATTTTGATCGTAAATTTTCAGTCATATATTTCATGGGAATAACAAGGATTAGCGCAAGGAAAAAGCACCGAGAAAAGTTACTGGCGACCTTGGAAAATTTTCGTGAGTGTTTTGTAACAGTATCGGGGCAAGGGGACATTTGGTATAAGCTGAAATAATTTTACAAAATTTTCAGCGTTATTATTATTAAAACATTTTTAGTTTTTCTGGTGCATATAGTACCTACGTTATAAGATTGTCTGTAAAAGAAACATGAACACTTGTAGTGGGTTTAGACGATTTCGCTTAGGACATAAATGTTTCGTCAAGGTTATGAAAATTGACATGAGTATATCATATATAAGCAAAGAGGGCATAGCGTATGGTATCTCCGAACCATAATTCAACATGGCGTTGCTAGTGTGGTTAAGTCTTTAAATTGACAGTTTACTCCACATTAACCAGAAAATGTTTCACCACTATTGTTAGGTCTGATAATGTGGATATTTGCCCAAACATAAGATCAGTATTACCGGTGTCACCGGTCTGATGAATAAAATAATTTAATTGTGAGGTGCATGGTCGCGCGGTAACGCACTACTTTTGTACGGAAGGTGGTCGGTTCATACTTCACCTTGTGCTACTCCCCTCGAATGGTTTAGACATTTTTACGCTTATTATTCAGGGGTATAAGGATATAAATGACTTCAGTCATATCTATTCTTTCTTAACAAATAAGAAAAAAACATGCCAGTATGCTCCGATAGTTTCACTTCGGAGTGCCATCGAATCCAGTACAGCTGTGGAGTCGGTGTGTTTGCTGGTGTATAACGGTTTACTTACGTAAAAAAACTCTACGACGCAGCTTCACTTTCAACCGAATTGATGTTGGAATGGTGAGGGGATCCTCGACTGCAAGGCCTAGTAACGACAACCAATCAAATAATTACATTTTTTTTATTGAAATTCTGGTTTCTGTCTTAGTTTCAGGCTTCGTCATACTCATCAATGTTTTGAATTTTCTTCTCAATCCTCTTATTTTTATAGTTATGGCAACACTTGCCACCCTATGATGGATAGTGAGTGACCAGGACTTACATAAGAAAATAATTTTATAGCTAATTACAAAAAATAGCCTAGCAGATTTTGCATAATTTTAATTTAAAACATAAATTTTTCACTGGATGTTGAGCGTCCAGCGGAGTAGCTGGCGGAATTGTTTAACACAGTAAGGCAAGTGTTAAAAGAGCAATAATTAAGATAAGTTCTATTGGGTTCCTCGCTTGGTTGGTTTAATCAATCAACTGTCTCCCTTTTGTTCCTTTTTCTGCTATGGTTTCGTTAGCTTTTACCCATTCCAATATACTCGTATCCTTCAATGCGGTAAATGTGTTCAAATAATTGAATCTTAATTTACACAATTTAAAAAATCTAATCGAATTGAAAATAAATAATGAACTGAAAAGAAACAGCATGTTCATTTCATCGAGTTTTGGTTAAAACCACAACCCTGGTTTTATTCCATGCAAGGGCCACATTATTGTAACGATTTTTAATTAACTAGATAAGGGGGATAAATTAATCAACGTTGCACCCTCTCCTTTCATTGAAGGCATCATAACTGCTAGGGTCGGCTCTGTCGGGAGGTGGAAGCCGCTTTCTAGCGCACGATGCATAACTGCTAGGGTCGGCTCTGTCGGAAGGTGGAAGCCGCTTTCTAGCGCACGATGCATAAATGAAGCACGGAGATTTAGGTGTTCGGATAAATCTTCTTAGTAGCTTGGAACCCGCATACATTAACATTGAATAGGAGTACATCCTTTGCAAGTTTGCTTTGTTTCCTATGGTTTCGTGTTACGAGTGATAGAAATGTTTTAACTGCTTGCATATGTGAATAAAGAACATTTGATTTGTCCATCGTTTTTGAATAAATTTTATTTTCATAAGTGTACAGCATCATCGTCACGCTAAGTCCCTATTGAGGTAGGCACAGAGAACAGCTTTTCACTTAATTATATCATGACACACAAATTTAGATTCTATTACGTTCTTGTTCTGTCATAATTTTTTTCATTTCAATTTTCTCAATTTCTCGATAAAACCTTTTCACTCTTTTTTTTTTCATAACATAATTCATTTAGCAGTTCCACGTTTTTATAGTTCATTCCTAATTTCTTTTATCTCTCATATTTCCTCGTATAGATTCTACTTGTAAATCATTCATTATTGCTATGTGATCTAGCCATCTCAATGCTCCATTCTTACGTCCAAGCTTCACTAACATACTCTTATAATGAAAAAAACATTAAATTATTAATAAAGGTACAGTAATCATATATACAGTACCCGGCGGTAAGTAATACACATCGGGCTTAAGAAATAGACTGTCGCCCATAATCGGCTAACTTTGGCTTTGTAGAGCGTCGTCTCTGTCATTCATACACGTGTTCCGTCGCGATTTATCAGTTGTTGTCATGCGGACCGGACTCTTAGCGCATCGTGCGACAGAGACGACGCTTTACAAAGCCGAAGTAAGCCGATTATGGCCGATAGCCTCTTTCTTAAGCCCAATGTGCATTATTTACCGTCGGGTACTGTACATACGTATCTAAATCGCTGCAAATGGAAACGTGTGTTTTCAAAAGTTTATAATGTTATTAAGGATATTGCGATTGATAAAATGTTTGCTAATTTTAACATCAAATTGTCAATATATTTGTAACTATGACCTCCATGGACTAATTACTAAGTTATAAATTTGATTTCCAACGTTGACAAAATTCAAATATTCAAGCTTGTTTTCCTTCTCATTATAGTCTTCATGGATACTTAGTAATTTTACAAGTAATAATATTATAAGATAAACCAAAGGTCCTCTTCTAGAATATGTATGGACGTGAAAGAAGCGAAAAATGTATGTCGTGATTAAAAAGTCCTTTATATCTGCTCTGACTGGAAATCAGCGTGACGAAGTGTTTTTTTTTATTTTACCCTTCTACAAGTAAACCTTGTGAAATTTACATAAAAAAATAATATCGGTGTTTATGTAATGATACAAGGTAACATGAAATTCAAGCGATTATTGAGAGAAAAAGACATCGTAGTGGATTCGATATATCAGCAAATGGGATGGGGTTGAAAGTGGAAGATGTGTTAAGGATAGTAAGGAACCGTTTCAGTTAGGGGAAATAGTTGGGAAAGTTCACGATAGAGTTGTCATTCAATAACGGACATGCCACCATAAAAATAGGATAAGGGTTTTGTTTTACTTTCTGTTATTTTAGAAGAAATACTAATATCAGCCAACCTGACTGTATTGGATGTAACGAAAGCGTAATAATATATTTCTACACAAATTGTAAGAAAAAAGTTTATTTTTTGGACCTTTTATTCAGGTTTGTGATATTTTGCTAAGGTTTGTGATTAAGTTTGTTATTAATGTAAAATGTTCGTTAAATATTGGTGTTGCACAAGGATCTTATTTAGGGCCGGTTTCGAAATCCATCAGACTGGATTCACCCAGTTCTGGACAACAGCTTCTCTACAATTTTTTGGTTCTCTCCTACTTTGGACCTGCACTATTCAACCAATTTTCGAAGTCCCAAAAATACTCTGGTTCTTTCTTTTTGGATGTCATCCCACTAGGTTGACCTCCCCTCTGTAGAGTCTTTGTAATATTTTAAAACTGTAAAATGTACATATATAAACATACCGTATAATTAATATATACATGTATGTATCGTATAACACAAACAAATTAGAATACTATTTAATAACCCACTTTGTATAACAGGAAAAATCCGTGCAAAGCGGTCAATATAAAAATTCTTTTTTTATCTCAATTTAACTAAATTTCTTCAGTTTAACTCGACGATATTCTTATATTTAATATTCATATGCGCACTCTGAATTGCGGCTTCTAACCGGTGAGTTTCTTCACAGACTTTCGAGAACTAAAAATCATATCAACAGACTGTATAATATAAAATATAACATTTTTAACGTGCAAAAAGGGTAGTAAAACCATTTTTTCAATTTTAATGGATCCCTTCAGCTGATTATCATTTTCATCTTTAATTTAATACACATACCCGTACTCTTAGTATGTACACCTTTTATTAAATTTTTCCATAAAAGTGAAATCATCCGTTATTTTCTTTGTTTAAACGTCTAAATATCTTTTATTTTTTTCCCGCCATAAAAAGAAAAAATGAACGAAAACACGTATGCATTTCAAAAGGTATCAATTTAAAACAAAAAGGTTTTTTCATTTGGGTGTGATGTCAAAGGATAAATATTTAATTCAAGTCGCAAATATCAAAATGAAATAAAAAATGAATACGAGAAGATGTATATGTATTTTAAGAAGTATTATGTAGAAGCCCGTTTGAAAAAGGTTGCTTTGAAGGGTAGCGTGCCTCAGAATAGGTAGGTACCACGTTCCACGTGCGCGTACGTGTTACCGACAATGTGTGAAATGTGTCATTGTAAGAAACGTCCTTAATTTTTTTTTCTGAATGGAATTGAAATACGAATCCAGACAACCGGTTATATATTTCAACTCGGAAAATTGAATGGATACGTAAGAAAAGTGTATATATTTCTAGTTGGTATTAATTTACGTTTATAAATGAGTAATTTGGAGTTTTCTATGTAGGTGAATAGGTTTGTGAAAGAATGATTTGTATATACTCGTATGTACATGTAAATACGCAGCATTAAAATAGATTTGCTACGTACAAAGAATTAATGAAAAAAGTTTTTCACAAATAATATTTACAAGTAGTTAAGAAGGTACGAGTAATTTAAGAAGATCTATAAAATCATTGCACGATCAAATCAATAAAATTCTGAAAGAGGAAATATTGAAAAGCCTTTATAATAGAAAAGTATGCAGGAAAAAGTGTAAGGACGTGGCAGAAGCCAAACATGTCTTAAGGATGGGATAAAGAGGAAATTTGTTATTTCTCCCTACACCAATAGATACATGACCTGATGGGCATAACAATGATGATTTTGATATATTTTAGAGAAAGGTTTTATGTACTCCCAATTTAAGTATTCTCAATTTAATTAAATACCCAAAATGGAGTTACAAAAGGGTCAAAGTAAATGATGTGTTTATATCTTATCTATGTGATTAACCACCAATGGAATTATTTGGGAATAGGTCTCTTAAATTTGTCAATATATATTTTTTTCTTTTCAACAAAAGGTCAATCAAGACCCATCATCCTAACCAGCATGAATTATGTCCTAAAGCTGTGGCTGGTTTATTCAATCTGCTTGGTTTATTCTTTATTATGTTGGATATCCTCGTCGTTGGCAAATTTCTTCTTAACCTTAGTCCTGTATGAATTCTTAGGAATGATTAAACAACTTCATCCCGCTTTTTGTTAATTTGTTCAAACAAACTGAAACAGGTTTACCTCGTTTGTTATAAAAAAAAACTTTCTGATAAATTTATTTCAATTCTGTCAGAGGTTACATCTAAGTTTTTCAAACGAATGGCTAATTGTTTAACCTTTGACCTATTTTTCACATTTTATACAATGCTTATCAACGTTTTCATATGTTTTATCTACTTTGCTAGTGACAAATTTAATTGTATTTCCTTCCACACGTGCTTTGCGATACCGGAGTCCGCTACCCCTCCGCATAATAAATTCCCCTTCACACCATGTTCCAGAATGTTCCCTCGGAGACACTGTTATTTATTCCCCTGCATTAATTTAATAATCATATGCAGGGTGGCTTCACTCGATAGGGCCGATACAAGAGTGACATTTATGTATAAATTAGAATAATTTGCTTTGTCGTCAAGTTTTTGCTGGAGCATGATGACTTATTTTGACTTGATTATGTTTGTTATTGAGTTTGAACTCTGAAGTAATAACAACAAAAATATCATTTATTCAAAGCTGTTTCGAAAGAATTATACGGTGAAAGCGCTTTGTGTTTTTTTTTTATTTATAAAAATATCTCGTAAGTGTTACTAAATATATTTAGGAGGAACTGTGTCTAAATGTATGTGTTTACTTAAAATTGAGACTTACTGCAGCGCTGATGCCTGAAAGGTTATATGATCAACGATGAAAAAGAGTCCTTGAATAAGGCTGGGCTATTGACTGGAATATTATGTGTTCAATAACTAAAATTTGTGATATTGAAGAATATGAACTCACTGCTGGACTCATGGCTGAAACATTATATTATCAACAATTGAAACGAGTGCTTAAGTTGACACTCACTGGTAAGCACATAGCTGAAACATCTTATGATCAATAACTAACATTAATTCTAGAATGGTTACTCAATGTTAAGTTCACGACTGAAACATTGTGATCAACAATTGCAATGAATCAACTACTACAATGAATACTCGCTGTTAAACTCATGGCTGAAAAATGATGTAACTAATAATTGATATGATCATAAGAAAGGATACTTACTTAAAACTTTATATAATCAACCACAAATATAAGTGCTAGAATTAAAACTCAGTGCTAAGCTCATTGCTGAAACATTCTGTGATCAACAATTGAAAATAGTGCAGCAATAGATTTTACTACATGACTCATAACTGAGATATGTTGTGATCAAGAACTGAAACGAGCTCAATAATGAATATTCATTGCTGTATATGTGGCTAGAACATTTGTGAGCAACAACTTAAATACGCTCTAGAATGAATACTCACTGCAGGGTTCATGAATTGACCATAATGTGATCAACAACTTAAATAACTGCTACAATAAATACTTACTGCTGAGTTAATTAATCAAACATGATATGATCAACAATTGAAATGATTGCTATACATAATATATACTGCTGGGTTAATGACAAACAATATTTGATATACTAATGACTGAAACATTGTGATACACAACTGAAATGCTTGCTGCAATAGATTCTCACTGCTGAGCTAATAACTGAAATATGATGTGATTAACACTTGAAATAATTGCTAGGAAGAATACTGACGTCTAGACTCATGACTGAAACATATGATCAACCACGGAAAAAAGTGCTAGAATGAAAACTCGGTGCTGAGTTTATGGCTGAAACATTATGTCATGAATAATTTAACAGAGTGCAACAATAGATTTTTACTGCAGTGCTCATAACTGAGATATATTGTGATTAACAGCTGAAACGATTTCTAGAATGGATACTCATTGCTATGCACATCGCTAAAATATTTTATAATCAACAACTCTAATAAGTTCTAGAATGGATACTTACTGCTGGGTTCATGAATGAGCCGTAATGCGATCAACAACTGAAATCACTGCTACAATTGATACTTACTGCTGGGTTTATGATTAAAATATGATGTGATCAACAATTGAAATGGATGCTAGAAAAAAAAACATTTAACTCAACTGACATGAGTGAAAAAAACGTATACTCAGGCTGAAACAATGTGTGATAAACAACTGAAAATAGTGCTAAAATAAATTCCTCCTACTGGGCTCATGATCGAAATATGTAGTAACCAAATGAGTACTAAAACTGAGCAGCAATATTTTGTGATCAATAAATAAAATGAGTTCCCAGCTTGGATACTCACTGTTGGGCTCATTAATGAAACATAAAATGATTATCATCTGAAATAACTGCTACAATAGACACGCATTGCTGAGTTCATGACTAAACGTGCTGTGATCAACAATAGAAACGAGCACTTTATCGGATATTCACTTCTGGACTCATTATGTGATCAACAACTGAAATGAGTGCTAAAATGAATAGCGCTACTCGTTTCATGACTGTAACCTTATGTGATCATAAAAAAAAAGAGTTTTTGTATGGATACTTATTGCTGATATAATTTTTTATATCTTATTATTTGTCTACCAAAAACGTTATCATATTGACCTTTTTCTTATTATTGATAATGAAAGCCAATCCCTTGCAATTGAGGGTGGTTGTTAGGTATTCTAATGTAGGATAACGTCAGTGTATGAATTGGTTTAATGTGCCTTCAACAATCGAGATTACCGTTTTAAGGCTCTTTTGCTATACACCCATTAATTATACCTTGTGTAATAAAAAAATCACACAAAAACCTCGCATACAGTAGAGTTTTTGTATAAAAAAATACACAACTTCCACTGGAGTCTATAAAAATACTGTATTTTTAGAAAATCTGATCATTCCATGAATGTGTAAAGTGCGCTCCATTGTGTTTCCCTATATTCGTGTGCGGGATAGAGCTCTGTTCCCTCAGGACTTGCATGAAAACGAAAATTCACTTTGAGATGTTGTAGTACTAAAATATCCATTCTTAACTATTTTTCCTCACGCTCACCAAAAAATATATCAATTATTTTAAAAGCTTTTTACTGTGATGGCAACGAGTTGGTAAAACGCTTCTCTTTCAATACGCAGGTAGAGGGCTTGATTCCTAGTGTACTTGATTGTTTTACAGTTCAAATCTTGTTTTCACTTTGGGCCTCTATACAGCCTTTCTGGGTGATTAAAATAAATTTCCATATAAATGACAATCAGTCTGGTAAGTTTATTTGTAAAATTATTCAATGAAAGTGTTATACACTCTCCTGTTCCGGAAAGGGGGAAAATTTATTCCAAAATCAGATATGTGCGACGGCTGCGTGAATGTTCGTATTCCTTACTTTTCTTCAATTGTGGGGTCACTTTTCCAGAGTTTATTTGTATGAACCAGGTCTTTACTGACTCCCAATGTCTGAAAATATTCTTGTACTTTAGAAATACTAACCAACTTATGCTACCGGTGGTTCGTGGTGATAAATGCATATTTTCGTTCAAAACACATTTTTTTTAACCTTCATCAATATTGTTGGACAGTATTTTGTCATTTGACAAAATATTGCTGACCTTTTTACTTTGTTATATCTTATACTCTTACTATCTAATATAATACATCCGTGACCTAATTAGTAACCTGTCTTTCAGTCCAGGGGTTACGAGTTCGATTCCCATTAGAACCAAATTTATTTTTAAAAGGATAATAGTTTGGTTTTCACGCAGTCTTTTCAAAATCTTTTGGGTTGGTTGGGAGAAATTATATCACAGGAATACACTCACCAGGCTGCACTGTACACACGCGAAGCGTAATACAATACAAATAAGTTAACGCTTACATTATATTAGTTCTTTTTAGTGACATAAAAAGTTCTAAGAAAATCTACTAAATGCACATGTAGGTTATAGGAGATTGATCATATTTTATGATTTTGGAACTTTAAATTCATAACCGTGGAATTACAGTTTTATTCATTTAAGACTTAGTTTCATTCGTTTAAATACTTGCTGGTGTGCAAATGTTACCACATAATAAATTTAAGAGAGCTATTTTTCTCCTGCATCGTGACTGCAATGGTGAGGAAAATGACTTAAAACCGAATTGCAGTATGACGTGCAGATTCGTCTTCAATCCTCTAGGCATTCTTCAGTCCACAGAGCTTGAGACAAATGCAGACTTGTAGCACTCTTCATCTTGTCGCTCCAGCGCACAGGTAATCTACCACTTCTGTGGACTTCCGTATTGTCAGCGATCATTAGTTTTCCATGTTCTCTTTGCACGAAATGCGAGTACGACTAAGGAACGAAGATTGACTTGAGTACGTAACTTTGATATAAATGTTCGATTTATTTAATATAGACAATTGTTAGTCAAGTCACATAAATTTATGGTACTGGCACGTACAATCAGAGGTATAACGAAGAGTTTACACCCCTGTATAGTGAAGCTAGCTTAGCAAAAATTGTAAGACTGCACTGACTTGGAAACATACACCGCATGCAAGGCACTGACTTGCAAGAAAAGCTTTGTTTAGCAATCCAATGAGCGTAGAAGAGTAGGGGAACCAACGTTGTGATGCCTGGATGGTGTGTCAAAGAACTACCACACTCATAGTATAACCAATTGGAGAAAATATACTGTTGAAAGAGATAGGTGGTAAAATACTGCAGGTAGCCAAAATCCTCCAGGGTTGGAGAGCTAATCATGACTGTAAAATGTCGCTATAAAATTTTCTTGAAAATGAGTGAAACTCACATAGTGGAAGTTGCGATACAAGCACTCCCAAATTAAAATGGGTTCGAATTCGGAGTCACAGCGCCCTTTAAGAGTATCTGCTTTAACTGACGCTGTGTAAATTGTTATTATTATTTACAGTGAAAAACGATATGAGGAATTTTAATATAAGGTTTTGACAACCCAATATCAAAACACCTTAAGATCATGGGTTGTCGAGTCTGTCTCAGTATCTGAAAAACCGATCTAAAATAAATCGGTTAAGATAAGGTGAAATGAAAATAAATTTAAAAGAAGGAGAATTTTTATGTTGTGATTTACATTAAAATATCAGATATTCTGAATGCGCACTGCTTATGCAGTGAATCATAACATTAATATTCATTCCACAACTACAATAGCTGTATAACAGTGATTTCTCATAACACAGCACGAATGAATGATTGTGTCAGACAGCTGGCAAATGAATACGTGATACTGTATCATACAAAACAATAATAAATCTTTGTATTACAAGTACTTTTACAAAAAAAAAATGCATAGTATGTTATGTTATTTGCCGAATTCGACGTTTTTTTTAAATATTCTTAAATCAGACAATTTTAGTATGATCAACATACTCGTACATAAAAACCATTACGCCTTATGTCGTTTCCCTGTCGTAGTAAGTAGAGTGAACTGAGTGCTTGCCTTCTCTATATCCATATATACCTTGTAATACAGTTCCTACGGCTTTTAACATATTTTTCAAATAAAATTAACTTCATTCAATCATACTTTTTTAGCTTTCCTTCCTACGTTTTTTTTTACTCATATTTGCTCTGTATATTTCGATAGTGTGATGACAAAATGTCGTAATTTTCATTTTTTTTGTATTTTTGAAGTTTGTTTCACAAAACTCTCAATGTAATACAATCTTTGATGTGGCAAAATGATATATTGTATCTTACTAGTAGGGATACTAAGGTAAAAAAAGATATGAAATATGTCATCTGAAAAAGTCATTATTATTGATATGGTAAAATACTTCAAATGTAATCTCAAATATCATGTGGATCTTTGAATAATTTAGGGAAACATCATATTTGTGTAATAGATATGATAATTTCATTTCATTTGATATTTAATACTCAAAATTTGATTAAATAATACCTGAAATATTTGATTTGGAAAATTTGTTTTTGCTCTCCTGTAAAATTGTGTCTGGGTGAGTTATAACCTATTGCCATCACGCTATCGATTTGTTTTATTAGGCTTTCTTTATTCATTCCTTCTGCATGCCCGAACTATCTCAGAATGCTCTTATTCATCCTACTTAATACATAGTCTTAAGTTCACATATTCATCCCTAATCACTGCATTCCGTATTCTGATATACAAAATCACCTCTTGTATTTTTTTAGTGCATGCATTTTACAACATTAATTCGGCTCCCTTAAATATTTTACAACACCCACGTTTAATTTTCATACATCAATGTTTTTATTATTTTCTGATCTACCATTTGTATGAAATCTATCAATAATATTGGTGTTGTGAAAAATACTGGCGGTCGATCTGTTCTTCCCAAATAAGTAACATGTATTCTGCAACCCATACCCAACCAACGAAGCTTATGCGTCTCGTTTTTTAGCTATGATCTCAAGTCTTTGGATTGAAATATGACATATAACATGAGTTTTCTCCTAAAATATTTTTATGCTTGTTTTTCGTTCCTGTTTATGCTGTTAACTAACCTATTTATTTATTTTAAATTTAATTGTACAATGTACAACATAGAAAGTTTGTTCCCAAGTTGCGATTTTTTTTCAATCAATCATACAATACAACTTCCGTAGTTTAGTAAAAAAAACGCTTGCATTCGGGAGTTACGAATTTGATTCTCAGTGATACCCATTCTTTTAAAAAAGGCCTTGTTTTCATTCACGGTTTCTTCAATATATTGTTGGTTGCTTGGAATATATTTCCATATAAACCCAACTGGTTGTACTGTATACAACGACAGTGTAATACAAAACAATTATTTTACAACGCATGAGTGAAACATGCGGGATTTATGTTATAAATATGAGTACAAACACTGTGCTAAATAAAAACAAAAAAAAAACAAATTAAAAGAAGCAATAATTTTTTTTAGTATCAAATTTCACAAAATTGTCTGCAATTACAACAGTAAAAAATCTACGATTGCGAGTATATAGGGCGTCCCAAATATAAATATATACACACTTTTAAATCGTGCCGTTTAATTGAACATGCTACATAAATTTGTCATAGCACGCATTTGTGAGGAGTTCAAAGATAAAATAAAATAAAGATAAAACAAAATAAAGATAACATGAAATAAAGATAAAATAAATTTAAAGATAAAATAAAATAAAGTTTAAATTACTTTTATTTCTCGCAAGATAGGGCAGATAAATTAGATAAATTACTTTTATTTCTCGCAAGATTGAATATGGTTTCATTGAATACTCTCCGCTCTCCAACGGACGTTTTTTTTTATGAAGTGTCATTAAAGATAAAGTTAATGGCACAAATTGGTAACAGTAAATGAATTGAGAGCAGCCATTGAAAGAAAATGCGCCCAAATACGAAAACAATTATTGTTGATGTTTATGATTTCGCGTTATCAGCAGTGCATGGTATAAAAACAGCCAATAATTAGAGCACTTGTGGCAACTTTAATAATTTTACGTCAGTTTCTTTAATTTGGAGTTTTAATCTTAAATATACATATCTTAATAAATACTGAATTAATAATCATTCAAATTGTATTTACATTTCTTTGGGATACCCTGAATTTGTCGTGTGCAATTATAATTAAATATGAATTTGTACTTGCAAGTGTGAACAATGGTTTAGGGATATTCCTTGTACAGTATTCGGAATGAAAATGATTCCATTAAAAAGAGAATGGTTCCCGAAATTTATTGTTTGAATAATTGAAATTCAAATTTTCGTATTGTCTTTAGTGTTTTTGCAATATCCCCAAGGACAAAGGTTTTCAAAAGCTCTCAAATTTCGAGAACACTGAAGCCAAATACATTTTGTTTTTATTTCTCTCCATTTTACTTTTTTTCTTTCGAATTGGTATCATTAATTATTATTTTTGTTACTAATATTGATTTGATGATTATTTTTTGTTACGTGGTTGTTTTGAATTATTGTTATTATGATAATTTCTGTTTCATTTACGTGTTATAGTTACAATTATATCGGTATATTTGAAAGTTACATCCTATTTTTGTAGAGCTAGATTTTTTTTTCTTTATCCTGACGACACAATTTTTGTGTCTCCATTTCGTTTCCTGGTTATACTCGACATCATTTTTCAACCATTCATGCACGTGTTAACATAAATAATACTACACGAATTCGTCTTCTATGTCGTTACATTAATGCTAAGGAACGTACCCCACACTGGAGCTGATGTGTGTTGTGGACATTATTTTCCAGCATTCCGCTGTTCGCAGAGCTTGTGGCAAAGAAAAGCCTGTAGCACTTTTCAATTAATCGCTCCAGCGCATTAATGATCTACCTCTTCTCATGTGATCCTCCGTCGTCGGTGCTGGGCCTCGTAGTCGAGGATCCCCTCGCCATTTCAACGTTAATTCAGTTGGAAAGCGAATCAGTGCCGTGAAGTCTATTTTTTAACCTCTTCATACATGAACTTATTCCAAGGTTTAAAAAAAATATTCTTACTTGTGAGTGTATTACTAATGCTTAATGCAACATTGTCGTATTAGTTTAAATAGATGGCGCCCAAAACGTTCATTGTTGATAATACAGTAACCTACCCTTAATTTGTTATCAGAAAACAGGAATATACCACTAAGTTATTTTCAAAATGCATATGAACGATGTGTCTATTACAATGGCCGCCAGGCTTGAAGAGGTTAAATTAATTAGCCATTGCACACAAGCTTACTCACCCGTCACACCGCTGTTCTGGATTCGATGGCACATCAAAGTGAGGTGATCGGAACAGACGGGCATTTTTTTTTCTTGTTTTTTTTTCGGTATAATAGATATGACAAGTCATATGTATCCTTATATCTTCGAACATTAGGTCGAAAATGGCTGTGTCATGCGAGAGATGTAGTGCAGCGCGGGGTTCGAATCGGTGACTTTCCGCATGGACGTCCAATTAATTATCGCGCGGCCATGCGCCTCCATGTCTTCTTTGCACGAAACGTGACTGAAGAACTGAATAATTTAAGAAGAATAAATTAAGTTATAGTTTATATATAATTTTTGTTGGTAGCCGTGGTCTAGCACTAAGTATTCACGCTAAGCAAGCGGGTGTCCCAGGTTCGATTCCTGGTGGATTTACTTCCCGACTAGTTTTACTTTTAAAATCTGAATTTAATTAACCTGTTAGCGACACTAAAGTCTTTCAAACTCTCTTCTCTGTTTAAAAGGTTGAGCTAGTTAGGAAGCAGAGGCTAGTAATGATATAAGATAAAGCTATACCATATCGTTTAGGAAAATAAGACACCGGTTCATCGTTCTGTCCAAAATACACTAGGAATAAATAAATGAATTATTTCTCCTCTTCTGGTAAACCCGTGTCTTGTATAGTGAGGGTTGACTTTACCCAGGATATTGATTCCCAGATATCCTTTAACCTTCGTAGAAATTTTACGGGAATAATTCAATAGAATGATTTTTTTTTGCATTGGCGTATACAGAGCTCTTGTGTTGTCTATTATTTTCATCTGACCTCGACAGTTCTATGAAATCACATGTCATAACCCCCAGACGTTATCCATCACACTCTCTCGATATGAGAAGGCAGACTTTTAACTTACAAACTGAATCCTCTTTTATAATATTTTCAAGAGAAAATAGTTGAGGGTTATATTAGAAAGGCATAAGGTAAACTGGGGGAATATGGCAACGATTTATTGAAGATAGGATATCTTACTAAATTTACTTCATTAAAAAAAAAACTATTTGGTGTAAATTATAATATGTTTATTCAACTTTTAAAATAATTCACATAAAGTACTAAATATGTTTATTATAACATGATTATAAATGTTAAAAAAAAAAGTGAAAAGTGCCATATTACCCAGGACGTTGGGTAATATGGCAACAAGGAAAATGCACACTTGATTCTAATTTATTTTTATCAAACACTGTTTATTCCACTTTTTTTGTAACGGTATAACCCACACGGTATAGCACACTTTATTGATCACAATTTTTACAGAATTGACTGGAATTGGTGCACGTTTCGTGCAACCACTTCTTGCATTGTATGCACTGGATCCAGTCACATTTCGTTCCTTTCGTAAAAAAATAATATCCATTGCCTTTTTTTCTTGGACATCATTGACAGCTGCCTGGAGGTCTTCAGCACTCCACTGAGCTCGTAATTTTTTTAAGTAGTTTCGAGGCATTCTATAACAACTAAAAATAAATTTATGTTATAAAATATACAACTTGGTAATAAAACAATAAAAAATACATATAAATCATTTAATTTTTGTACAGTGAGGTAAAATGTCGCGCGATGCAAATTACTCATTAAAAATAACGTATTACCCCAACACTGCAAATAACAAATAATAAATTCCATCGCCCATAAACAACATAGTAATGACGTCCAGTGTACGCATTCTAAAACTGATTGAGATATGTAATCCTAATATATATCATGAATCATGCAAGAATCTACCATTTTTTTATGACATACGGTTAAACAAAATCTTGAAAAAACTTTGAGTGTTATTATTTGGACACTTACCTCATATTTTCTGCCAAAAACGGTTAATTTTATAAAGAAATGTAACACTATCCGTACGAAAAGTAATGGACGACTGTTCACTGTGTCGACTACTAGCGCTGTATTTTAGTTAGCAACGAATGTGGACGGTAATAAAGCTGAGTGCGGCATATTACCCATGCTGCCATAATCCCCCAGTTTACCTTACATCAATTCAATAAGTTTAACTTTTTCAAAGATTTTTGTACGAAAAAGATTCTTCGTTTTATAAAATGACGCCATCTTCTCTTTAGTCATTTCCTCAATTCGGATGATCGTGGACGCCACTATCAACGCCGATTCTTCACCACAAGCGATTCCTCGTCATATGCAGCACCTCTTAAAATTAGCACCCCATTGATTTTTACTAAGTTCTCAATTTGTTTATTGCACGTATTTATTTATTCAATAAATAAACTTGGTTTAATATTTAGTGCCAGAAAAAAAATATCTCTCAGAATAAGGTCCAGTCACTCTACTGCCGAGTGCGTTGATACAGTAGTACGCTTTCGATTAATGCTGATATGGTATGCTCCAATAAGCTTATTTTTTGTTATACAAAAAAGTGATTGACGCATGCGCTTTTCCGGCCCGAGTAGGTATTGCCAGACTTTCAAGATGATTCCACTACAAACGTTCAGTCGTACATTACAACGTTATTATTATTATGAAGAGTATCGTCGTCGTTGTTGGGCCTTGTAGTCGAATCAATCTCTAGCTGTAGTCGAATCAATCTCAACACCAATCATGCGATCTCCTGTGAGAGAGCAGCCCGATCCTAGACACGTACTCCTTTCCGCAGATATCACAGGCATGTGAATCTTGCTGAGCCGCGTGGACGTCTCACACGTCCAGCTGTTGAGACGACCGTAGCGGGGATAGATAGCTTTCCACTATCTTGGACCACCTGCTCCCAGTTTTCAGACGCCTCTCATACAACCAGCGACTCTCACAGACTGTCAGAGCGCTTCGTCTGCTAACCATCCCTTTGCTTGATAATTAGTTAATTATTGAGCATATTTTAAATATCTACAAAGTCAGTGTTTTAAGTTTGGTAGTGAGCAGCCGTTGTATTTCTTAAATCTGATAAAGTGTCATCATGATACGCCAATAGCAACGAGTATATGTATATTGGAATCAAAGGTAAACCTTAGCCACCTATGAAAAAACTCTTAAAGTTTTTTGTAAGTATTATAGTAATCAATAAATAAACCGTTTGATCGTGGTAAGCGATGGAGGCACGGCACAATCCCTTATGAATCGGAAACCTAATATTATATGAGCCAAGGGAATACTCTTCGAGAATTGAATATATATTATGTGAAATTCATTTTATCTCTTATTGTGGTACTTTCCTCGCATTTTATTTCATGATTAGGTGAACAGAATAACATGACATGTGCCGTTTGTGTATATCATTGTCTATAAATCTATTGAATAAAAAAAAAAGATTATACATTGTATAGGATTTCGAGAGCAACATTTAATATTCGAGTAAGTGGTGATATGACACCATCTTGCCGCACTCTATAACTCATTGTTACCCATACTTGTTCTGCGCTATTGATGATTTTTGTAACAATGAAATTGATAATAATGTATAATTTTCGAACAAAGTATATGTATGATATAAGTGATTCTGATTATAAATCAAACTTTTATATTGTAGATATAACACTTTCATTGTACATAGTACAACCTAGCTAGATTGGGTAACTTCATGTCTGATTGGGTAAATATTTTTATTGTAGATGTTGAAGTTTAGGAGAG
Source organism: Odontocerum albicorne (assembly GCA_949825065.1). Taxonomy (NCBI): domain Eukaryota; kingdom Metazoa; phylum Arthropoda; class Insecta; order Trichoptera; family Odontoceridae; genus Odontocerum; species Odontocerum albicorne. The sequence goes on from OX463859.1 coordinate 15,625,545, forward strand.
TTCTTCTCCGGTATGTCCTTAATATTCGGCCTTTAACACTTCCCTTACTGTGCTAAAAAATTACGCCAGTTACGGTGTTGGACACTGAGGGTACACTAAAAATGTATGTTTTAAATTAAAATTATGCAAAATCTATTAGTTTTTTTTTAATTAGCTATAAACATCATTTTATTGTGTAATAAAATGTCGAATAATATAAAATAAGTGTAAGAAATGATAAAATAATAGTTGAAACAGAGAAGTGACATTTCTATAGGAATATAATTTTCCCACTGCGTCGTTCGGTCTGCGCAACGTTCAGAATGCGCATGACTGAAAAGAGGTCTCCAACCTTTTAACACTTCCCTTACTGTGCTAAAAAATTACGCCAGTAACGGCGTTGGACACTGAGGGTACACTAAACATGTATGTTTCAAATTAAAATTATGCAAAATCTGCTAGGTTATTTTTTGTTTTTAGCTATAAACATAATTTTACTATGTAATAAAATGTCGAATAATATAAAATAAAGGTAAGAAATGATAAAATAAGAGCTAAAACAGAAAGGCATTTCTATAAGAATATTATTTTTACGCTGCGTCGTTCGGTCTGCGCAACATTCAGAATGCGCATGCGTGATAAGAGATTTCCAGCCTTTTAATTTTTTTTCATAAAATTATACAATAAAATGTAGCGTGTATTTTTTTGGCAATAAAACCATAATTCGAATAAAGACAATAAATAACATAAACAAAATATAAAATGAATATATAAATTCAAAAATCAAGGTTTTAGGGTGAGAAATTTATATAGTATAAACAAACACGAAATTCAAAATTATATATAAACAAACGCGAAATTCAAATCAATAAAATATATGCAATTTGGAAAATATAAACATTACAGAAAATAGGACAAACATATCATATAATCAAAGTTTAATCCTGTGGAGAAAGTTACCGCAATTGGGGCATGAAACCACTTTTTTTTTACTATATTCTACGTACTAAACACGCAGGTGTTTGACAAATATTGCAGAATAGCCTGGTTTTTTTTCTCGAATGTTTTTAATAAAACCCACAACTTCCTCTTTTGAGGACCTCACGGGGTGCCAACAGGGTATTATTTACTAATGTTTCGGATATTGACTCGCCACAATATGTTAAAACTGTATTAAAAGCATCTTGTTGTTGCTATTTTTCCTTTTTAAGATATTGGGCATTGCCAATTCCAAACTTAACTCTCTTGTGAAATGTTTTCGGTGGTATTAATTATTTTGTTTCCACTCTGGATATTTGTCTATCCATAAGAGGTATGCATTCAATGCAGCCATTTCTATAATTTCCATAAAAATACGGAAAGGCCATCTTCTCGTTGACCTTGAGCAAGAGTACTCTCAAGTAATTTGGTCTCCCGTATCTACTCCAATTTTCGTATTATTATAATGATGTATAATTACTATAGTGGCTTTTGTTTTTCTGAATAATCAATTTCTGCATCATTGAATTGAGTGGATAATAATAATACTGCTTTATTTTTTGTGGTACACACGAAACAAGTATTTTATTTTCAGCTACTATGGATTGTTTTCTCTCTAGACGGTATAAATTCAAGTGAGATTACTCTTTTATTTTTTCGAAGCGTGCCAGTTAGAGTTAAACTTTTTAATAAAAGATTATCGGCTAATTTGATGGAGGTAATAAAAATACCTGTGGTTATCTTCCTGTTCGTGCCATACTGCGGTTGAACCATTTCTATAACTACTCAGTTACCTTGATTTATCTCTCTCTACGATTATTTATCATACCAGAATAAGCCTGTAAATTTGTTATGCGTCATATGCCGCCGCAGTCGGCAGCAACCCAGATTTTGATGCCATATTTACCAAGTTTAGACTTCATGTACACGCGAAATGAACAATTCTCTCTAAAGTTTGCCAAACGTTCATCTACAGTTATATTCGAAGATGGAGAATAATTGCTTTTGCACATATCCATTTTTGAAATCCACTTAATTGGTTCTAATTTATCTGAAAAAACCCTGATATCTCTCTTCTCGGGTTTCTTTATCATCAAAACGAATATGACTGTAAATATAGATGAATCTATCTCGAGACAGAGCTGTTGTGAAAAATGACTGGCAAAAGGGACTTTCACTTATCCACAATTCACTCAAAGATAGCTTTCGTGTTCGATTTCTGCCAGGTGCGAGCAATATTCCAATGAATTCATATAACTCGTCTTTTGATATTGGTTGGTTCTTTTCTGAATGAATTCGATTTAAATGACGATTTGTTTCTTAAACATCACTTTTACCACCTCTTCATTTACAAACAGACAACACATATCTTTTATGGAATGTACATTTATACTTGAATTTCTCAGTCCAGAATCTTCGATGAGAATATTTGATACCCGACCGATGCCTCGAAGATTGAGGTGGTACTCGTAATGAACTCCATTCGAATCCATGTTTTGATGTAAATAATATTTCTTCGTCTTCTTCACTCGTCTCCAAATCAGAATATACTTCATCCTGTACCTCGACAAAATCTTCTGATTCTGATATATTGCCTGTCGCCTTAAATTCCAAATCGCTATCATCGCCGTCGATATTTCCCGCCATCTCAATTATTATATTTTTGTAAATGAAATAATAAATAAAATGTTCATTTATTATAAAAAGAGTAATGGTACAATATAACATACCAGATAAAAAATGATAATAGAAAAAACATACCAGATAAAAATAAAAAATAACAATCAGGATTATAAAACTGGTGACGATCCCCTGGAAAGGGCGCTATACGAACTGTCAAAAAAGAATGAGTGTTTGACATTTCGTCAATTCGCGATTTAAAATCATTAATTTCTGTTGAATTAACTATGAATGTTTTGTTTCCTAATTACATCATTCAAATCATAGAGGTTTCGATGAGGAATACATAAAGTATGAAGACCCTGCAAGCAGTATATTTCGAGAAATTAAATAAAATATAAGTCATGATCACTCGCTATCCATCACCGTACGGCAAGTGTTAAAAGGAAGCTGGCTTTTTCATTTCCAATACGTCGGGTTTGATTTTTTGTGTATTTTCTTTAATTACTATGTATTTTCTTTAATTGTGTTTGAGTATTTTTTCCTCTCAGTGTTGAACTACCATATACATAAATGATTTTATACGCCACATGTGTTATTTTTTGTTAAATAATTGATATATATTTTATTCAAACTAATAGAAACCGATAATTCTACAATTGTAGTCATCACATGTTAAACATCTGGGAATCTTTATTGAAAATGAAAATCTAAGTTTGTGTAATCATGTCTAAGTTAAGCCACCAAATCTTTGTTTTTCAACATTCTATTAAGAAAATGCATAGTTTTCGGCCTGTTTTATGTCGAATATCACTGTCCTTATGTATTTTGCTTTCATTACTTGATAACGGTGACATACGTTATTTATGTGCCAACAAAGAGATGTTGGATAAGTTGGAGGGACTCCAAAACGTGTGTATCCTCTTTATTTTGAACCTAAGAAAGTAAGACCTTGAGTCAGAATTCAGCAGATAATGGCTTAAAATCAGACAATGAAGTCACCTTCAGTCAGACCTGCATAATAATTCCAATTCATCATATCTACGCGAAAAAAATCTTTTTCTTTGACAACACTGACATTCTCTTCGACCAGACGATGAGAGACTCCTTTGCAATTCAGCACACTATATTTCATTTTACACATTTTCATTTGCGATTCACTCGACGTGACTATACAAACAACTCCTAAGAGTTATCAGATGTGCGCTATCCATATTTACGTTTAAGGGGGAATTGAAAAATATTACGTAACTCAGAATTGTCTTTTATTACCTCTACTTATCCTTGAACGTGTTCCTTGATTGTTTAGAGATTGGTAAATTATTGTTTTTTTTTACTTGAATTTAAACTATTTTTCTTGTATAATTCGTCTTGTATGTAAAGAGTTTAGTGAATCAGAGATAAAATGATTAGTTAAAAAAATATTTCTATTCCGCAATAAGCACGCCATACATAAAGTATGTACCATTGATAATCATGTACAATTTTTTTCTTCTTCTAATAAATACTCGTAAATAAAATTATTTTAGTTATTTTAATCTTATATACTCGGTGATAAAATACTTAATCAAACACGTCTAATCGTATGTGTGGATTATTAAATAAATATACGAGTGTGTATGCGAAAATCTCCAGGAAAACGTCAACCAATATTCTTATCTCCTTTGGTAAGCAATAACTATTCCCGAAGTAATAAATCCTAGACTCACGCCAGGAGCGTGATCCCGGCTGTATAAATCTTCTTCCTGCTCTATGATATGGGTCCGACCTGGACGCTATTACTAGGGCCAAGTAAATGATTGATTATTTTCTATAACTCGCCCCGCCATTTCGGGGTTATCTCTCCAGGAGAGGTGGTTCCGTTGCGTGATTTATCTCTGTTTATGGCGTAAGAAATGGATACTTTTTGTCTTCTCTTTACTGCTTTTTTATGATGCATGATCATTGCTAGAGTAATAGAAATGAGTGAATTGAATGAAGACGTAATGCCTTCTTAAGAAATTGGTTGGGGATGTATTCTTAAATAGAACAAATATAATGGAAAACTACTTGTTAAGATTTTTATTGGTTAAAACTAACAATAAAAAAAAACTTTATTTTTTATTTATTCCAAACGTCATTGAGAAAAAAACATTTTTGTTGCACAATATCTCTACAAAGACTGTATGGTTACTGCTCAATCCTCGGAGATTTCGGCGTAACTTTAGCGAGTCTCGGTGACAGCTGGGTAAAGTTTGTCCTCTTTGGCTGGTAGAGCTTTGTTAAAATAAAAACAATATGAAGTTTCAGACGAGACAATTTTTCATCCATTTGGGGTCCTTTATCATATATAAAGCCCATCGTATGTCGCAAGCATACCGATCCGATCACTTACGCCACTACCTTTCAATAGCCTATTGCTTGCCAAACGGTCATTGTGCCGGGGGTCGTTCGATATCTGCTTATCAACCGGCTTGAAATGATTGATTGTTATCCAAGCCGACTATAATTATGCTATTATGTGATGACCACACAAAAAGACGTTTTATAATTATACAATATTATAAGCAATCATTTTACAACTATGTTTACCGGCAATTATTTTACATTATAATCTATATGACGCATACGTCCGATACAATTATACTAAACTAATGTATACTCGTACAGTACAACTTAGCGGATTCATGAAAATGTCTTCCACCTGAGCTGAAATATGCTATCGAGGCTTTGACCCTTGACCTCAGTGGTTTAGTTGGTAAGACATATGTCTTTAAAGTCGGGGTTTGCGGGTCGAATTTCAATTAGTGCCTTATATTTTTTCTTTAAAAAAAAATAGGGTTTGGTTTGCAGTTACGACTTCTTTAAAACCTTTATGGTTTGTTGGAAGATATTGCTATGTGGTAGTAAGCCCTTTAGGCTGGACACAACGAAGCTATAATGGGATGAAACCCTTTTTTAAGAAATTGGGATCAAACACGAATCGAACTTGTTATCTCAGAGCTGGAAGATCAATTTACCAACTAGGCAACTGCAACATTTTCTTCAAAATGAAGCTTAAAATATGAATTTATGCAATATAAATATATAATATTTTCAAACCGTTATGGTTTCGTGCTTTAATAAACCGTTTAAATTAGAATTTGTTTTCTAGTGGTGCTATTCATAGTCTCCCATTCCAGGGGCTGCAAGTTCAATTTTCGTTTGAATCCATTTTTTTCAAAGAGGTTTCAGTCTTGTTTTCAGTAAGGCCTCTTTTATATCTTACTAATTGGCTGGAAGAGTTCGTCAAAACAAACCCGCCAAGTTGCACAGTATACGCAAAAGCGTACTACAGTACAACCATAATTACATTTATAATGAGAGTAATTTTATTTAATAATTCTCAAAAATAAATTGTTCAATTTATTTAGATAAAAATCAAAACACTGATTTTGAGTTATATATTCCACTGCTTTGGATGATAATTTAAGTTTGCAAGGTCATTGTTAACAATTACTGGGCATTAAAGCCGATTTGGTTATTAAATTTGTGGAAATAAATATGTAGAACTTAAAATCTTTGTGTCAATTTTTATATAAGTAATAAAAATGAATGTCGATAGTTTTTTTCATGCCATTTAGTGTAATAAAACTAAAATTCGTTGCTTTTATTAAAATTTTATACTATCGTACACTACAAAAAATCTTTCATAATTTGAGTACCGTTTTTGAAAGAATTTGTAAAAATGTATTTTATTTCAGTAAGTTAAACTAATATTGAATTAGTATCTACGTTGACTGAATATTTACGTAACAAATTCATAAGTAAATAAAAATATGGAAATTTCTCGAGCAAAAAAAATACCGGGAACGAGCAAAGCCACAAAACATAAAAGATTAAATATTTTATCAAATAGAATAATATGATTGTGAGTGAGAATAAAATGAATATTTTCATGGAGAATTGAAAGGTTTTGGTATGTAAATATCGAGATTAAGGTCTTACGTATAGAAATTACTCCTTGAAAAATAGAACCAATGAATACATTAAATTCCAATGGGATCCTGGAAATAATGTAAAAAGGACCTAATAGGAAGGTGCTTGCAAAAAGGGTGAGTGTAATTGCAAAGCAGACTTCTTAATCAGGTATGTTGTTAAAGGTTCATTTGGCGGTTTGGTCCTGAAGGAATAATAAAAGGGGTCTGAGAAATAAGGGAGGTTTATGAATGTGAAATAGATATTTTATAGATAATGATTAAGTAATTCAAACCACTTGCCGTATCGGAAACATTGTTTTCAATTTAGACATTATCTGGATAAAACAAATTTTAGAAATGGATTTAAATTTCCAATAAAAGGTTTTTCGATCTAAATATTCCTCTTTTGACACCATCTCATATTGAAGCTTAGTTTTATTTATTTTATCATTTTTTGATAGAACACTAAAAGAAAATTAAACAATGAATAAATACATTAAATTTTATTTATATTTACAGATGGCAGTGTTTATCTCAAACAAATATCAATCATGTTAAAAGTTAAGGGATGAAAATCTTCTAGTTTTGTAGATTGAAAAGAAAATAAAACACCGATTCTTCCTTCAATTCAGCCACCGTCCTCCTAAACCCTGCCAGTGTTAACTGAATACTGGTTGCGACAAAAATAACTCCCCATTAGGAAAAGTTAATAAAAAAAGCATCATAAATGTTTTGAATACTTTAGTATTGCATAGTTTTTTTCTTTACACCAAAAACGAAAATTCAACTTTGACAATTAACTTTGTAAAACAATTGTATTGCCAGTTGGAAGATTGAGTTTAAAAAGACTCTCAGCAGAGTTAATTGCCTAAACCAACGAAGGAAAAATGTTTAATTTTCCTTTTTAGTTTTAAACTAACTAAAGTTTCCAATAATGTTGCTCATAAATTGTCTTATCACGCAATCAGACAGGAGCTCTAGGGCTCTAGGGCTCTAGGATTACCTTAAAAATACTGGAGTACCGCGAAGACTTCCTACTCATATACAGGACCGGTTTAAAGTTAATTATTGTATTCATATTTTGTTTACAGCAAGTGTGTAAATTATTCAATGCAACACAAGACATATTTTAAAATACACGAGCAATAAAAAATAATTATAAATTGTAAAATCAATTATAAATTGACATCAGAAATGAATCTATGGAAAAAATTGATGGAGAAAGGAACTTTAAGATGGTTTGGACATGTCGAGAAAATGAATGATTAAATAATGATAAATCGAATGTACTAGTAAGAGTGCAAGATGTGCATGGAAAAGGTAGATCAAATAAAACGTGGCTAAACCAAATGGACCGGATTTTGAAAGAAGTTAATGTGAGAAGTATGAATAATAGAAGATTGTGTATGACGAGATGTATGATTGTGGAGGAGGCAAAAGTAGTGTAATTGGATGAATTTTTTTGAAGATCTGTTATCTCTGCCTATCTCGCAAGTTGCATGGCGTGATGATATGTATGTATGATAATTAAATAAATATAAATAAAAAAATATATTTATAAAAACACTTAAAATTAAAATAACTCATATTTTTTTCAGATTATTAAAATTTGGTGACCACAATAATTACTCTGCTTTCTAATCACATTTTTATTGGCGCAGCACAAATTGTGAACGTGCAATAATTCTTATTTCATGTATTCTCCATATGCGTAGCTTTAGAAGTGCATCAAAACATAGCAGATGACCCTGAACAAACATCTTTGAAGCACTACAATATCTTGTCAGTCCTTATATGATTTTGCATGCATTCGGAGTTAATTTAGATATGTGGAGATATAATTTACTCAAAGTTCACTCGAGTACAATGCCAAGCAATATGACTGAAATAGTTGCTTCTTTATTCCATCACTGTAACCTCTAAAGCGTCTTCCAAACACATTCACTCTTATACATAACAAACGTCTTTATCTATGAATCTTTTCATCATCTATCATTATCATTTAAACTGTGTTATAGTTTGAGTGTATCAAAAATACAACTTGGTATGATTATTTCCATAAAGTAATTTATTCTAATAACCCAAAAACATGTGTGTTAAAGGCCAGAATATAAACTTTTTTGCAACCCGGTGGTATTCATAAAAACACCTTGGAGATCAAGCATTTTATCAATAACTCCGCGGAAGTTTTAAATCCACGGTATTGATTGTGATGAAAAGAGGTTCTTAGATGCTATTTGAGCAAGCGAATTTAATTTTGAGACAGGAACAGTTCTATTTATACGAGTATGAGTAAATTATTAAGAAGGTGTGTAAGATTATATAAAATACAATCTTGCAGACCACGATTATTTAAATTGTGTTTTTTTCCAAGCAAACATAAAAATATGTTCCCTGATATTCACAGCTGTTTTTTCCACTAATTATGTCAAAAATGGTTTCTTTATTCATTTGAATTCATGAAAGAAGAAATGATGAAAATCATTTATAATATGAGTGCACGTAACGAAGTGTATATACAAGGTATACGTGAAACATGTGTGCCAGGATAGAATACAGTGGAAATCTATTTTCTCTGCGTACTCCAATAGGACATACGTGTGGTGTGATGGTGATAATGATGTTTGCAATGTTATTATAATTACTATCAAAACGTTGAAAAAAATGTCGGTGCGTTCCGATCGTCTTATTTTGGCGTGCCAACGAATCCAGTACAGCGGTGAGACCGGTGAGTTTACTGGTATGCAACGGCTCACTTAAAAAAAACATCTATGGCGCAGCTTCGTTTTCCGATTGAATTGACGTTGTAATTGCGAGGGGATCCTCGACCACGAGGTTCAGCAACGAATGAACGAAATTATAAGTACTCTTGTGAATCATTAATTTGTTCTTAATATTTATTAATTATTTAATGCGCATGATTATTCATGGTACATCTGACGAGTTTATTGCTACGCAACAATTTCTTCCAATCAACCAGAGTATCTTTAATACATAAAATTTGTATGATCATACAAAAATTTTTTTTAATTCAAATGAAAAAAATACTTGTCTAAACAATAATGGCAGAACTAGAGGAAAGAAGCTCGCTCACAGATAAGGATAGGAAATAGAGAAAAAGTAGGATGAAAGGATATTCAGATTATTAATTATGTTTTCGATTCCCTCTTGAATATAAATAAAGATGGCGCATATTTGATAACTCTTGGAAGACCGTTTCACATTCGTGCTGCGTATACCGCAAATTAACATGTGTAAAATAAATTTACCTTGAATCATTAACATTAAGCATACGTTTTGAAATTAAAAAAAAAACCTTTGTTGATTGTTGATAAATTTGCTATCCGAGTACGGCCCAGTTGACCTAAATAAGACAAGAGTGGGTCACTCAATTAGCTTGCATCAGGCGATCTCCTCTGTTGTCCGCTTTGCTGACTTGACCCGCACTGCGCAGTGCTGATACGATAACATTGGCTTTGGTTTACTGTTCACAGGCGAAAAGGAGTTAACGCCAAATATGCTCTAGTAAAATTTTGTAAACAAAGCACTTTCACAAGGGAAAATTGCTGTAGTTTTAAAAAAAAATTTGCAAGTTAAATAATATCCGTGACTTAGTGGTACATGTTATGAGAGTAATAATAAAAGTACAATTTATTTATCGCAGTTTAGAGAGCAGACTCTTCTCAAGGGCGGTTTGAATCCGGGATTCAAACTCATTATTAGTAACGTTTACGTATATTATCATGAATTTTGATATGATCTCCCACAAAGGGCTGTTTTCAAGTGTTTCTTAAAGCTGCATACGGCACCCATCTCTCCAATACTTAGAGCCAGACTATTCCACGCCACAGAATCAGCAACGACAGAAGCCTATTTATCGCATTTATGATTGAACCATGTTTCATCACAAATAAATAATATGAGCCATATCTAAATATGGTATAAAATGTTTATCATTTTGAAAAAAAAAACGCAGTGAACCAACTAATGAATATTGACAAACCTACTAAATAAGTGATTGAATACAAATACATAGAGGTCAATTTGTTAATTTACAATGATATCTATAAATAATGTTACTGCTGTCTCAGGGTGCCTAAAATACGTGGTTTGGAATAACAAATACATGAAAAAGATAATATGTTCCAAATTATCAAAGCATAATATGTCAGGCCAATCATGACTTATGGAATAAAGTCTAGAGCAGGCACAATAAAACACATGCTCAGATCTAATGAAAGGAAAATCCTTAACTATTGCAGGCAAATAACTTAGAGATAGAGTTTGAAACTCCCGTATCCGAGAAATATGTGTGAAAAAATGGATAACATAAGAGTTCTTAAGATGATAATGAGTGGAATACCCATTGACAGGCATCCCCAGGAAGACTTAAAAATATGAAAGGATATCTGGAATTCAACATCTAAGAGACACTGACCTGATAATAACATATCACATACCTAAGTTAAGAGAAAGAAGAAGATAATTACATCAACTCTTTGTTTATAATCAGTTTATTTTTGATCATATGGTTTACGTGGCTAAGAAAACATCTGACGTCCTCGCCCTCCTGTTGTTAGGGGTGTATCTTGAGTGTGAGGATGTTATGAGTTTAGTTGAAACTTTTTAATATCTTCTCTTTATCGATTGTTTTTTCCATTACTTAGAATAATTACAGGAAATATATTTACAAAGTACATTGCTATCAAAAAAATATATTTTTTATTTTTATTTTCATGAGCAGGGGTTAGATTTCCAATGAAAATAAGTAAAGTGTTTTAAAAAAATGACCTTTTAAGATGTTTTTATTATTTTTTATAATAACCATTGATTAAACTTAACCCTGAGGGGTTAGTTGTAATCTATTGCAGTATTTGTTTCGTAGCATCCAAAAAGACGGAGACACTTCTATTTAAACTATCATACTGCTTTCGCTTCCGCTATGCCTGTTAATCTTTTTTATACACATCACTCTCTTTCAAAATTCGATTCATTCGACCAATAAACTTATTCCTTGTTTTTTATAAATTTTTCGTAACCTTTATACTGCTCGAAAATATGTTTTACCATTTATCATATTTTGACGACCTCCTTGATATAATTGGTAAGATACTGCTCTTCCATCCAAGAGTTTCGAGTTCGATTCCCGATGGTGCCAAAAAAGAAGTAACTCCAGTTTGATAAAAGTTCTTCTGGTAACAATACTCTCATGTGTTAGATGTGTGTGAGGGTTATTACCTGTTTACTTGCAGTAGTATTGCCAACATATACGATAGCACACTGTGAGTTACTTGACTACTAGTGGTTCTTAACCCAAAGGCTCAATTACTGGGGTTGAAGACCATAGTGTTCATCATAAATTGCGTCAAACCATCTAAATAATTTTTCTTCGTTTTCTTTCAATCAGCATTCTTTTTTATTGTTCTTAAAAAAATTCATCGAAAATGTTAAAACCAGGCGCAGAAATTATAAAGATACAAAACAACAGTTTCATTACTAAAAAGTTTTTCATAAATAAACGCTCACACAGTCGCTGTTAAAAGCATTCATTCACTTAAATTATCCTACATTTTGCTACAAAATATGGCTTACTCCAAAGTTAAGACCAAAATTGTGAACTAATTTAATTTCTCCTGTCTCCTTCGCAAAAAAGGCTTTTTCATATTTTGAGGTAGCAGAAAGTTTTTTCTCAATAGTTTCAAGTGGTCAAAATACCGCCCGTTCTTGGTGTGGCGTAAAAATATTCGCGTGAATGCAAATTTTAATTTAAATTTCTAGCAAATTAAAAGTCCTCTCCGAAATTGTCAGGTCGTTTTGAGTTTTTAATTAAAATTTCATTGACTTATAGTTCTCAGTTGCTCGTATTTTTCGCGAAAGACCGAGGAATAGGAATTGTAGAGGGAAGAGAGGATGGGAGGGAAATTGTGCTTTGTGACGACAGAAGTCGTAAAATTCTCTCATTTTGACTGGTATTATGTAACAAACGAAAAATGCCTCAGTCTTGTTTTATCGATAGTCTCGGTACACTGTTAGGAATGCCAATGGAAGATGGTAGATAGTCTCGTCTTTTCTTCTTTTGCCTGCTTCATTTTCTTCTTATAATAATTATAATATAAAGACAATGTATATCGCACCGTTAAGAGAGCTGACTTCTAAAGGCGCATTGTCTTGTGATTCGATTCGACTATTTTTGATAGGCTAAAAATATTGCGAAAGTAAATATATAATAAGTAAAGTCTAAGGAAAGAGTAGTGGTTGCTATGGCCATTAGATCGGCCACTTCCCTGCATCTGCATATGTTTACAAAAAATATATTTGGTGAGAAAACCGCGAAAACTTATCAAATGAAGACAAAATACAAAGTAACCTTTGTAGATATTCCGATGTGTGATAGAACCACATTTGGCTTCAGAATATATTGTTTAAATTTATTTATTGTCTTGTTAAGAAACGATACATATTTTGACATCAATAACGGTCGTGGTGTTTCAGGGCTCTAGTTATAAATTAATCCAACTATCTATCCCTTTGAAACCATGGTTTAATATAAAACAGTCGATTACTTGTTAGAAGTATGGACGATAAAGAACAACATGAAGAAGTGAAAGCAATGCAAAAGTTAATTTCTGGTTGTATGAAGAGCAAAATAGTGATGTTCAATAAATTATTAATACCAACCATTGTTTGAATGAGACATACAAACTAATTGTTGGCTAAATCAAAGCCAAGTTATTCCAATTGTTTTAAAAAACTATAGATGTTTCTTTAGCTTGAATTCCTTCACATATTGGTATCACTGGTAATGAATGTGTTGCTTCCTTGGCAAAGGAAGCATGTTCTACTGGTTGTCCCCTATCTGATTTTTCATTGCCAGTATCTGAACTTTTAAATAAAATTAAACATGATATTTGGCAACGATGGGCATCGGGCTGGGATATAACTGGTGTATATAAGGGCTCTAGATATAAATAAATACAACAATCTATCCCTTTGAAACCATGGTTTAATATAATAAAAATGAACAAGATGGAAGTATCTGTTATGTGTCGTTTGCGGATAAACCACTGCGTAGTGGCTAGTTACCTTTACATAAAAGGTATTGTGGAAAATTCCGGCTGCGAGTGTGGTTTGGATGATGAAACTACATACCATGTTTTTTTCGGTTGTCCTTTACGAGACATGTTTGATTTACTTAAAGCTGTACCTACCTTTACATAAAAGATATTGTGGAGAATTCCGGCTGCGAGTGTGATTTGGATGATGAAACTACAGACCATGTTTTTTTCGGTTGTCCTTTACGAGACAGATTTGATTTACTTAAAACTGTACCTTTGCCGCGTCCAATTAATGTGTTTCTTCTTTTTTCGTTAAACTTTTCCACTCATAGATCGATTGTTAAATTTTTGAAGCGTTATCAGTTGAAACTTTAAGTTATCTAGATTCGCTGTTTTTTTATAATTCGTTTTACTATATTGACTCATATAATTGCAAAGTGAAATTAATTTGGTGGCACAAATCATCCTAGTTTGAGTGGATTGCCTATTATAAAAAAAACAGCCGTGGTCTAACGGTTATCATTTACGCTAGACAAGCAGGCGCTCCAAGTTCGTTTCCTGGCGGATTCACTTCTGGACTGGTTTTTACTCTTTGACCGTTTTAAATCTAAATTTATGTTATTGTTGTGCTTATATGGTACTTATCATAATTTTATATAGGGATATTAAACAACAGTAAAATAGCGCCATGTAAAACTGTCAAACGAAAGTTTGCAGTTGATTACACCTGCCGATTGTCTTGGAACTTTTATCTTATTGCCATTGTACCTTTGGGTTTGATCTGTCAAGATGACCTTCGTGGCATTGTTGGTAAGGCGCATAACTGCCAACCCATTTTGGTTTCTTTACCATATTTTTGATTACTTTTGCCACATTTTTATAAACCCGTCAGCTTGTATTTTATACAGTAAAAGTGTAATACAATTCTATGTGTTTGCTGAAGTGCAACAACTTGCACATACTTAACCAATACACGTACAGATGTCTTCTATATACAGAATGGTTGACAACCATATGTGACCATGAGATCAATAACATGAAATATATGCTTATAAAATCACTGCAAAGTCAATTGATAAATTGTTTTCAAAATTATCAAAGTTTAATGCATTTTAAATTGAATGCTCATAATAAAAAAAAATATCCACAAAATTATGAATGTTATATAAGAAAAAGCAGGGATCTAGGGAAGAAACCGAAATTTCCGTTCAAGATAACCGTCTTTGTTAGTATTTTCATTACGGTCGAGTTTAATTTAGATAATCAGACAGGTACTTAATTATTTAGAATATGGGATCCTTTATTTTTAACGATACGAGGACTTCTTCATAATCCGCCACTGATCAATTCAAGAAAAAAATATTTAAAAAGCGAAATCAGTCGAAAATATTATAGTCCGGTTTTCAATGTTGCTTGGGCTTGCAGGAGAGATGACTTGTAGCTAAATTTTGTGTGAACCCTTGAGTGTGGTATGTTTTTTGTGATTATGTGTGAGACATTGTACGATAGACTTTTTGGCCTGTCTGGAATTATGATCTATGCGAGGTTTGACTCGCGTGCTACCTTACTTGTAATTTAGTCTCACTGTTTATCAAGTTGATGAGAGTATGCAATGGGCTATTTTATATTCAACAATCGGAAAAAAAACATTTACTTATTCTTCCATGGTATATGTACTCAGTAAGATACAGGCAAGAGCCTAATTTAGTGGGAACACGAGAAATTTAAGGTAACAAACCCAGATCCATATAAACTGTGTTGTGTTTTTTTCATAAATTATGTAATATATTTATGAAATTTTTCACGTACAAATAAATAAACTTCAATTTTATGTCCAAATTATATTGCATTATTTAAATAACTTTCCCTCCAAAAAGAAAGTTACACAGAGCGAAAATACAAAATTTTATAGTCACGCCAAATTGTTATGAGAACATGTAAAGTTGCACCATAGTGACACTTGATACAAGCTTGTACACATTGACTAGAAAGTTTCTAACATTTTTCGACTTGAAAATCCACAGTATTTTCAAAAGACTGCTTTAAAAACTTAAAACAACACGAGTAATTGACAATTTTTTTTATTGTATTTCTCTATTCTTTATTTGTCGGATATTTTTTTCGTATTTTTAATGAAAATGTTTTCTTCTGTCCGTGTACCTCAAATTTTACTATATTTCATTCTGTCAAATCTTGTTGAAACATTTTTATGTTTTCCATTTTTTTGTGTTATCGTTGTGACAATTTTCCCACGTATCTCTCATGGAATTTAAATAAAATAAAACGAGAAAAAACCACCTGGAGGGAAACATATCGTTTTAATTCAGTATCATTTTCATCTTGACATATCATTTTGTCTTCGGTATGCTCTCGCTGCCTGAATTGTCCAAGCGTGTACCAATAGAGTAGATACGGTGAGTCTAACGAAACGTTACATGAACGTGGTGGTAGAGGAAACAAAACGGTATCCTGCCCACAAAGCTGATGGAGTTTGTGGTCAGAGGCGACAAGTCCATTGTGGTGCTCTATCCGACACCTTGGCAATATATATACGTTAGAGTAAGCAGAAGGGGAGATACGCGAGGGATGTAGCGTGGAGGGTGGTTGCACGGAATACGTACCTGTGTATTGTAAACAAAATTGTGGGCGGTTGTAGTCTAACAGCATTTAAGCGTGCGCCTCAAATTCAAGTAGATTCACTTCTGCAATGGTTTTACACTTGGAAATTTCGGAATACTTTTTTATTACATTTCATTGTATAAAGTACAATCTGGCAAATTTATTTATCGTAATTATTTCACACTTCAAAACAACCTGCGGGCTTCTTCTCAGGCGGTAATATTTTTCAACCAACCAGACTTATAGTCTGTTTGACAAGAGCGTGTACTGCTAGATTTTTTCCTGGAAACCGTTAGAGGGTAGAGAACGCGAGAAAGTAGCAGGACCCTTCTCCTAAGATGCTTTGCATAGAAACACCCAGTTGTCGTTCAATTTTGGTTACACAAGAACATATTTTACTATGAGTGCCACGTACGCATCACGTTATGAAGCCGTTTTTCTGTGTACATATCCGAAAGGACTCAAAATGTCGTACGGAGCCGCTGCTAAATACATGAGAAAGTCGAAGACATTTGTAAGTAAGTGGGTGAAACGCTATTCCGACGTAAAAAAAACGTCGATGACCTACCAGATCGTGGCACTGCACAGAAAACGACGAAAAAGAAGGGCAGAGTGATTTTACGTGTGTTTGAGAAGAACCTTCGTCTATCATTGCGTAGCGGACAGGCGGTTTTGTGTGAAAAGGGTCTAGTTGTGTCATGTGATACTATAAAAAGATATTTACTAGCTCATGGAGTGAAATTTCGAAGCACAGGGAAGAAACCACTAAGCTGCCCAAAGGTGGTTTATAAGAAAAAAATAAAATTGGCTACTGCAAAAGGACAATGACCCAAAACATCGAAGTCGTCTTGTACTGCGTGGAAACAGGAAAGTGACGTTGGCGTAATAATAATAACGAATGAGCGAAGCAAGGCTCATCTATCTTCTCACTTTAATCCTGATTTACCCCAAAATTGCTATCAAATTTTCCAAAAATACAACACATAGAAGAAAATACAATATGTACACATACACAAAGTTGCATGCTAATAAGCAAAATTGCATTTTGAGCAATACAAATGATAAATTAAAAATAACTTTTCAATTCTGAACTTATGAAAGTTTTCCCACTTCCAAAACAACAGGCAAAGTTCGGATTTTAGCTAATAATATACAGGGTGTCCCGTATTGAGTGAGTCATATTTAGGGTGAAGATAGATTGGGTCAAGACCTACCAGAATATCAAAACTTGACCCCAGTAAAAACCTTGCCGTTTTTAAGTTATTCGGACTTTTGTAAAATTTCGTAAAATCCCTACCTCGCATCAGATTTTTTGCTGCGTTGTGTACAAATCACCATTTTCGTATTTTTTTTATCGTGAAATACTTTTGAATAATAGCCTTATCTATCGCATACAAAATGATTTCCAAAATTATTAGGGGTGTACAAAAAAATTACTTGAAAAATAAAAAAAATCTTAATTAAAAATTTTACGCTAAACTTTGGCCTTCTGTGGTAAAAAAAAATTGTACTGGGCACTTCCAGAATACTACTTAATAAAAAGTTACTCGTTTAATGGAAATTTCAGAATAGTGCAACACTATTAGATCACCCTAAATATGATTCACTCAATACGGGACACCTGTATATAATAGTTTTTGTGACACTTAGATACTGTATTTCATTTATAATCTAAATTCTAGCTGTTGCACCTAAGGAAAATAATGAAGACTCGATGGTATCATAGAGTAACAAATTATGAAGTTTTGAGAAAAGTAAACTGCTGTAGCATTGATATTGTATTGTTGCGTGCTCGCTTGCTTTGGTCTGGACACTCTGTGACTTGCATGCCTCGGTATAGAATCCCTAGAAGTATCCTCTTTGGTGAGCTGACGGAAGACAGAACAAATAAAAGACGTACTGCATGAGACGCTTAAAAAACGTTCATTGTCAGCAAAACTGGAAGGAAACAGTAGCAGATGGAACGAAATGACGTAGAACTGTTACAAGTGTTTTTATGAACTCAATAAAGAAAGAAGACATAGACAAGCTGGAAGTATTGAAGCTCCTTGCCCTGTATGTTACAGGATATGCCTATCAGAAATTGTCTTACATAGACATCTCCGGTGGCAGCAACGTCAAGTACCCTGATCCTCCATTTTATATTATGCCTTCTATTATACTAAGGATGATAAGCTAACTAACGTCTCCATTTTCGAAAAACTGAGAATCACCGACAGATTGTCGTCAATATGCCTTCGACGTGTCTTCTGATTCCTTGGGCACATTGCTCGTGGCCAAGGAGACAGTTTGGAGAGGTTTGTGGTTTCTAGAGGCGTGGAAGGATAACGCACAAGAGGAAGAACCCCAAAGCATTGAACTGACCAAGTGAGAGACGCAATTGGACTACCCTTAATAATTGTCCCTCGAGCCGCGGAGTGCAGGAATGGACGGAGATGAGTCGTCGGAGGCTATCATGGGAGTCACGATGCTCTTTCATGAGCTATAAGACATGATGACGATTGTACTAGTCACGGGTAAACGGCAATCGTGTAAATTCTAAATTTAATTTGATATGTTGTAACTGTTTTATTAGACGAAATTTACTTACACTATACAAATAAATAGACATAAGAAAAAATATATCTAAAAATCGCGGCATTCGTTTCAATTTTAAATTTGATTTGAAATATTGTCACAATTTTATTGGTCGAAATTTACTTACGCTATACAAATTTAATAAATAGATATGAAAAGATCGTATGTAAAAATCACGAGTAATGGATATTCTTCAAATTCTAAATTTAATTTGAAATATTATCACTATTTTACTGGTCAAAATTTACTTACATTGTACAAATAAATAGATAAAAAAATGTATATATAAAAATCGCAAATTAATTTCGTCTATTCGAGTAAAATTTTCATGTTTCAAAATAAACGTAAATTCCTTAGAAAAATCGCATTTATTATCGTTTTCCCAATGTTTCGTTTCAATATCAGATTCACTTGTATGTGTCATGAGTATATGGTATAACCGTACGTATACATGTCCCTCAGGCAATAAAAGGGGAGAAATAAAAAAAAAAAATGTTCAATGCCGACTTTGTCTAACGTTACAATATTCAATATTATCATCGCACGAACAAGTACGGTTATTGATTTTATTGTAGACGATTTCGCTGTTTGAATGTCGACTTGAAACTAACTTTGAGATCGTTTACATGTCAAACTTGTAACACAATTGAACGAGCGTTATATGGAAAGGGGCGAGTAATGCTTTGTGAGATGTAATCTCAAATCCAGGAAACTGACACCGGCGTCGTTTTGTGGAGATAGCATTATTTCATGCGATGTTTGCTGTGTGAAATTTATTGAGAAAATTGTGTGATAAGATAATGCGGATTGTTCAAGTAGTTATTTTGGATAAATAAGTGTACGGTAAAGTTTATGGTGAGATAGGAATAAATAACATTAATTACAATTCCCTCCTTGCGTAATACATAATACCATCATGCTATTTCCTTGACAGGGTAGGTAGAGAGAATAGAGCGCAAAATGTTCCTGTATTAACTAACACACATCCTTCAACTTTTTTTCATTCGTACACCTTATCATACAACTCATCAGATTTCTCTGAATTTTTACGCTTCCTTCATTCAAATATCATTCTTTAGATTCAACCATACTCTCTTTAGTCTTTATCTTATAAGATTTTGATATTATTCCATTCAAGTATGCACTTTTTGCGCCCCACGACTTTTTTTAAATTTTTATATATTTTCTCTTAAATATCTTAAAATGCATGCCCGTACTGAATGATACTGTTAATATATTCTCGGTACCGCCTAGCAGTATGAGAAGAATCCTGGCTGATATTCTTCCTAACGAATAAGCTAACGCTAGAAGCAGACCCTCTTTGTGTAACAGGAGAAATCCGTGCAAAGTGGATAAAAAAAAGTAAAATATTGAAGAAAATTTTAAGATGCGGTTATAAGTCGATGAAAGTTGAAATAAACTGTTTTTATGTTCACAAAATACTTCGCTAGATATTTTGCTCTCGCGTTGAGAATCTTAACGTTACCTACATAAGTTAGAAAACACTGAAAATCTTGTTTATTTAAACCCTAATATTTTAACTTATTCCATTCTACTAAAAGTGAAATGGCATTAAATGGTAACATTTTTACTCTGTTCGTATGATTCGTATACGTGTTAATAAAGTTGATTAGGCTCTTAGATGTTCCTAATTTTCGTCAAAAACAGCTGAGCTGACATTATAAACTTGACCATTTTTTTAAAGGTTACGTAGGGTATTTTAAAATTTAAGATATATTTCGATAGAAAACCGATTGCAGAGGGTCTCATGTCGTAACTTCCTGAAAATTTCAATGCCATTTCTTCGTTCATGATCAGGCAACTCTGAAACTACCCTCAGTTAAAAAAGTTTATTTATATATTTTTTATAACCGGCCTGTAACAAATTGGAATGGTAGAGTATCTACAGGGTACCATAAAATAGGAAATATCCTTTCCTTTTACACCACACAAAACCTTCTTCATTCCTGTGGCTAGTACGAAGGGGTTTTTTTTTATTTGGTTCTCAAGAACTTATGACTGACAAATTTTAAATCATACTTTGATGTAAGCTAAACCATTTATTGATACGAATAAAAAAATACAGAACTTAAAGTTTGCTATACCTATTAATTCAACTAAAAGAGAGAAAACAACTATACGAAAAATAAATAATTGTGTTAAAAATTATGAAAGATACTCTGAAAATACACGAGGTCCTCGTGAAACATTAATTTGAGAGTTAGCTATATGTCAACTATTTGACCAGAAAAAAACATCACAAAAACAGTTATTCAAAAAATACTTCTGAATCCATAGTTTTGTCCATCCTACGCAAACTTATTTTGTTTGTTTGTTTCGCCAATTATTGATAAAATAAAAAAAAACTTTTCTTGTACTTCAACGTTAAGCACGCCCGAAGTTGTTTTGATTCCGTTTCTCAGTATCGGTGTGTATTTTTTGTATTCGGAAAAACTCATTGTGTTTTCAATCTCGTTTGTCTTT
>OX463859.1:15646994-15808100 GCA_949825065.1 Odontocerum albicorne
AATATATATATATATATATATATATATATATATATATATATATATATATATATATATATATATATATATATATATATATATATATATATATATATATATATATATATATATATGTATATATATATATATATATATATATATATATATATATATATATATATATATATATATATATATATATATATATATATATATATATATATATATATATATATATATATATATATATATATATATATATATATATATATATATATATATATATATATATATATATATATATATATATATATATATATATATATATATATATATAAATATATATATATATATATATATATATATATATATATATATATATATATATATATATATATATATTATATATATATATATATATATTATATATATATATATATATATATATATATATATATATATATATATATATATATATATATATATGTTGAATATTCTTTTGGAGTACTCCGTGTAGTCATCATGGTGGTCTTTATATTCCAATATTTCGTTCTGGATTACACCAAAACATCATCAGGGAAAAGATTGATTTAGAATTGACTTTCTGTCAAAATGACATTTGTTAATTAGCGCTTTTGTTTGTTTACTCTGTGACCATAGATCCATAAGTTTTCATTAGAATTTCTTTTAAATATTTATTTTAACATGTGAACGACCATACATAGGGAAGACTAATCGTCGAGTATCGGCACGCATCGCAGAACACCGCGTAGACGTCAAAAATAAAAATCCAACATCAACCCTAGCATTCCATGTTATGACAGAAGGGCATAAAATAAATTTTGATGATGCAAAAACCATAAAAAACGTTGATAGAGAAAGAGCAAGAACAACAAGAGAAGCCATCGAAATTTATCTTCAACCAAACTGTCTAAACACACGTGATGACACACTAAGAATATCAAAAATATGGCATACAATATTAAATGAACGCAAGAAACCGATGATAAATAAAATAATAAAATAAAATAATAAAAATAACCAAAAAGTAGCTACAAATAAAATAAATATTTAAAAGAAATTCTAATGAAAACTTATGGATCTATGGTCACAGAGTAAACAAACAAAAGCGCTAATTAACAAATGTCATTTTGACAGAAAGTCAATTCTAAATCAATCTTTTCCCTGATGATGTTTTGGTGTAATCCAGAACGAAATATTGGAATATAAAGACCACCATGATGACTACACGGAGTACTCCAAAAGAATATTCAACGTATACTCCTCTCCGTGAAAATATAAAATATAACATATATAATCTCTACGAGGAAGAAACAAAACAAAAAATTAAAAGATTCGAAAAGTTAAGACATAAGCGCACTAAATTACTCTGTGACTTAAATTTCTTACGACGCTGTCGTGATACCAACATCATTCCAAAAGCGTTTAAACTTAAACACCATATTAACTCAAAATCAATCAACAAGATTCTAAACCGTGCGAGTTTAGCACTTATTCGGGAAGAAATCAACCAAAAACGTGCTGATTTGGATAGAATCAGTGCCCAACTACTAAACCATCATTTGAATCTAGCAAACAAAATACATCCTTTATTATGGGATAGGGTCGATACAACATCTATGGAGAGAACAGAAACAAATCACCTCCTTAGTACACAACAACAAATGAAGAAATATGACAAATTAAAACCTGCCGTAACAAACCATCTAAAGCCAGAATTAGACAAAAATAAAGTTGTTTATAATATTTCAAATACAAATCTTGATGATGCAAGTGTTTCAGTTCTTGCAAAAGGTTTTAATTTTGCTATTGCTCCGACTCATATACCAAAAGAAGACATCATAATGTCTGTTGAAGCATCACTGTCTGGGATAACGGAAGAACAAGCAGACTCAATCCGACAACAAACATGTGAAATACTACGTAAAGCCCGCCCTCCTCCAAAAAATTTATCATATGAAGAATGGAAAGCTTTGAAAGAAATACGAGAAAATAAAAATATAGTTATCATTCCAGCAGACAAAGGTAATGCTACAGTTATCATGAACTCAAAAGACTATGCATCCAAAATGCAAGCTCTTCTAGACGATTGTGCATATAAAAGCCAAACTGCTGATCCAACAACGTATCTTGAAAAGACAACAAGAACAATTATTCTAAATTCAAACCTTAACACAGAAATTAAAAATATGATCATACCAAGACAAAAATCCTCGCGTTGCCCAAAGATATATGGTTTGGCCAAAATCCATAAACAAGATACACCACTAAGACCAATAGTAAGTGCTGTCGGCTCTCCTACACAAATGCTCGCTAAATTCCTGGCTAAACAGCTACAGCCAGAGACAGAAAAATGTGACTCATTTGTCAGGAACGCAGATCATTTAATAAAAATGTTGAAAGAGACAGAACTTAAAGATAACGATATACTTATAAGTTTGGATGTTGTGTCCCTTTTTACCAAAGTACCAATGAATGAAGCATTAGACGTCATTAAAGAAGATTTCAAACCACCTAAATTTATTCTGGATATGGCCAAACATTGCCTCAATAATACGTATTTCAAATATGAAGATGTTTTCTATAGGCAAATTATTGGCGCACCGATGGGATCGGCACTATCTCCTGTTGTCTGTAATGCATTCATGATAAACTTGGAAAAACAAGCACTCTCTACAACAAAACTAAAACCAAAATTTTTCAAGCGGTATGTTGACGATTGCTTTCTTATTTGGGAACACGGAATGAATGAATTTGAATCTTTTCTTGACCACTTAAATAATCAACATAAAAATATAAAATTTACAGTTGAGAAGGAGAAAGATAGAAAACTTGCTTTCTTGGATGTACTCATAACAAGAAATATGAACAATACATTTGGTTTCAGTGTCTACAGAAAAGAAACACACACAGATCGCTACCTGAACGCCAAATCACATCATTCTCCTTCCCAGATTGCATCAGTGCCCAAAACTCTAGTAAACCGCTCAATTAGAATAGCGGACGAACAACATTTAAAAATGGAAGAACAAAATCTTAAAAAAGCACTAAGGGCAAATGGATATTCTGAATATTTGATAAACAAGGCTTATAAAACAAATAACAATAAAAATAATATAAAAAGAAACGAAAAGAAATTTGTCAGCACGGCATTTTTACCATATATAAAAGGAACAACAGACCGTATTGGAAGAATTTTAAATAAAAATAACATATCCACCATCTTTGGAACACACCAAAAAATTTCATCGTTAATAAGAAGTGTCAAGAGCAAAATACCAAATGAAAACCACGGGATATACCAGATACCGTGTTCAACATGTGAACGACCATACATAGGGAAGACTAATCGTCGAGTATCGGCACGCATCGCAGAACACCGCGTAGACGTCAAAAATAAAAATCCAACATCAACCCTAGCATTCCATGTTATGACAGAAGGGCATAAAATAAATTTTGATGATGCAAAAACCATAAAAAACGTTGATAGAGAAAGAGCAAGAACAACAAGAGAAGCCATCGAAATTTATCTTCAACCAAACTGTCTAAACACACGTGATGACACACTAAGAATATCAAAAATATGGCATACAATATTAAATGAACGCAAGAAACCGATGATAAATAAAATAATAAAATAAAATAATAAAAATAACCAAAAAGTAGCTACAAATAAAATAAATATTTAAAAGAAATTCTAATGAAAACTTATGGATCTATGGTCACAGAGTAAACAAACAAAAGCGCTAATTAACAAATGTCATTTTGACAGAAAGTCAATTCTAAATCAATCTTTTCCCTGATGATGTTTTGGTGTAATCCAGAACGAAATATTGGAATATAAAGACCACCATGATGACTACACGGAGTACTCCAAAAGAATATTCAACGTATACTCCTCTCCGTGAAAATATAAAATATAACATATATATATATATATATATATATATATATATATATATATATATATATATATATATATATATATATATATATATATATATATATATATATATATATATTTGTTTTAAGATTTTCACGGATGAATGAATATGTCATTTTGGTTTTACGGTTTATCCGCGTAGTTTGAGATAATTGTCTCCGAGCTTTCGACAGAATCGCATCTGTCATCTTCTTGGGAGTTATTTGTAAACTGTTTTGTGTAGTGATGTTGACTTTTGTTTCAATTCTTCCTCTTTTTCTTTTCTTTTTTTGAATCGGTTGCTCTGTCTTTCACTAGTTCTTTTAATATTTTCAGGTAAAGGTTTCAAGTAGGACGTTATTGATTGGTTTTTGGTAGAAGTATTTCTTATTGTTTTGCTGTTATCCGTTGGAATTACAGGATTATACGTTTCTGGTGCATTAGGATTAAAAAGATGAATCCACACATCTGCGAGGCTTCGGGCTTCATCTCTCTGATTTAAGCTGTTTGGTCTTTTCATAATCTCTATAGCTTCTCGGAATTGTCTTTCTGAATTTTCACTTATTCTGGCTAAGGTCTTGGATTTCTGTATATCTATTTTATGTCCCTCGGTTAATTTGTGTAAAGCCAGAGTTGAATGAATATTTTTATTTTTTATATCACGATTATGTTCTTCAATTCTAACCTCTATACGGCGATTGGTTTGCCCTATATAAACTTTTTCACACGAAGTACATGGTATTTCATATACTCCATGTGATTCATTGGGTATTGTGTCTTTAAATTGATGTAAAAGTGTCTTGATATTTTTGTATGGTTTAAAGATTGTTTTAATTTTGTGCTTTCTTAGTATTAGAATTGAAGAACATAATCGTGATATAAAAAATAAAAATATTCATTCAACTCTGGCTTTACACAAATTAACCGAGGGACATAAAATAGATATACAGAAATCCAAGACCTTAGCCAGAATAAGTGAAAATTCAGAAAGACAATTCCGAGAAGCTATAGAGATTATGAAAAGACCAAACAGCTTAAATCAGAGAGATGAAGCCCGAAGCCTCGCAGATGTGTGGATTCATCTTTTTAATCCTAATGCACCAGAAACGTATAATCCTGTAATTCCAACGGATAACAGCAAAACAATAAGAAATACTTCTACCAAAAACCAATCAATAACGTCCTACTTGAAACCTTTACCTGAAAATATTAAAAGAACTAGTGAAAGACAGAGCAACCGATTCAAAAAAAGAAAAGAAAAAGAGGAAGAATTGAAACAAAAGTCAACATCACTACACAAAACAGTTTACAAATAACTCCCAAGAAGATGACAGATGCGATTCTGTCGAAAGCTCGGAGACAATTATCTCAAACTACGCGGATAAACCGTAAAACCAAAATGACATATATATATATATATATATATATATATATATATATATATATATATATATATATATATATATATATATATATATATATATATATATATATATATATATATATATATATATATATCTCAAAATAAACTGCAGAAAATACATTTAAGAGAGAAGCTATTAAAAGGTCTGGGCTCATCCCACAACATCCCCAGGCCATGAGACACCCCATTAATATAGGGCGAGCTCGGCCGCAAGGACACCCGATGGTACTAGAAAGATATAAATATCAAAACACCAACGTAGTTCACATAACTTTGCACTTTAAAAGACGCACATATTCACTTCTGCACAAAACGATGAAATTGAACGTGTATATATGCGTTTGTATTTTTTACAATTGTTATATACTATAGCATTAGGTGTGAGCTGACGTCTATGCTTGGCGTCTTGGCGTGTACCTGGCGTCCATGCGGCTGGGCTTGCCTCCTAGTGTTGTGAGTTATCTCGACTGAGATGATGTTATGAGTTAAATCATGACTTTTGTCGAAGGCTTCTCTAATAAATGTATTTTCTTTTCCATCGCCTTAATATATACGTTTATGTACAGTCAAGTGTTCAAGTAAAATGATAAATATTTACTGACTATGATTATCTTTAAAAAAAAATGTAAAATAACGCATAAGTTAACTTTTTTGCATGATTTTGGAATATAACTAATTATTCTTGCCTCACAAAAGCTCTCGTATCAAGTCCCTCTATATTGAATCCTCTCTTTTGTCTATCATTACTCACGTCTGGGTCTCTCACGAATAGCAACGTTTCAAGTTTTCACTGAAATTTATTCCTCTCCTTTATATTGAAAAGGGAACAGGAACGAGGACGACAAATTGCTATCAAAAGTGAATAACTGTTTGCTTCATGAAATGTCCTGCGCTTCTCAGTTCAGTGGCTTAACATTTTGAATTTTTTGAAAACTCTTTTTATTTTAACACCATCGTTTCCCGTTTTTTTAAAACGTACCTACTATTTTAGTTTTCGATTAAATGAACATTTAATTTATTGAATCATCATATTTTTCGTTTCTCATTACTGAGGTTCAAAGTGATGCAGGTTGCGACTATACGTCTCCTCTCTTCTATGTCACTTATCATTAGCATGGTAATTTACACGATTGTCCCGTTCGATTCTTTCATCTGATCACTCTATCTTGCAGGTGCTCTGCCTCTTCTTCTAAACACTTTATCATGATCCCAGGTTCTCCGAATTTCGTCTGTTAATGTGACCGAAGAACTGCAAGATACGCTAGAAATATATTGAGGACAGCAGTGTTATATAATCATACATGTATGTTAAGGCATTGAAAATAATATATTTGAAAGAGATAACATGCCAAAGGATATATTTATCTTGTTACAATTGAGATAGATGCCTCCAATAGTATCGATTTATTTTTTCATGCTAAATATCCTCAGTGAGATACAGACAAAAACCTAGTTTACTGGGGATACGACAAATGAAAGACAACAAACCCAGATCCATTAAAATTGTATGTCCAAATCAAATTACCTGTTGTTTTTTCGCAAATTATGTATATTTCTTGTCATGTGTAATAATAAATAAATAAATAAATAGAAGAACGAGAATTGCTACGAGGATGTCAGATGTTTTTCAGCTCACACCATTGTACACATTGACCATTTTACCATAACAATTAAATGATAATGAATCAACAGTTGATACAATTATATAAAAGAATATTTATAAAGATTGTTAAAAATATAAACGAACACACTCATACAAGGTTTCACAAACAAGTCCAGATACACTGGTCGAGTTAAGAGAGAAAATAAGTGTCAAAATTTGACAAAACAAAAAATAAAAAAGAAGAAAATAGAAAGATAAGAGGATGTGTAAGCAATTTTTGGTTTGTAAATCACAAAATAACGAATACCTACTTTGCATTTTTTATCGTATATGATACAATACAATAAATAGATTGTTTGAAAGAACTGCCTTATGGTAATTATTTAGTCGATTTATAATAACTAACTCACATTGAAAAACCTTCAATGGCCAAATTATTCAAATTCTGAAGAAACAAAAAGTATTTATATTAGAAGAGTATATATAACGATGTGTATGGACGTGGAAATAGCGATAGATGTATGCCAGGATATAATAAAGTGGGCATCTGTTCTCTCTCAACATGGCGTGATGGTGATAATTATGACGATAAACTAATTAATTTACGTCGGGCAATACCACAAATAAGGATAAGTTGTCTTTACTCTTGCTATTAAGTTAATTTAATAAATTGCTTATTTCTCACCTCTTCTTAGTTAATAAACAAACAGAAATAAAATAGTTAATAAACAAACAGAAATAGAAATTTGAAAAAAAAAACACATTGTATATCCACACATATTGGCTAGTTCTTATGGTAATATTGATCCTGAGTTACGAGTAAAGAGACAAGAATCAGATCTCAATATTTTTTCGACGTAATTCCAAAACGTTGGATACTGTCTTAGAAATTCAAACATTAACAATGTCTGTGTTTCTTATCTCTGAGTCTCTATTCATTTGTATTACAACGCTCAGCTCTCTGTGTTTATATTTTGTACATAGAAGTACCCCAATTTGTTTGTGACAACCAGTGCTGACCAACCTTTTGAAGCTAAGAACTATATTGATAATTTATATCTCCTTAATGCACTCCGTTCGTTCAGAAAGAGTAAAATATGTATTGGCCTCTTTACCTTCCTCCGATGCCCTTACATCTCTTGAAGGTTACTAGCTTCCATGGTAATACTGCTTCGCTTCCAACGAACTTATATTCTTGGTATCTCTGTAAACCTTCAACCTTTGGATGCCCGCCAGTATATTGACCGACAGTCTTTGCTTGAGCAATCCAAATGGGTCTTGAGGGTTTAGACTTCCATAAACATATATAATTTTATTGTTCTTCGATTGTCTAGACGTACTTTGTTAAAGAACCAAACCTTGTTAATTTGTTGAATCGTTCTGATAAGCTAAGGCTGTAAAGACAAGGAATAAATACATCTTTCTCGGTTTTTAAGTATCGGATGTAGCTTTCGGTTAAATGCTAAGTATCGTCTATGATATTTTGGTTCATTTTAAGAGCAAGCAAATGCATCATAATCTCTATGAGTATCTATAAAAAATCGTCCATATTTGATATAAATTTAACGATTGAGATTCATTGCTAACAAAGCGATACGAAAAAAAAAACACACTGAAGTCAGAATTTTTAAATTTGGCGTAGTTACGCGTCTTGTTTTCAAACAACACTGCTCTATATTTATTGAAAATGTAAAACATACATCTTTTAGGGTCGAAACAACAACATTGGGTCGGTTCTTCTTCAAACGAGGTATTTTTTGCCATATCGGGTCTTCCAGTTCACTAAAATCGGTCCTCATACAGTTCTTTCATCTACCAATTCCACTTACTTGTAACCTAGAAGACAAAAATGCCTGTCGTCCAAACCGGGGCT
Organism: Odontocerum albicorne; assembly: GCA_949825065.1. Classification (NCBI taxonomy): domain Eukaryota; kingdom Metazoa; phylum Arthropoda; class Insecta; order Trichoptera; family Odontoceridae; genus Odontocerum; species Odontocerum albicorne. Next base: position 15,655,816 of record OX463859.1, read on the forward strand.
TACGTGTTGATTTTCATCGGCAACCCAATTTATTTTAAAAAGGATTCCATTATAATTTCGCTTTACCGACTCTTTAAAATCTTTCTGGTTGCTTATAAGAAATTGTCACATAGAAATGAACCCTCTGTATTGTATATAATAAAAGTGTAATCATAATTTATAAAATTAGCTTCAATTGAGTCATTTGTGCCTTCAAATAGATTCGAGGCTACCCCGAGCCACCGGTTAGACATCCCTGGCGTAGACAATACAGTTACTGAAGAAACATATTTGCTTTTGGTGATCATCACTATCATATCCTATATATTGTTCTTGATTTCCTTTGATGTTGTTGGCAAGGCAGCGGCAGTTCTCGTTTTCTATTACAGTCGTATCATGAGCTATTTGTTTATTTCGGTTAACACACGTCTTAGATCTTATTGAAATATGCTGTTAATCTCACTTGTAGTGTGTGTTATTTAAACATATATTCCTATTTTAATCTAGAAAATGACATATAATTCGTAGAATCTGTTATAAGTAATAACCATTTGTGTTGATGCGAAGCTTGTGTTAAAATTTTATACTCGTATATCATATTTTCAAAATGTTTCTATTCTTTCGTATATTTTTCTCTCACCGTGAAAGTTTATATACGAGTACATTAAAAATAATAATACATTTATAATTATATAGCGATATTAAGAGAGTAAACTTTGCTCAATTGAAATTTATAGATCTAAACTAGAAATTTTGTTTATACGGGACTTGATCTCGTATTGAAAAAAAAAATGAAGTTAAAAAATAAATTAATAATTTTAAATAAGGACAGGAATAAAGTGCATGCTGTTATCATACTGGATAATTATACCCATGTTTGGAAATACAATTTCAAATCCTAATTATGCCATTAAGATTATATTGTAAGCTACCAATTTGGTTTGTCTTGAAATCCTCTGGTTGGTAAACACATTGCGTAACCATCCATTCACTCTATTGCCTGCTGCTTTCTCTTATGTTTTGTTCTTTTATTTCGCATACACATACACTGCTACTTCTTCTGTTAGTAATAATAACTTTTTACTCTCCAAAATTCATCCATAGGTCATTTGATTTATTTATAAATACTTTATCATACAATGTATTATGGATTTAGTGACAAGAGGCAAACTCTTGCAACTAACTATAAAATTTTTTGCAATTTTTTTTAGTTAATGCTTCATGATTTATATTTTTGATACAGAGAAAAAACCACGCAATATCAAAATAATAAAAATCACAAACATATATGGTATAAAATTCTTTAGAAAGGTTATCGATGCTAAAAAAAAATGAAAGGTAGAACGGAAAGGATAACGGAAAACCAGGAAAAAAACATGCTACGTAATTGAAGGTAGATGTAATGCTCATGTCGTCATGGACAGTTCATGACGTCCGATTCTGGCGTAAGGCTGTAATCTGGAGTCAAGTGTACCGGCCAACGTAAGACCCTCATCCTCGTTAGTTTGCTTCAAACAGTGACTTAAAAAATATTACATCTTTCATCGATAATGCAATGTGTTTTTCCATTACTCATATTTTCTTCTTCTTTTCATCTCCCACCTTCTTCCAAATTTTCGGTGACTTTTTAATTCTTAAGATATAATATGTTAAAGTTTTATTTATTTTCATTTGGAAAATAACATTCAAACTCTGCAAAAACATAGAACTAGTCTGCGTAACTGGTTGGTTGAAAGAAATTGGCGTATGGTTATGAATTCGCCATTTGTGTATTTAACGATGGAGCGTATATTTTTTTATAATTACTTATTTTTATATAATTGTTTTAAATATTTTTTATGCATATATATTATTTTTTGTAATCAACAAAGCAGACTGCTTTTTTATGTTGTTATACGGTACATTGTATATTTTCTTAATTAATTGAATAAATAAATAATAATGTTTTTTAATTTATACACTACATTATTGATTTGAAATTATTTTACCCTATTCAAACCTGAATTAATTCTAAGGTTTTAAAAATATTCTTGTTGTCAGTGTATTATTTACACTAAATGCAACAAATGGCGCTCAGAATAATACAGTATCCTAATATTCACTTGTTATGATTGGGATCGAAATATACCACAAATTTGTTTACAAAGTGCATATAAACTCTGTATCCATTATAATGGACACTAGGTTTGAAGAGGTTTAACACTTTCCGCTGTATAAACTAAATATATTGTATAACATTTGTCAGGACTTGGGTACGGCCGACCAATTAGTTTATTGTAGTTAAAAAAATAACCATTAAAAATAGTGAACCAGAGCAGTCAAAGGGAGATCTTGCGTCATTTTCGAGAAGGATTGCTTCCTATTGTTTCAAACTTAACTGCCTCGAGTGGCTGGCTTGTCTTCCCATTTGTATAGAAATACACGACACTTTATGAGGATCGGTAATTAGTGTTCCGTCTGCGATCTGTTTTATTGCAGTCACAGATAACTATTGTTACTAAGAAAAGAAAATAAAACTTTGCGCAAGATATATTTCGAGGGCGAAGGCGCTTTTATGACCGCGATTGTCATGCGAGAGAGAAAAAAGGGGTCAAAAAATTTCTCTTCTCCTTTCTAAAGAAATACGTCGAGCTTAATTTATTACGGACATAGTTAAATATTGAAAACAACGGCTGAGAATAACAATTCACTCGAGATACATTAAAAAAAAGAAGGGTCCAGTATTGTCTCTTAAACAATAAGTTTCACCGGATGTTATACAAAAAGGATTCTCGACTTAATTACGCTGTGAAAGTTTAAATAGACTATTCATTGGCAAAATAACGAAAAGGTTTATGATTTTTTTAACGGTCGCGAGGGACTTTCTATAGAGTTCCAAAATGGCGGCGCTAGGCTGAGATCCCTTAAATTAAGGGACCGCGATCTTCCGAGCCCATTCTCTCGCCACGAAGTTATCAAGTCAACATCATTCTCGTCTTGACGCTGTTCGCGAACTTGAACAAGCTTTTCTCACATTTGATTGTTCATTCTTATTTGATACAATTTGTCCGGTAAATTCCCGAGGAACTGAGTCGTGTGGGTGTATTACGACACGAATTGGCGGTCGCCAACCACTGAGGGAATTTCTTCACATCAGCGGCCCTGTAGTAACAGTATAAGGTCAGAGGGCCATATACGAGTCGACCTGGTCATACACTTGAAGCGGATCTGGGATAATACATTTTGTCCTGTTTTGGAGTAAGATCAACCTTATTTATCCTCTTTTGCTTGTCATTTTATGGTGATATTTGAGTATTCTAGAGATTGGCGAGATCTAATCTTTGAGAATTGACACATTTCCGCAACGGACTGTTGTGTGATAATAAATTACTTCGACTGCCTGTCCATCTGAAAGGTTAGCGGAGTAGCAGCGAGAAATCTGCCCATTTGATTTTCCTGACGGAGTATCAGCTCGTCAGGATTAAATATATAACCAATTAACAGCAAATATGTGTTTCATTATGTATTTATACCTACCCAAGCACTGACGAATGCCTACCTCTTCCCACGACATCTTGAGATCTTATTGAGCCTTGTTTTACCTATACTGAGCTACCGGAGTAAGAGTCATACATTGTAACATCCAGGCTTTTAGTAATCCAACTTAATTAATTAAAGGGTAAAAAGTCTGAAACTGGCGCCCAACGTGGGGCTCGAACCCACGACCCTGAGATTAAGAGTCTCATGCTCTACCGACTGAGCTAGCCGGGCTTGGACGGTATAATTTGTATTTTTATGTTTTTTTCCTTTCTTTCTTCTTTTGGTACTAGAATAATTTGTGCATTGCTGTGTTGTGTACTGTGTATTGGAATTTTATGTTTTTTTTTCTTCTTTTTTCATTTTTCGATTTGAATATCTTGTGCATTGCTTTATTGTATACTGTGTATTTGAGTTTTATGTTTTTTTTTCTTTTTTTGATTTGAATATCTTGTGCATTGCTTTGTTGTGTACTGTGTATTTGAATTTTATGTTTTCTTCTTTCTTTTCTTCCTGTTTTTATTCGAAATTTTGTGCATTGTTGTATTGTATACGGTGTATAATTTTGTTATATTATTTTGATTAACGGCGTATAACTCGGTAAAGAATCGAAAGCAATTCAGGACCGTTAAAACAACAAAGCATAGGCTTTGTACTTCAGTCAAGTCGGTCGGGCGGAAATTGATTCGAGTACCGTTTTGTTTGGCGGTCATTTTGTGTATGAGTTGAGGATTTTATTTATTAATTAAATAAAATATAATAACCAACTAATAACGTGCGGCTGATAAAAGCTGTGCGAGTGTAGGTAGTTATTTTCTAAAATTAGAAAAAATCGAGTTGAGCGTAGTTTTACGAGGAGTATAATCTCGAATTTGGCCGGTAATCGGGTAGGCAGAGCTAGTGGAACGCCATAGTTTCTTGTGATTGGCCGGGTGTTTAGCAGCTGATAGAAGTTCCTTGTTGCATTGGCAAGGAATAATTCGTTACGTTTTCTTTCCGGTTGGATAGAGTTAGTGGCGTATTCCGGAGTTTGGATCGCTTTGAAGATTTTTAAATCATCAACAAAAAATAGAATATTTAGAGCACTAAGTTTGCCAACTATAACATTATTCGTTCAGAGCCGTCCGGCTGTTTCGCTAATTAAGTTTGACGAATACTAGCTGTCGTACATCTGGTCGGCGAGATTAGTAGTAGACCGGTGTTATAATAGCGTGGCCGGGTGATCGAACTTATTGAATTATTCTATTTTAGGCCTTTAAGGTAGAGTTGTTTTCTTCGATTACATGCGATTGGAATTTCTGGTGAAGGCTATTCCTGAGATTGGGAACGCGTATTAATAACAGCGTGGCCTAGAGTCTTGGGGATTTCTAATCTTTCAGATAGAACTCTCACCTTGCTAGCTGAGGATAAGTCCACAATGAGTCCTATTGACAATATTACGAGTGCAACTAAGGAGAGATTGATTGGGGAATTGATGGAAAGGGGAATCACTCCGGGTAACAAACTCCCCAGGTTGCGTCGGCAAGCATGGAGCTACAATCGGGGCCTCGTTCACTCTCCTACAGAAGAGGTTATATTGCCTCAAAGGTCTAAGGCACATGTTAATTTGCGAGGAGCCCCGGAATTTTCTATGGAACTGGTTTCCGGAGCGACAGCCCCTCGTTCGGACTCTTCCTTGCCATTTACCGGGTCTTGCCCTTCAAGAGACTTGGGAATGTTGCCGTCTCCTAGCACTAGAGGTAATCAATTACCTCCATTAAATATCAATTTTTCATCGTGGCCAGTGGATCCGTTTAATGGCTCGGGTAGCGTACGTCAGTTTTTGGTTAGGCTCGAGGAAATAGCACACGCACGTAGGTTCGATGTAGACTCTCTCTCTCCCGTCCTACCTGAATTTTTGCGCGACAGAGCCCTGACCTTTTTCAGGATTACGTATAGGAACCCTATGAGATGGGCTACATTGAAGGCACATTTTTTGGAGAGGTTCGAATCGGAGAGTTTTATGGTAGATAGAAAGCTGGATATTTGGGCATCCAAGCAGGGTCACGAAGAATCTTCCACCGATTATATATCACGAATTTTGGAAGTAAACAGTACACTGGACTCTGCCTTGACGGAGGTGGAGCTGTTACAGGTGTTCAAGAGAGGCCTTCACGTTAGGTTTAGCTCAGTCCTTGTCAGTACGCGGCCTGCGTCAGTACGAGAGATGGAAAGAGTATGTGCCTCTTTCGAACAAATGAACAGGAGTGGTGAGGTATCACCCCGGCCGCTGCAGATGCAGCCAAGGGTAAGGGCACGTGTGTCATCCGTCTCACAGAAGGTTATCGGTAGAGGGCCGACCTTGTTGAGGTGTTTCTTGTGCAATCTTCCGCATCATATTGCCCGCGACTGTCCGCACAAACCACTTATCCAGAAGGAACCGGATAAGTCGCCAAGTAATCGCGTAAGGAGTCGTGCCGAGACTTCTAGACCTTTTACTTTGCTGACGGATACTTCGCGTCCGCCGCCGAGCTCCTTAATTCCAAAAAACAGATAGGGGACCAACCCGGTCAAGGTAATTCGGAGCTAAGGGGTTGGTCAAATACAATAGAATTAAGAAATAATAGCCGTAACCTTGGTGCCATAGAAATTTCAAATGCTAGGGATGAGAGACCCTATCTTCATTGTGAAATTCAGGGCTCACCATTTAGGGCGTTGCTAGATTCAGGTGCAGCAATTAACGTAATAGGTGGTAATCTGTATAAAAATTTTAAGGACTTACGGTTTATTATGCGAACTACTGAGGGAGTCGTTCACACGGCTGATAGTCAGGGACATCGGGTGCTGGGTACGATCCAGTTGCCCTTACATTATGATCACCAAACTGTGTTGGTGGAATTCCAGGTAGTTCCTTCTTTAGATACTTGCTTGGTGCTCGGTATTCCCTTCTTGAAGCGTTCCGGGCTTACGCCGGAATCGTTTTCTCATTCGAGTAGGAGTTAATGGCTCAATAATGCCTCCATTGTTCCGAAAAAGGATGCTTCTGCTCGAATCGTATTGGACCCCGCAAACTAAATTCCGTGACGCAGACGGACTGTTATCGGTTACCTAACATCAACCGAATTCTCGACAATCTTCGAGATACGCGCTACCTCACTGCTTTAGATCTGAGCCATGAGTTTTGGCTAATGCCATTAAGCAAAGAGTCTAAATGTAAGACGGCATTCTTTGTAGAGGGCCGGGGACAATATCGGTTTGTGGTCACCCCATTTGGCTTAAAAAACATTCCTGCTGAGATGCAACGAATGATGGAACAATTGTTCGCCGATCAGGGTGACCAGGGTTCTGTACCATGTTGGTTTAATAATATGCAAACAGGACTGAGAGTCTTGGAGATAATTAATTATTGACTTTATTGATCTCAGGTAAAGGCTTGAGAGTTATAATTCTTGTGTGTTTTTCCGTATCTGATTATCTGCCATGCATACATCTTATTGTCCTGAATTGTAATTTTTTTTGTTGCATTAATTATATTTATAATTTCATTTCTGTTAGTATTGTATTGTATTTGTGCCTATGTATTGTATTTGGTATTGTGTTCCTTTGAGGTTGCCTTCTAGACGTACGGCTATAATTGTTTGTGCCTGTGCGTGTATTAGGAAGCCGTACTACAGGGTTATACAAATCCGAATTTTGCGATGACGCATGCAAATGTCTAGGTCATCTTACGTACCGCGACGAACTCAGGAGGGTTCCTAGTAGAGAGTAATATTGTAGAAGTTTCATAACCAGCGGCATGGTAAATAAGTTAGAATTTTACTCGTATTACCCGTATATTGTAGTTAGTTCAGTTTAATTTTCGAAACAACGCCTAGCCTTGCGGTAAGCTCGCCAGCCATAAGCTTCATGATACCGCAGATGTAATAGAAACCTAGATCGCTGATTAATTAGTACAAGTATGTCACCAAAGGGCGAAAAAAAAACTTTGATTTGTTTTTCTATCGCAAGGGTATTACACACCCTGATTTTTAGAACGTCTACATATATAACGCGTGGTGACAACTTTATTGTGCTCGGGCAGGAAATCAGAGACCTTAGGGCGCATGTCTGTATACAAGCGAGCGAGTATACCATGCAGTATTGAAGCAACATGTTCGTTTAACCTCCTTCATCGGGAGCGGAGCATGTTTTCACGATGCTGGCCGTAGTATAAAGTTGGCAAGTTGTTTAAACTTCATCGTTGAGGTGGCGTCATCGAAAATTATTAGTTAAAGGTATATGAGGAATAAATATCCCCGCCATGATCCGCAGAAGACTAGTATAGGAGAGGTTTAATTCCTCATTAATTACGTGTTCGTCAAGTGGTTTAGAGTAAACCAATGCGAGTGATGCGAACACCTAGGGAAGGATTGTTCATGCCTCAATGATACTGTGAGAATAGCAAGATGAGTTCACCTTTCTTCTCCTCGCCATAATCTCTACCCTGCCCCATCATGGATCGTTCTCCGAATAGAGGGGCCGTGCCGGAAGAACGTTTTGTTCGCACTTTTTGCAATAACTAATGGTATAAGGCAAAGGGAACAACCTTTAGGTTAAAAGTACAGATAGGTTGTGGCAGGCTGGAAGCTAAGCGCTGCTTGGTGTAGTTTACACCTAGGTTATAAACCACCTAGTTGGACAGGTGGTATGGAGAGGGTATTCTAGCCAATCAAACGCTGGGCGATATTTCAGCAACAAATTAGCGCCCCGATTTGTCAAGTGTGTGGTCACAAGGTAAATTTCCGACACAATATATGAACTGTCTGACCTGAAGGGGAAAGTGGCAGGTAAATTTCGCGTCAAAGACATCGCCAAGGTGGAATAAAGGCTCCATTACGGTGAATTGACGCGAGAGCTGCCGTGGCACTTGTGGTAATTCAGTTTTACCAAATTAGGTTTCCATGTTCCAAGAAAAAAATATGGTGGCGCTCAATAGACCATGCGCTGGACAATGAGTGGTGATTTTTGCTGATAGCATAGCGTTTGTATGCGCGTCTTTTGATAGAGCGTCGACGCTCACTTCCTCATGATGTCACATTGGATACATCCTTACCAATTCCTTATCCTGTTCTATCAAGGGTCGCTCACCTGGCACTAGGTCGTATAGGTTGAATGGAAGGCAGCTCCATGATAGGGAATGAGTGGGGTTGCTACCGGGGTTTGGGAAGTGCTGCTGGGAAGTATGAATGAAAAGGATTGGGTGCGTGCTTTGGTGGGGGGGGCTTTCGATGGGATATCCTTTAATTGTGAGGCTTCGGCCAATGATTTTTTTTTGTTGTTGTTTTGTATATTTTTTTTTTTTTTTGTAACTGTCAGTCCGGTCTAGGTGGGCAGGCGTCCGCGACGCCATCGGTACACGGAGGTGCATAGTATGATATGACTACGTCATGCACATCTTGGCTCCGCCCGTTGGTTCTGCGGCCGTCGCACCGACGACTTAGGTGGGCGCTCGCGGCACCATTGGTACCAGGACCTCCATAGTAGTGTGTATGGACTCCGCCCTTTGGGTCCGCAGGCGTCACACTGGTGACAAAGGTTTTATTGTCAGTCCGGTCTAGGTGGGCAGGCGTCCGCGACGCCATCGGTACACGGAGGTGCATAGTATGATATGACTACGTCATGCACATCTTGGCTCCGCCCGTTGGTTCTGCGGCCGTCGCACCGACGACTTAGGTGGGCGCTCGCGGCACCATTGGTACCAGGACCTCCATAGTAGTGTGTATGGACTCCGCCCTTTGGGTCCGCAGGCGTCACACTGGTGACAAAGGTTTTATTGTCAGTCCGGTCCAGGTGGGCAGGCGTCCGTGGCGCCATCGGTACCCGGACGTAGGTAGCATGGTGTGGGGACATCATGCGTATCTTGGGTCCGCCCGTTGGTTCTGCGGCCGTCGCACCGACGACTTAGGTGGGCGCTCGTGGGCACCATTGAGACAAGGACGACCGTAGTTTTGTGCGTGGACAACATGTACAACTTGGCTCCGCCATTTGGGTCCGCGGGTGTCGCACTGGTGACAACGGTTGTGGAGTAGGCTCCAACCAATCAGCGAAAGGCTTACGGATGGCCTATATACATCCAGTAGGAGGCTTACGGATGGCCTATATACATCCAGTGGAGGCTTACGGATGGCCTATATACATCCAGTGGGGGTTGTTGAGTGTGACTCCAACCATGGGCGTCATGAACCCAAATTTGCATGTGCTCCCGGTCTAGGTGGACGCTCATGGCACCGTCGGTGCCCGGATAACCATGGTATTTTATGGATCATGCGAGTTTTGGCACCGTCCGTGATGTGGGTGGGCGTCGCACTGACGACTCTGGCTAGCACGAGAATTGGCACTAAAGGGATGACGATCCCCGAGGTGATGATATTATAAACACATATTTGCTGTATTGTATAACCAAGTGTAACTGTTTCTTGTCAGTTTTTAGACCTGGAGGAGGCCTATAGTCAGATGTCGCCCCTATGAGTGGTGTCTCAGGGCCGTGTAATGGAAAATCGTATGTTAAATGTGTCTTATATAGTCTCATTATTGATATATCGCCAGACTTGTATCTTGCAATATCAAAGATCACCAGACAAGCGGGAGGAAACTCACCTTGCTTCCTTAATTCAAGTGATTAGGTTAAGAAACTAAATCAGTGCCCCTAAAAGTGCAGACTATCGGATCCGGTTCTGGGGAAGCCGTTGTGAACTAACATAATTACTATTAAGTAACTTGATCTGTTTTTGGGCATTACTCTTGTGAGTGTGTTGCCTTTGTAATCTTAAATGTTTGTACATTTTTCTATTGTAAATTAATAAGAATTATTAGGTGTAACCATGCTGTAGAGAAGGCGATAGTATCTGTTCTTGAACATTACTCTTGTGACTGTTTTGTCTTGTTATCCTAAATGTTGTATGTTTCTTTTTTTTTTTTGTAAAAATAATAATAAGACTTATTATGTGTAACCATGTTGAGGGGAAGGCGATAATTGATGTTCTCCTGTATTGTGCCTTGCTCTATAAAATGTTTAACTGTTTCCAGGTGTTCTTAGATAGGGAAGCCCTGAGAGCTAGTTTTTCGTGGTTTCCTACTCTTTCGCAAATGCAGGGGCTTATTAAATCGTCCACGAGCGTATCCGGCATGACCCAGTAACGTCATGCCCTTTAGCATAGTATCTAATCCTTGTTTCGGCAAGCAGGTGTATGACCAATTGACACAGGGCCGTAATCAGTACTTGAATTATTATTTTTTTTTTATTTTTTTTTTTTTTTCGGTAACATAAAATGGAGTGTCAGGACTTGGGTACGGCCGACCAATTAGTTTATTGTAGTTAAAAAATAACCATTAAAAATAGTGAACCAGAGCAGTCAAAGGGAGATCTTGCGTCATTTTCGAGAAGGATTGCTTCCTATTGTTTCAAACTTAACTGCCTCGAGTGGCTGGCTTGTCTTCCCATTTGTATAGAAATACACGACACTTTATGAGGATCGGTAATTAGTGTTCCGTCTGCGATCTGTTTTATTGCAGTCACAGATAACTATTGTTACTAAGAAAAGAAAATAAAACTTTGCGCAAGATATATTTCGAGGGCGAAGGCGCTTTTATGACCGCGATTGTCATGCGAGAGAGAAAAAAGGGGTCAAAAAATTTCTCTTCTCCTTTCTAAAGAAATACGTCGAGCTTAATTTATTACGGACATAGTTAAATATTGAAAACAACGGCTGAGAATAACAATTCACTCGAGATACATTAAAAAAAAGAAGGGTCCAGTATTGTCTCTTAAACAATAAGTTTCACCGGATGTTATACAAAAAGGATTCTCGACTTAATTACGCTGTGAAAGTTTAAATAGACTATTCATTGGCAAAATAACGAAAAGGTTTATGATTTTTTTAACGGTCGCGAGGGACTTTCTATAGAGTTCCAAAATGGCGGCGCTAGGCTGAGATCCCTTAAATTAAGGGACCGCGATCTTCCGAGCCCATTCTCTCGCCACGAAGTTATCAAGTCAACATCATTCTCGTCTTGACGCTGTTCGCGAACTTGAACAAGCTTTTCTCACATTTGATTGTTCATTCTTATTTGATACAATTTGTCCGGTAAATTCCCGAGGAACTGAGTCGTGTGGGTGTATTACGACACGAATTGGCGGTCGCCAACCACTGAGGGAATTTCTTCACATCAGCGGCCCTGTAGTAACAGTATAAGGTCAGAGGGCCATATACGAGTCGACCTGGTCATACACTTGAAGCGGATCTGGGATAATACATTTTGTCCTGTTTTGGAGTAAGATCAACCTTATTTATCCTCTTTTGCTTGTCATTTTATGGTGATATTTGAGTATTCTAGAGATTGGCGAGATCTAATCTTTGAGAATTGACACATTTCCGCAACGGACTGTTGTGTGATAATAAATTACTTCGACTGCCTGTCCATCTGAAAGGTTAGCGGAGTAGCAGCGAGAAATCTGCCCATTTGATTTTCCTGACGGAGTATCAGCTCGTCAGGATTAAATATATAACCAATTAACAGCAAATATGTGTTTCATTATGTATTTATACCTACCCAAGCACTGACGAATGCCTACCTCTTCCCACGACATCTTGAGATCTTATTGAGCCTTGTTTTACCTATACTGAGCTACCGGAGTAAGAGTCATACATTGTAACATCCAGGCTTTTAGTAATCCAACTTAATTAATTAAAGGGTAAAAAGTCTGAAACATTATGTTAAACGAGTGTTTTTGTTTTATAATCCTGATTTTTTTTAACAAGTTTTCATAATGTATAAAAGAAATGAGAATAATAACTCAATTTGTATATTCACAAGAAATTTCATAGTGAAAGCGCCCTTGACTATACGGTTATCCCTATTAGAAAAATGTTCTTGTTTTTTATTTCCAATTTCTTTGTACTCCGATGTGTAATAATAATAAATGTGTTAGTACACAATATGTATACAATCAACAGTGTCAGTATTTTAAAATTACGCAATTTCCCAGCCTTATACCTGAGGCACTGAAGCCTCCTTTTTTCTACGCTATTACGGAAATTTGCATATTTTTAACACCACGTACGAGAATATGGAAATTCTTCCGATTTTTTTTTGTTGTTTTCAGCACATTCCTTGTATTTCACTTCTGTTAACCACAGTAAAACCTCGCAGTTTTATTGGAATAGTAGGATCTAATATTTTTCTTCTTGTATTATATGTCTATACAATGGAAGTATATTTGGATTAAGTGTATGATATTTTGTTAAAAGGAAACATAAAAAGTCATTAGAGTTTTATGACAAAGTGCATGGACGCAGAATAGGCGAAGTATATATGGCGTTCTGTCCTCTGTCTAACTCAACAGGAAAACGATAAATTTTAAAAGCGTTATTCAATAATACAAACAATGCGTTGTATTACTCTGCTTTGTAAAAGGTATTAGCGGATTAAACTTGCATGGCGTCATGGAAGAGTCAAGTCTTTGCCATTTTAATTTTGTTTTTGATCTGTCATATACGCACATGCTTGATCTTTTGTATGTTTGTATTGTATACACAAAATTATCTAATTTAAAAATATATATAACGATAAATAAATGTATTTCTCAATTTACATTAATCTCTGCTACACGTACTTCGGTCTCCTTTCACGACGCTTTCTTCAGGCGGAATAATCCTTGTTCATTACGAGAGCAATACTTAGGTCAGATTGAAGTCTTTTTCATCGGAAGTGAGTGTGGCCTGTTGACCCAAAGGAAGTTTTTTTAAAGACATGTAACGTTTTGCATTATTTATGTCTTACTCTTTTATTTTTGCTTATGGTTTTATGTATCTGCAATATTACGACGACCTCCGTGACCTAGTTGGTAAGACGCTTGCTTCCCAGCCCAGAGCATGCTGGTTTGATTCCCGTTGGAACCCAGATTTTTTAAAAAGAATTGCAGTCTGATTTTCTCTTATGGCCTCTTTAACATCTTTTCGGTTGTTTGGAAGATATTGCCACATGGCAACAAACTCACCAGGTTGTACTGTATACAATAAAAGTGTAATATAATACAATACAATATTATGTGTAAAAAAACATTCAGGAAATGAGTTGCGAAAGACAAACGAAACAAATATACGAGTATATGTCTGAAATGATTCAAGAGCGATAAAGCGGTAGAGCGAGGAAAAAGTGAAAGAAAATATTTGTAAAACTTTTATCGGGGGGAAGGTAAGAAGTATGAGAAACAGATATACATATGTATCGAGATGTATGGATATGGACAAGGTGATGCCTATATGCATGGATAGAAAGGTATGCAGATATATAATCTCTGCTTAGCTCAAAAGGGACATTCCGTGATTGTATGTATATGGTTATATGCTTCATAAAACATGCTTCAAGAAAATTCAATCACTTAATACATTTTCAACTTTTCCGTGTCATTTATTATTTGAAGCGCAATCCCTGTAAGTTTATTATTTGAAGTGCAATCCCTGTCATTTTATTATTTGAAGCGCATTTCCTGTAATTTTAATATTTGAAGCGCAACCCCTGTAATTTTATTATTTGAAACGCAATCCCTGTAATTTTATTATTTGAAGCGCAACCCCTCTAATTTTACTTATATTTTAAATTAACATAATGCATTTCAGCCAAATTAAGGTTTCGCGAAAGTTAAGCTAATTTTTATTAAGAGGCATTTCTTCTTTCAGTAGTTATTTCACGTAATTGACAATTTGCTAAACGATGTAACATGTAATTTATTTCCGAGAAAAGGTCAAAGAAAAAGTATTTGCTTGTCACAATACATTCTTCTTGCTATGTCATCCAAGAACGGAGTGTAAATAAGGAACAACATCAAGCCAAATAGTCGTTGTGCTATTGTAAAGATAGCTTCAAAAGCTCTTTTTTTAAAAAGAATTTCCGATTTCGCAAACAAGAAAAGTTCCTAGTTTGGTTAAGGTAAAAATGTCATGCATTTAAAATACATTGTTTCCATTCATACTGGATGTCGTCGTTGCTGGGCCTCGTAGTCGAGGACCCCCTCGCCATTTCAACGTCAATTCAGTTGGAAAGCGAAGATGTGCCGTGGAAATTTTGTTTATTTCTTCTTTTTCTTTTCCTTTTTAAGTGAGCGAGCCGTTGCACGTCAGTAAACTCAAAGATCAAACCGATCTACTGGATCCGATGGCATATCGAAGTGAGAAGATCAGAGCACACCGGCATGGTTTTTCCTTTTTTTTTTTTTTTAAACAGATATGGACTGAGTCATCGATATCTACATATATACCCTCAAATACTAGACGGAAAATGCCTGTGTCATTTGAGAGTAGTATCATAGTGTGGGGTTCGATCCGGCGACCTTCCGTACGGAAATCCAATGCGTTACCACGTACCCATGTACCTCTACTATACTGAATGTAACGTTTTCTTAATGATTTTTCTAGGTTTTGCCCCAACAACTACGGCGGTATATATAACTCAGTTGGTAAGACTTCTATTTGTTATCTCGAAGTTGTGTGTTCGATTTTCGTAAGTACTATTTTTTTTGTAGGCAATCCATCCAAACTTGGATGATTTATCCTCTCAAATTCAAGTCATAATGCCATTACGTGAGTCAATACAATAAAACATTGTTTTAAATTACAATTCTAGACCATAATAAGTTTCAGCTTATTAAGCTTCAAAAATTTAACAATCGATCTATAAGTGGAAAAGTTCCTCGAATAAAGAAGAATAGAAGAATATGCATTCAGCATGAAATGAAAGTTACAAAGAAAATTTGCTTCTTACGACTTCAATAAATACGAAACTTCTTTTCGAGTAACTCAAGAAAATAAAAAATGTAGCACCAAGAGAAGCTGAAGCTGATGATGTTGAGTTTTCAGCTCTGTTTCTCGAAAATAATGGGCTATAGGAAAGTGAACAAAGAGGCAAATTAAATTTTGTTTTATAAAACAAGAGAATCGTTTAGTTCGTGAACTTCCAATAACAAAATACTAAAGTTTATTGGGTAAAATTTCAGGGGTGGTTAAAATGATTTATTAGTCCTACCTGTCCGGAGGGGGGGCATGGCTTAATGAGTTATTGGTATTTTGCATTTAAAAT
This sequence comes from Odontocerum albicorne, assembly GCA_949825065.1. Lineage (NCBI taxonomy): Eukaryota > Metazoa > Arthropoda > Insecta > Trichoptera > Odontoceridae > Odontocerum > Odontocerum albicorne. Next base: position 15,671,404 of record OX463859.1, read on the forward strand.
ACCACAGCCATTAATGAACGATCGATTAGTTTTTCATAGAAAGTCCATTTTGTAATATTATTTAGCGGGTATTTTATTTTTTGGAATTTAAATTTAGTTTTATTTCTATTTTGAAATACTCTTTGAAAATGCTATACTATAGTTATCATTCATAGCGACTTAATAAGCCCAAGCTTGACTTATATGGATGTTATTATACCATATACCAAACAATAAGAAAAATCCCTTCAAATCTGAATAAAACATAAAAGTTAGGAAAGTATTCGGTCCAGAATAAAAAATAAAGGAAGGTGGTGGATTAAAAAAAAGAATTGTTATTCAAATAACTATTGTAAATAAGGTCAAGTTAGATCTATAAGGATGTTAATGCGTACAAAAAAAGTGAATAATCTCTTTTAATCTGAATAAAATATAAAAGTAAGGAGGATACTCGGTCCAGAATAAATACGATTTTATATACACGACTTCTCGTTTTCGTATCAAATATTCTTTATTTTATACATGACTTCGTGTTTTCGTATCAAATATTCTTTATTTTATACATGACTTCGTGTTTTCGTATCAAATATTCTTTATTTTATACATTACTTCGTGTTTTCGTATCAAATATTCTTTATTTTATACATGACTTCGTATCAAATATTCTTTATTTTATACATGACTTCGTGTTTTCTTATCAAATATTCTACATGCACTCAGAATTTTGTCACTTTTGATGCTAGAACCTGCCAATTTTTATGCAAGATTCGGTATCTTGCATCAAAGAGGACTTGATGCATAAAAAAACCTAGTATTATTCAGGTTGCAACATTCTGGGTAGAATTAGTACCGAGTATTTGATATGAAAACAAGCAATTATGTTTAAAATCTTCCCGGGCACCGCAGCAGGTGTCGCATGGATTGCTACTCACCGCAGATACAGAGAGTCGATCCATCACGTTATATCCCGAATATGAGCACTCTTAAAATGAGAGTTTACTCTCTAAACGACACTAAATATAAGTAAATTGTCCTTTTATTATAATTATTCACATTCCCTGCTTTGACATGTTGTATTTGACTCTCCCAATTTCTGCACGGAACCTACTAACAGGTTTTTCAGGCAGTTCAGAGCCAACTATACCAATTCTTCTACATGTAAAATCAAACCGCTGGGGTCCTCATTCTTCCAAGCAATAGTAGGTGATTGTTATAAAAGCTTATATATTACAAGGCACTTATCATGAGATACACCAGTCTATTGAAATCACATAGAGATAGAGTTTAAAAAGAGCTCTTAACGAAGTTTCTTAAGGGAAATGCCACTAGGATGTTCTAGAATAGGACGAATTGATGGGTTTTTAATGGTACCTACGTACGAGTAGACCATTGTTGTTGCCAAGTAGAGGAAATCAGTTCAAGACTGTTTTGGTTGGAGAGTGGTCGTAAAGTAGGCTTGAAACCTATGTTATATGGCCTCTAATACCCCAGTGATGAGTTTAAACAAAAAAATCTGTTGGTTTAATATCTGAATGACAACCAAGCGATTGTAAGGAAACGAAACGGGAATACTAGAAAGTTAATTAAGTGAAAAAAAATAAAATGTAAAATAATTTTTATTCATCTCAGGTCTCTTTGATTACCACATTTATTCTGGAGATAAAATATTTGGTTAAAATAAATGTTGTTATAACACAAATTTGTTTATTTATTTGTTTGCTGGAAAAAATGACGGCTCACTGATCAAAGCTTTGAATTTTTGGAATTATTACTCAGCTAATATAACGTTTTAAAAATTGTTTTTAATCGTTTGAATACTGCAAATTAGTGGAAATTTGAAATAACTTTTCTGTGTGTGATTTTCACGAGCAGATTTTTCAAAATAAAATGAAATCGAGATATTGTTATGTAAAGTCTTACAAATATTTTTTTTTGCAATAAAAATATAGTAAAATATTCTTCTTGGTCGTTCCCTCCATTCTGAGGATCGTGATAATCATGGTCATCAACTGTTTTTCTCTAGAAGAAGCGATCTCTCAGTTGCCTCCTGAAATGAGCATTTGGTCACTCCTTCAGATGGGTGTTCTGCCTTTTTTTGCCATTTACTCTCTAATTAACCGCTCAAGGGTAAGATTTTTTTTGCACATAACACTGGAAGATAGATCTCAACCAACGGGCTCTTAAATAGTCGATCAATTGGTTTTTGTAACAGTCTATGGAATGCGCAAGAGCCATTTCCGATACTTCATCTCAAAAACATATCTAAATTAAATACTTTTATAGTACGAGTTTTTTTTTTCTGAGACTTTGTTGAGAGAACGATTTTTCAAACACAAAAAAGCATTTTTACCATTATGATCGCCTACTTCTATGACTTATTGATAGTGAAATTTCTTAACTAACTCATATTAAAATTGAATAAATAATACGCACCCCATATAAAACAATAAAATAATTGAAATTATCTTAAATTTAAAGAGATTTTTGAGCCTAATTTTAAGAAACTAATTCTTGGATATTTGGTTCGATTTTTATAAGGGATAAGCGAAAGTCGACTCTTTCAGCGATTTTTAAATAATTTTTCTGCGTGACGACAGGTAAATTTACGGAACCAAAGCCTGATTTCATTAGACATGAGAGAATGGATGATGAAATAATAACAAAGTAACAGTCACAAGTGCTAATGTGCATAGAAGAGGTAGATCGAGAAAAACGAGGCTGGCTCAGGTGGACCAAATTTAAAAGAAGGTAAAGTGAGAAGTATAAATAATGGAAGATTGTGCATGTTGAGATGTTTCAATATGTATAGGACGAAATTAATGTGCTTAGATTGAATCTGTTCTCGCTGATTCTTTCATTTTAACTTCACCGTCACAGCATGTTTTGTTTCATTTTCGGTTTAACGGCTTAAGGCAAATTATATAATATATTTGAACACGGATGTTACGGATTGCGACACAATGAACTGTTTATAAATAAATACTTAATTTCAGATGCTAGAGCCGTCAAAGGACCATGGTTCTTAGAATGACAACACTAGTTAACAAGGTTTTTGTAACAAGGGTGAAAATGGTCATTTTAGGTCAATTTTTGTGTGTTGATAACGAATATGAACATGAAAATGTTCCATCACGTACCTTTTAAGAGAAAAACTTGAAATTAGTTTTTGACTGAAACTTTTGAAATATGAAAAGTTCGAAAAAAAATGAAGTGTTGAAGAACTAGAAGTTTGCAAAGCCTTTGGAAGAGTTGTTAGTGGTTTACTAGGTTATAATAAAGCTGACAATTATGAACAGCTTGTACAAGAACTCTTGCAGTTACCAGAAACTAGGATGTTGAATGTCACTGAAAATACACTTCTTGCATTCCCATCTAGACTTTTTCTCCAGAGAACTTAGGAGCTCTAAGTGATATATTATAATTATAGTTGTGTATAATCACGATATATTACATGGAAAATTAAAATACAATTTATCTCGTATTTCATTGCCACGAAACAAAAGGTCACTGACCTTTAAGTTATATTTATTTAGCTATATTATCCAATTCCATGTGTGTTTTTAATCATACAAAACAAGTTCATCACGCGAAGAGTGGCAAGCGGACTGAGCAATGTCCATTTACGTCGGTCGGAAAATTGTTTTCCCTTTTTATCCGACCCAACGCCCCTGAGAGAAGCAGTCCAGAGCCCCTCACGCTAACTTCACTTGATTTATGAATAAATATACTGACATCGCATCCTACGGGCAGTGGCGTCTTCATTTTTCTTCTAATAAAGCAATTTTCTTATTCTTCTAATAAGGCTACATGTTATGTTCCCACATCGGACTCGTCTCTTCTTGAAACGTTGAATTCTTACTCTCCTTGTTTATTTATTTAAATACTTTTATGCCTTCCGTGGCCTTGTTCGAAAAACATATGTTTTTCAGCCCGGAAATTAAAAATACGATTCTCTTTGGAACCCAGATTTTTTTTTAAAAGCGTTTCAGTCTGGTTTCACTTCAAAGCTCTTAAATATGATTTTGTTTTGTTGTAAGTGATTGGTTAAATGGAAATTATCTCGCCAGATTTTACGATATATATTGAAAGTGTAATAAAATACATTTTAGTGTAAAATAGTCAAATGGTATGTTGTCATTTTGAAATCTCTACACAAGATTTATGCTAAATGTTGGCTGTAATGTAATAACGTTATTTTGAAAAAGACGAAAGCTTGAATATAATTAAAACATTAAAAAATAATTGAACAAACTCTGTAAATGGAGAAGGAAGATAGGAAACGACAAGAAAATAAGATCTACGAAGAAACATATTTCGTCATTGAAGAGTGGTGAAGAAACATATTTCGTCATTGATTTCGTCATTGAAGAGTGGTTCTTGATTTGAAGCAAGCCAATGATTGCGAGAGTCTTATAGCAGCTGGTTTCAGAGTTTGACGTCATTGAAAGTAAAAGACAACGTGAAAAAGGTAAAACGACGGACTGGAAATTCCTTTAATATTTTTTAAGGATTTTCGGGGACATGATTGCTGGTGGTTTTCCATGGTCTACCACGTGCCTTAGGATTCAAGTAGAACGTAAGTCAACGGCTATCGTAATAAAACGAATGATCGGAAAATCTGGTAGGACGTCTAAGGGGAGACTAAAGCTCTGCAAGAGCTGTACGACTATCACAAATAATTCAATAAAAAAAAAGCTTTTTGTATTTTTTACAAGATTGCTATTGAGATTTAGCTCGTTAACGGCTCGTTTAGTTGAAAAATCATTATCAGTTCTACAATCAAGGAAGGGTTTTGGCTGCCTGCAGGGTTCTTTGTCACTCGTTTCTCTCAGCAGCATCCCTGCTCCTATTTGTAATATACAGTACACGGTTCATAATTGAACATGTATCATCACACTATTTTCTTTTCGGGATATGCAGAAAGGACCAGAATGCGCTATCTTGACACACATTCTTCGCATCAAAATATTCTTCACTAGATCCAACCATAACTTCTTTGTTTTTCCTCTATTACACGTTCCTCTTACATTTGCATCATACTCGTGTATAATTTTTTTGTTGGTCTTTCTTAATTCATTTAGTCTACATCCCAAAACATCTCTGAGTGCTGTTTTTCATCTTACCCAATACATCAGTCTTAAGTTCATATTCCTCCCAAATCTTATTGAACAAATAGAAAAATATACTTACATCATCATCACCAGCATGCCATGCCCTTATAGGGGTAGACAGAGAGAACACATCTTCCCTTCATTCAATCCTGGTACACATTTATCACTTCTGCCACGTCTATGTGCTTCTTAATGAATATTTTTTTTAACCTGGCGAGTTTATTGCCATGTGGCAATCTCTTCCAACCAACCAGAAATATGTTTTTATAGGCCCTAAGTGTTAACCAGACTGGAATCATATTTTAAAAAATCTGGGTTCCAGCGGGGATCGAACCAGCAATCTCCGGATCGTCAGACAAGTCTCTTACCACCAGGCCACGGAGGTTTTAATTTAAAAGTTTTAACTTTTTTTCAATATTCTCCTGTCTAAAGGATTTTCATTTTCTCCTCTTTTAAAATTTGATTTTTTTGGTCGTGAAATGTATTTCTAGGTCTTTCCAAACTTTTTGTATCTTATTTTTGTAAATAATTGATCATTTTTATCATTTTACTAAGCCGAACTGTTTAATTACTTGGTTTTTTATAAAGAGTACTGCGCCTTTTCCAATACATGTGCTTTTTTAATAGTTTTTATTTCTTAGCCATACATTGTTTTTACACATATTCTTTACAACGCTCTCATTTGTACCGCATTTATCTTAATTTTATATATTTTTTGCTTCGTTCAAGTTTCGTTTGCATATTGATATTTGTGTTATTACAGTAAACCTTCGGTTTTGCGGGCCTCGATTCAACGTATTTCGGATTCAACAAATAAAAATTCAATACGTAAAATTCAACACCTTGTTAATTTAACCACCCGTAAACAAAGTTCGGTTAAATTTCGTTTTATTTTTAAGTACATCGTTCATTATTGAATTATAATTAAAGTGTATTTTACGAAAAAAATATTTGTTTATTTATTTCAATTAACATCGCATAAAGTTTTAGTACTGCCAACAATGGACGTTGTGAGGCTGAGTTGCAAAGAAAAACTGTAGTAGCAAAAAATGCGATGTCAAAACTGGAAAAAAATATGGTAGAGCAAAACTATCACAATCATGATGAAAATACGCCTTAGTCAAGTCTGTCGGCTTTATAATATTCCTGTTTGGCACGGAGATTTGGACTCTGAGAGCAAACGGGAGACGGAGAATAGATGCATTAGAGATGTGGTGTTGGTGAAGGATGTTACAAATTACATGGCCAGCAAAGTTAACTTACAGCTCTATTCTCGAAGAACTGAGAATCACCGACAGATTGATGACACTATACCTTCGACAAGTTCTCCAATTATTTAGGCACATTCCTCGTGGTCAAGGAGATAGTTTGGAGATGTTTTTAGTTACTGAAGGCGTGGACGGACAATATACAATAAGAAGAATCCCAATGCGTTGAACTGACCAAGTGAGATATGCGACTAGACTAACATACTCTTAACATAGGCCCTACGAACCGCGGAATGCAAGGATGGATGGAGAGGAGTCGTCGGAGGCTATCATGGGAGTCACGATGCAAATTCGTGAGCTACACGACAGGACAGATCACAAATATTTATTCAGTTTCATATACCTACATGTTGATTCAAATCTGGCTTCTTCGTTCTTATTTGTAAGACATAGACGCCTCTTGGAAATGCCAGGACAGATTTTTCGAACAAATGTTCATTGAATGTGATAAATAAGGAATTAGAGAACGATAATCACTCTTATATTTCATACATGAATAATAACACATACAAATATGCCATCACAACATTTCCCTATGGGAGTAGACGAGAACAAAGCGCTAGAGTATCATATTTCGACACATATCCTTCGCTTTTTTCACATCCATCCGTCTTCTCATACAATTTTTACGATTTCTCTAACTTTCTACGATTGCTTCTTTCAAAATATCATTAATTTGATCCAACGCTACTTTCCTTGGTCTTCTCAAGATTTCTCTCGCCATTTCAACGTCAATCGCCAACTGCTACTCCACGTTGATCATGTGATCTTTTATTAAAGAACGTATAGCCCGATCCTAGATGCCCCCTATATCCCGTAGACGTCACAATCTGGTCACGTTGATTTATGTTCGAAGCACGTTGACTGTTTCTTACACGTCTAGCTGTCGAGTTGTTATCAACTCGAGAGCGGATATATCTCTATTTTCTAAGATCTTGAGCCACCTACTCTGAGTTTTCAAGCGCCTTGCTCAAAGTCAGCGACTCTTGCAGACCTCTCTCTGCTCACCGGTCTCTCGATTGCTGATAACTTCCCCGTGTACAACTAATTTTGGAAAACAATTTTCTGTTTGAGAGATAATACAATGTATTATTGATCGTACCAAACATTTTTTAAATATTTTATTTCGTTAACATTTTATATCCCACATCATCCAATTCTATTAGCAACTACGCCCTTGTTTCTGGGTACAAATCCCTCTTTGCCATCTCGCCGGAACGTCCAACTCCGTCGTACATTGTTGCGGAACGCACGGCCTGTACATAATAATTTATTATATTTCACCCTCCACCGTTTTCCTTCAAAATTTTCCTTGTATTTCACGCAGGGCTTATGCAAGTGTTGTGGTCGCACGATGGAAATTTAAACATAGTGTTAGCAAAAATAAAATGTCATTTCTTTTAAGAATATCAAATGAATATATAAAGTTTACGATTATTTATCGGTCAAAAAAAAACAACGTGGATAAGTTAATAAGACCTCTTTGGACTAGCTGATAAGATGCCTGTCGTCAAACTCAGGAGTTGAATTCCCGTTGTAACCAAGATTTTTTGAAAAAGGATTCTAGTCTAATTTTTACTTAAGTCCTCTTTAACAATTTTCTAGTCGGTTAAAACAGATTGCCGTAAGGCAATAAGTCCACCGGGTTGTACTGTACACAACGAAAGTGTAATATAAAATATTTATATCCAGGTTTTATATCTTACTACCTGACATTTAACGACTTGAATTTATTTATTGGCACTTTTGAGCTGTTTTTAAAATTCATTCAACTAGCACTCATGAGGTAATATTTATTACGAAATAGCGCTCCGCTGTCAAATATTTATTATTAACCTTTATAAAATATCTCTTAATCCATAAAAATTGAAAATTCATTAACTATTTTCCCCCATTCTTATGTTTCCACGGATGTGTCGCAGTTGTTTTTGGAACTCTTAATAAGTTGGATTAACTGGATGAACTCTTAATAGTATAATCATAAACCACTTTGAATACATGCAAATAAATAAACATAAATACACGTTTATTGATATCATGTATTATACATGTACAACATGAAATTAACATTTTTAAGATAATGGAAAAGAAAATACATTTAAGAAAGAAGCTTTTAAGAGGTCTGGGTTCATTTCAAAACATCCTCCCAATCGAGATACATACCTTCTTATACCATAGAGGGCGAGCTCGGCCGCAAGGGCATTAGATGTTTTTAGCACACATCGTTGTACACGTTAGTTATAATACAACAAAGTAATATAAAATAAATAAGTAGTTAATACAATTATAAACTCAATAAATGTGTACAAAATTGTTTATGTCCCTATTAGGGTAGGCAGAGATAATGGATATCCACTTCATTCTATCTTAACACACATATTTAGATTAAGCCAAGATCATAACCCTGTCACGTAAATTTAGCTATTGTACAGACTTTTTATTCTGCTTTCTTTAAGAATTTGGTTTGTTTGTTCGTGTGACATTTATTCAGACCTGTTAAAACTTCTCGTTTCTTCTTGACTATATTGAGTTTAAAAGAATTTGACAGGTTCAAATAAGCTGGCGAGATTATTAAAATTACTTACCCCCTTAAATATGCTGTACGTGTGCAGAACAAATATTGTAGAAAAATGACCGAGGGCCCTGATTTTCTCGTATCAAAACTTTTTATACCACGCGAAAGACAAAAATGTTTTTGTGCCTGTCCTTCGTATGACGCGGGTTCCTGAAAAGTCCTTGGTCCTGTCAGACTGCTGACCAAATGCCTTTGGGATATTCATATTTCTATTGTGTTTTATATTATGTGATCCTGTTGAGTGGATTTGTTTGTGTGATACAGAAATGAGGCTGTAAACCTATACAAAAAGGATCTCTTACTTTGTTCGCCAAAAACCTTGTTTCTAAAGAGAGAATTTTTGACAAATAAAAGATTAGCTTTAATCGTTTTAAATTTTGATTAAAGCTAAACTTTTTGGATCCAGAATATTCCTAGCTGATAGGATGCCTATTTTTCGACCTGGAGGTTGCTGGTTGAACTTTCGTTGATTTTAATTTTTTTTTAAAGACAGGTATAACGTATTGAAGTATCAACTTTGTGAAAGAGACTGAAAGGGTCTTAATGAAGGCCATAATTTACGAAATATAAATATAAATTTACTTAAACCATTCAAAAATAAATGAACGAAATATTAAATTGAGATTATTCTTGGAGGTTACATTCACTCTTGAAAAAATAAATACATGATTATAAAGTGAAGTTTACTTCAATATTTGTGTGATTTGGCTAATTGCTCATAATTTTTAGATCGCATCTGGCAACCTCAAGACCATTAATATATATCCAACTTTTTCTAGTTTATTTTAAAGAGAACCACAACACTCGAAATAGCCTAAATTTTTTTTATTACGTTTTAATTATATACATAACAATCTGGCGGGCTGATTGACATATATCAATCTTTCCCAACCAAACTGTCTGCCTTTTTCGTTGTTTTCTGTGCAGTATCACGATCTGGTAGGTCATCGACGTTTTTGACGTCGGAATAGCGTTTCACCTACTTACTTACATATGTCTTTGACTTTCTCATGTATTTAGCAGCGGCTCCGTACAACAGTTTCGGTCCTTTCGGATGTGTATACAGAAACACGCCTTCGTAACGTGATGCGTACGCGGCACTCGTGGTGAAATATGTTCTTGTGTAACCAAGTTCGAACGACAACTGAGTTTTTCTTTACAAAGCATCTTGGGGGAAAGGTTCTGCTACCTGCTCGCGTTTGAATTTACCCTTTAAAGGTTTTTAGAAAAAAATATAGTCGTACACGCTCTTGTCAAACATACTGAACATGCCTAAACCATCTCAGACTGATCGTCATCATCTAACTTAATATTTAAACCACACAGTTTGATATTTAAACCACCCTAATCCCTAATAATTTCAATCCTTTCATCCCTAATAATTTCAACCCGTGTTCTGTCATACATTGTTATTAAATGTATTTTTCTCAATGTACGCATTTTACAGCATTTAGTTGGCTTCTCTCATCTTTTTTTCCCGTCCATGTTTCACTCCTATATATCAAAGTTGCCACTAAAATATCATTGTGGACTATCATCTTAACAGATTTCGACATTATCCAATTCGAGTATATATTAATGTGGCATCGACTTTGTTTTCTAACGCTACACGCCGTTCGATATCATGAGTCTTCCATTATCTGAGAAAATACTACCCAACTAACGAAACTCCTAAACTAACTCCAATATTAAATTTTTACCCATACATAACATTCACTTTTCCTTTCACACTTTTCTTTCACAATTTTTTTTAATTTTGAGCATCTTTGAAATATTGTGTTAGGTACATACTTTTTAATTTTACAATGACAAAAGAGTTTAACATCTTTTTGAGATTGATGTACCAAAAAGGTAAAGGAAAGACCATAATAAATTATTTTTATTATGAGTGTCGAGCAATCTTTTGGACAAAGGAAGTATTATAACAGATAAACATCAAAAGTACATCCAAAAATACGTTATGGTCGCTTTGCTCTTTGTTTCTTGAACACCGCGAGAACATTGCGTTTGTAATCTATAATAGATCAGGGCTTCTCACTTTACAGTTTACGAATCACATTCTGTCTCTTGCTTAAAATTGTATAAGTCTCAAGTCAGAGGTAATTTTTTGAAGAAGTGGAAAAAAAATGAGTTAAAATTTAATTTCAAATATTTTTCGTAGTTGTTACCATGTTTAGTTGGCTTCAACGATGACTGGTGTTTCGAATACATTGCATTATTCATCCTCAGTGCGACGGCAAAAACTGAATATCAAAATTTATATTAACATTCCCAAGATCTCACCGCTGTTTGCTAAAATTGCCTCCTACTTCCCTCGACCCACAATCCCCAACACGATTTTTTATTGTTAGACGTGTGTATGTTGGTACCAGTTCAAACATCATTCAGTCTTTTTTTATTCCCCTGATGATGCGGTGAAAACCTTGAAACCAGTTGTAAAATTATATAAAGTGGAATGAACAGTGTTTTACTAAACAAATTACAAAAACGAATATTAAATGTGAAAAAAAAAACATTTATAAATACATTGACATCATCTCAAAGATGAAGGCTGCAATGATTTCGAAACGACCATCATTGAAGCGAACTTAACACGGTAACAACCCTAAAAACATTTTAAACTAATGAAAAAGACCCGTGAAAATCTTCGAGAGGTTAAATTTATTAATGAAACTTACAAATGTCTATGTTTTCCTCTTAAGTTTTCTTTATCTATTTTTAAGTAATATTGAACCTCTCAATTTTCCTGTCGATACTTTCGGAATAACAGGTATTTTGATAAAATTCTTAATCATAAAAAAAAAGCCGAAAACCGTTTGGGGTAGGGCATCCTCTCTTTTGGGAACGAATAAGATGAATAATGGGAGCTATAAAAGATGAACCTTTTGATTATCGTGATACATTTTAATTTATGTGCTGTAAATGTTTTAATGGTCAAATCTTCCGTACACTGTATAATAATGTATAGAACGCTATGAAATTCGTCTGAAGGGGAAAACAATTTAAAATCTAAAACAGCTATCTGTTGTCGAGGATAATTTAGATAGTTTTTTATTTGTTTTAACAGATAACGTACTATTTTTTGGTCACCAATTAAATGATTTTCGTTGTCTTAGTAATACATCAATCTATCAACTTGGGGGTATCTTGCCCGATTCCCGTCGTAACCCAATTAATTTTAAAAAGGGTTTCAATTTGACTTTCACTTAAGGCTACTCTAAATTATCATATTAATTACCAGATTGATAAATAAATCCACCAGGTAGCAGTTAGCAGATTGATAAATAAATCCACCAGGTAGCAGGTGTATATAATATAACGAAAGCGTAATATGTACAGTATTTTTTTAAATTATTAAAAATAATTAAATTTAAAAGTTTAAGTAAATCAATTATTTTTTTTATGAATTCTGAAAGTGTTACGGAGAATAATGAAAACGAACATAAATTTTGGCGTATATTTCGCTAGTTAAATCAACTGTGATAAAATACCCCTTGTCTTACGAACCCTTTATCTTGACAATATGCTTAAGATTTTTAAGCTGTACGCCATTTTTCTGGTTACGTGGAAGATATTGGCAGATCGCAATTACCCTGCCAGGACATCAGTTATAAGTTAGGGAGTCTTCCCAAATCTTTCAAACAAGTACATAACATAATGAGGGTTTTGAGTTTACAAACAAATTTCAAGGAAACCATAGAAGGCCTAGCTCAAAGACACAATCTTTGCTCAAGGACTATCTTAAGTCATTTTTCAGCAAGGTTGTATAGTATATTGAGTGTAATATAATACAACATTTATTTTAATTAAACCTTACAATAAAAAATCTTTTTATGATTTTCGACAAATAAGGTTCGTCGACACCTTTTCTAGATTTTACTTTTCCCCCTTTGTTTCGTGTTAATTTTGAAAATGGTGGTTTATTTGTAGTACGACACCGGCGCGGCGACCTCGAGAACAATGCGATGAAGATAAAGATGGAAATGGTGGACAATAAATTAGTTGGGGGCTTTTAGTTCGGACAGATTGGAATGATAAACGATTTTTTGTTATGAGAAGTTCTTATTTACCAAATTGGCACTTCGAACACTTGATGTCTCGTCTTGTTATATTTTCCTTTGACTTCTCAATTTTCTTCTTCAGGAACAAGTCATCCTTTAATTTTTAAATCATGAATTCCTATAAGAATTGTATTTTTTAGAATATTTATACAAATTATTTTACTACTCCACTAATAACATTAATTACCATGTCACGTGTTTCTATGATTTTTTTCAAGGCTCTCTTCAGGCAGAACGACCTCAGTTTTTATTACGAGAGCAATGTTTAGGTCTAACAGGAGTTTTGCTTCATCGTAAGGTCTAATAACCCAAAGAAAAACGTTAGATGAGAGGGGAAATCTAATGTATTCCTTGTTTATTTATTTATTACTATTTTATTTTTAGATGAGAGGGGAAATCTAATGTATTCGTTGTTTATTTATTTATTACTTTGTCATTTTTAGATGAGAGGTGAAATCTAATGTATTCGTTGTTTATTTATTTATTACTATTTTATTTTTCATTCCTTCTTACTGTTTCGAAAATCAATGTTTTTTAAAACTTTTGCAATGCATGTAAAATGTTCACTAACTTTCGTTTTCTATGATTTGTATCTATATTATGGTTTGCGAACTATTTAAAATTTCTATAAGTTAGATTACGCTTATATTCTCGTATTCTACTGTCAATGTTCCCATGTGTCATTCCAATATAATGCAAAAGTTTAGTTGAGGGCACTACATACAATGCAAAAATATATATATTTTTTATAAATTTCGTACAATTACATTGGGCTTTTTTAATATCTTTGAAAAAAATTACAGTTGTTGTTAGGTTAGATATGATTGAGAAATAGGATTTCAGGACAAACACTCGTTGTGTTTGATAATTTCATTGCATATTCACAAATTGTTGACTTAGCTTCTTCGTTGTTTCTTAAGCTTTTTATTGACTCAGAAATGCGTACCTCAAAGTTCTTTAAGGTTTGTTTAACATAACATAGACTATTTTAATGAGGAATAAAGTATACTCCTGGTGAGTGCAAATACAATATGCTTTCCCTGACCTGACGAGATAGAAGAGTGTTTTCGCTAGTGAGAAAACTGTTTTTATGTTTATTTTGTTCAGAATTCTTCCGATGTTGTCAGTGTCTTTTATAATAGGTAGAATACCTCCCACTTTATTTTTAGTGTTTGTTCGTTTTGCCGTTATGTACTAATTTTTTAAATCTAATAGTGTTTGAACAGTTCTGTATGGTATTTATTTAGTGTTAAATATTTAGTTACGCTATGGTTCCTTCAAACAGATATAATGTAATTGTAATATTTATTCCCTAAATTATTTATTTTATGATATTTAAAATTTATTATTAATTGATTCCAAGTACAACAAAGAAAATGCATAACATAAGAAAAAAAATAAGATAAAGACCTTAAATAATAACAATGATTCTTTATTCAGGTGAAGTGGATCAGTTTTGCCTACAAAGTTTATTAAATAGCCAAATATCCTTAATTTATCCACCAAGATATGGTAGAAATCAATTTTTGAGTAAAACATATAACAAGGTAAATCCATGTTGCAAATAGTGAAATGTTATTGCAAACAATCTTTATCTATTGGATTGTAAAAAATATCGTTTTATTAAATGTTATCAAATTATTTCAAAACAAAGTTATTTTTCTTTACAATGTACAGGTTTTATTCAAATTATGTTAGAAAGTAAACATTAAAGCCTTTTATTAATTTTATCCCAGCCCGCACAGGTAAAATATTTTCTATGATAAAAATATACGTCTAATCTTAAACACCAATTTTCGTAGTAATTGTAATAAATTATTTAGATATGGAAATATCACCTTTATATATTTTTTTCTTCTTCTGTAAATTTACTTCAGCCTTATTTTTAAGGGTGATTGTGACTGAAATTTATAGATATATATTTTTAAATTTGACTGATAAGGATAAAAAAAATTTCATTCAAGTTGATAACATCAACAACATATGATATGATGACTTTTGTGTCTCAGAAGAAAAACATTTAATTTAACTTGGAAATTTTTGGTAAACTTTATATTAGGTCCTTACATATGAAATTGGCGTTTTGCCGTACTGGCAACTTTGATCTCAAATATCTTCTCTTTGGTTAGGAATTCCAAATTCAAATTTATACAGCTATTTACTCAAGTATTTGTGTTTCGAAAATTATAATTCATTTGTTTTTTCTTCAATTGTTTTTTTTCTTTGCGTCACTCAGTTTACAAAATGGAAAACTTGAAATATCGCGTTATTTACGAGTACGAGTTCCACCGTGGCACCAGTGCTGCAGAAACGGCTCGAAGGATTAATGATGTGTATGGCGACGGTGCCGCAAAAGAAAACACAGTGCGTTTTTGGTTCCAACGTTTTCGTTCTGGAAATTTCGACCTGCAGAACAAGCCCCGTGGACGGCCGGAGACCAAAGTTGATAACGAAGAATTGAAGGCTATTGTGGAAGCGGATCCATCGCAAACCACGTCCGAGTTAGCTGCAGGCTGCGGTGTTAGTGATAAAACTGTTTTAATCCACTTGAAGCAAATTGGGAAGGTGAAAAAGCTTGAAAGGTGGGTACCTCACGAATTGAGTGAAGCAAATCAACAAACGCGCGTTGACTGCTGCGTTGCATTACTCAACCGGCACAATAATGAAGGGATTTTGAATCGAATCATTACCTGTGATGAAAAGTGGATCCTGTATGATAATCGGAAGCGCTCATCGCAATGGCTGAACCCTGCCGAACCAGCCAAACCATGCCCCAAGCGAAAATTGACTCCAAAAAAGTTACTTGTGAGCGTTTGGTGGACTAGTGCTGGTGTCGTTCACTACAGCTTTCTTAAATCTGGCCAGACGATTACGGCAGATGTCTATTGTCAGCAACTGCAAACCATGATGGAAAAGCTAGCAGCTAAACAACCGAGGCTGGTTAATCGCTCTAGGCCACTGCTGCTTCATGATAACGCTAGACCACACACTGCACAACAGACGGCTACCAAATTAGAAGAGCTTCAATTGGAATGTCTAAGACATCCACCGTACTCTCCGGACCTTGCCCCAACAGATTACTATTTTTTTCGAAATTTGGATAACTTCTTGCAAGGGAAAAAATTCAACTCCGATGGGGCAGTCCAAACCGACTTCAAAGATTTTATTGATTCCCGTCCGAATGGTTTTTTTAGTAAAGGGATCGATGAACTACCTATGAGATGGCAAAAGTGCATAGATAGCAATGGTACATACTTTGATTAAATAAATATATTATATTAAAAAAAAAACAACTTTATGTTCCTCCCAAACAAAACGCCAATTTCATATGTAAGGACCTAATATTAACGCTTTTCTACGACACATGTTTATAATAATAGTAAATGAAGGACAATTCACAGAGCGTCGTTTAGATACCCAACTCTCATCAAGGTTGTCCAAACTCGATACTTTTAAATATTTATTCCTCATTTTCTGAGACTTATATATAACTTTTAACTAGCTAAAAAATCGGGTTTATTAGGAATGCTTACCTTTATTGGTGAATTGAGTATAATAATTTGGAAATAGTTTTTTTTTAATATGCAATCCATTCAAGCCAGGATGATTTGCATCACTAAATTTAAGTCAGTATGTGATTACATGTCGATTTAATAAAACACTTTAAAAAAATGAGATTTCAGGACAAATTAAAGTTTCAACTGATTAAGCCTCAAAAAATTAACAATCAACTTTTTAGTGGAAAGGTTCCACGAAGTAAGAAGAAACGCAACATTCATTGGACTCGGTAAATATATGGCTTTAAGTAAAGTAAGTCTGTCTCGCAAAGAACAACCGAAAAATACATCGTATATAGTTTCATCATCCAGACCACACTTGCAGCTGGGATTCTCCACAATACCCATTCTGTAAAGATGAGTAGCCACAACGCAGTGCCCCGTCCGTAAATGACACATGACAGACACGTCCATGTTGTTTATTCTTATTACATTAAACCATGGTTTCAAAGGGATAGATTGTTGGATTTATTTATACCTAGAGCCTTTATTTACACTAGTTATATCCCAGTCCAACGCCCATCGGTACCAAGTATCATGTTTAATTTTATATAAAAAATCAGTTTCTGGCTGTGAAAAATGAAATAGGGGACAACCGGTAGAACATGCTTCGTTTGCCTAGGAATAAACGCATTCATTACCAGTGATACCAATTTGTGAAGTTATCCAAGTTAGATAAACATCTATATTCTTTGACATCAATTGGAATAACTTGACTGTGATTGAGCAAACAATTGGTTTGTATGTATTACTAAAACAATGGTTGGTATGTTATTAACATATTAAGTGGTTGGACATCACTGTTTTGCTCTGCGTACAACCAGAAATTAACTTTTGCGATTTCCAGTTCATTGACTTTTTTATTCATGTTTTTCTTTATCGTCCTTACTTTGAAACAAGCTATCGACTGCCATAAAATTCAGTCTCCTTGACTTGTCTTAAACAGTAGCTAAAAATATATATCTTTTTAATGGCCATATCTTTCTTTTTCCTCGAACTTCACTGTCGCTGTTATTATTGACATTTTTATATGTTTATTTGTATGATGAGTTTTTAAGTATGATGAGTTTTGCGACCTAGTTGGATATTAAGCCCGGGGTTTTGGGTTCGATTCCCAATGGTACTAAACAAAAGTTACAGTCTCGTTTTAATGTACATTTTTGAAAATTTGGAAAACGTTATCATTTACTTAGCAGAAAGCATACCAGGTTATACTTTGCACAATAAAACTGTAGTACAAACGATACATTTTTTATTGTTTTATTTAACATATATGTAAAGTATATGTATTTTTTCTCTCTGTAATTTAACACAACAATTGGCACGAATCTGCAAATGGTTTGTCTAGTTCGGCATGTTTTTCTAACCTGGCAAGAATTATGCAGGTCTTGTCTCGTTGGACATGATGGAATAGCCATATAGGCAAAGCTCTATGGTATAAGACCTTTTGGGAAACCCAGACAGCGATTTATGGACATGGTCTGACCAACAAGGAGATACTTGAGGAGAGTAATTGCTAAGAGGAAGAAGTCAAGGGTTGTGAAATCGCGTCGTGACGGTGGTTAGGTTTCTGTTAAGGTTTATTTGTTTAATATTTTATTGTACAGTGTAAAAAATTGTGGTTTTAATGTTAAAGGGCAATCTCTTTCAATCAACCATGTAATTTATCAAGGTTTTTGATGGCCAAAGGTATGAGGATTGGAAAGAAGGATGATGGAAAAAAATTAAATTAACGAGAAACGTAATGTTTTTATACAATATTTAAATCATTGAACACTGTAGAGATTTAAAGAAATTGCAATTTGTGTAGTCAAACACTATTTATTCCACTTTTAAAATGATATACTCCTACCGGAGTCTTGTTTGTGTTCACCTGACGATGATTAAAACCTAGAAACCGGTAGGTTAAACCGTTTCATAAAATGGAATAAACAGTGTTTGACTAAACAAATTGTAATGTTTTAAATTCAATTTTCGAAACCCTTCAAAAACGGGGCCAGTCTACAGCTATTATAATACACTTTTAATGAATACAATACAACTTAGTGGGTTCATTTACATCTCTTTTATTCGACCAGAAATGTGTTAAACAAGTCTGTTTTGAAAAATAGACTAGAACCCTTTTTTAATAAATGTGTATACCAATGGAAATCGAAGCAGTAACCTTCGGGCTGTAAGACAGGCGTATTATAAACTGGACCACGGAGTTCATACTGTAAATGTTCTTGACCTTTTCAGTTTACAAAGCAATGTTGTATTATGGATATTTAAAAAAAAGAGGCCATGTAACTTTGTAACAAACTGCAATAGATAGAAGATTCTTGAGAACTTTCGGAGAGGCTTATGTTCAGCAGTGAACGAATAAAAGGCTGAACATGACGATAACTGTGGTGATTTCTTCATAATACAAGTTTAATGTTCCATAACATTCAAACAAGGAAAGGGATGTGTCGTTGATCTCCCAAAAATGTCTGTTTTCCGGAGCCAAATGGCGCCATTCCGTTCCACTTAAGTCTTGGCCCGATGAGAAATTTTACGGCACTTTGGGGAATTGAAATTGTTAAATCTTATTAATCGCGAGAATGTTACTATTTGCATCTTTTATTATTTTTTCTTCATAAGAAGTTCAAATAAAGTGCTTTTTTACCGATAGTGTCGTTTTAAATACTAAGAATACAAGGAAAATGATTGAACAGTTAAAATTTGCCTTAAAATTGCAGTCAAAAAACATTTTATTTGTGCATTTATTGAGTACAATAAATATTAATGACTAATGCAAAACATCTTAAAAGATTCAAGTGAAAGTGCCGTTGACATAAATCTGCTTTTTCTTATAATGCAGTAACTCTGCAATGAAAATTTCTATTTGGACTTCTGTATGCGAGTTTCTGCTTTTAACATATTCTCTCCATACTTTTTAATGGTGTAGAAGCATGAATACTCCCCAGGCCACCACAAAGAAAGTTGAAACTTCTTAAATGTGGTGCTTTCATAGAGCGTTTAGAGCCTCATGAGTTAACAAAGTCAAGTCATGAGTTAACAAAGTCAAGAATAAAGATAGAGAAGTATTATCTACCATCAAACGGAGACAGTTTGGACAGGAAAGCACTTTGGGTATATAATGTGAAGAGAAAAATATGAGATCGATAGATGATGCATGGCGTAAAATTCAATGCAAAAAAAGTGCGGGACGAAGACGCATTTTTTGCTTGAATAATTTAATTGAGCTCTTCATCATCTGACGAAGAAGACAAAGTTCTTTAAAACCAGTACTGCACGACTCTCAGCATTGTTAACGCGATTAAAATAAAATGTTTTATTGCTAGAACAAAAAACTGTGTTTTGTTAACAACTTCTTCAAATATCTGTTATAAATTTCTGAGGACGAATTACTGAGTCTGATAAGTACATAAATTGTATGAGAGATGTAAAGCTGATCTGAGAATTATTTTGGAAAATCCAAAGTTATGGTGAAAATTAATGCGAAATATTGATGAATATATTGATTAGGGCTAGTTGAAATTTTTTGCTTATTAAATAGTATTTTTCTTAGATGATGGAAGAGTTACTAGACATATGGAACGGAGTGTAGCGATATGTAAGATAAGTTAATGGGTCACTAAAACATATATTATTAAACCTGATTGTATCAAAATGAAGGAATTTGCTAAGTTGATTCGTTAACTATAGAGGAACAACGTGGTTTCAGAGTCAAACGCTCGACATAAAGTAATTTAATAGCATTTACTTATTATTTTGTTGTTTCCTATCACTATACGCCTTTCGATACCCCTCAAAACTTTTTAATTATTTGAGAATAAACTTTCCAAATAGCAGGATGGAAAATAAAAGTGACAAATTAATTGTACTTGAATTGGTTTTTAAAAAAAAAATTAAAATATAAACATATCGTTAAGCTCTGTTTCTATACAGAGGACGTAGTGTTGTGGTAACATTCTTGACTTCCACCCGAGGGTTAAGCATTCGATTCCCGATGGTATCCAAAAAAATTGTGCTTGTCTGGTGAAAGAGATTGTCTGGTAACAATACTTGCCCAGCGATAGTTTTGCCAACACGTTCAATGACGAGCTGCGAGTTTCGAGCCGACTCCATAGGTTCTTAACCTATATTAAGGTGCTCTTCAATATGGCCGTGTTTCATTTCTGATTTTTCTTACCTGTCCACCCCCTCTTCCTTTCCCTTTCATGATGTCTCACTTCTATTTTCACTTCTTACATTTAAATGAATACGACCTGTGATGAGATGATTCTCTAGAGATGTTCCCTCCTAGTTATCTTTCGGAGGTTTTAAAGTATTGTCACGTAGGGAACTCTTCTGTTATTACTGTTTTTCACATGCCCTTAACACTGTCTTCTGCAGTTTGTACCCCATTTTGAAATATATTCTACTTCATATATTTCTCGAATACTAGAGTTTCTAACTTAATTTCAAGTCAGTAACATAATGTGTTTCATTCCCGATTTTTCTTTCCTCTACATCAGCCCTTCCTTTGATTGATTATGAGTATCTCACTTTTATTTTTACTATGTATACCATATTGTTCATGAATTTCGTAAAGGGGAATAATCACTTGAGATTTTTTGTGACCATTTTACTTCCTTTATTGACTTTTTTCTGGTTGGTTGAAGATGGTTGCTACCAGACAATTAGTCCGCCAGATTGTTTTACAACGAAGTGTTAAATAAATTAAAAAAAAACTAGGTCTTTTGTGAGGTCTTTGCGTTTTGCAAACAACTAAATTACCTTAAATAAACAAAGTTGATGTTTCTTCCGAAATATTTGAATGCTATGAATATTAAAAACGAGAAAATAAAAATTTAAAATAAACATATTTAATTTAAAGATTTCACAGATTCACAACCTTTTATTTTGAAAAATCTTTTGACAAATTTATCAAGGTGGTTTAAAATTGTGAATTTATTTAAAGAACAATAAATATTGTAGCACAAATTTGAAAAGAGCCTAATATTGCGAGTAGAAAAACAGCCTACGGCAAGGTTTCAAGTGTTTTAATAACGCAATTAGAGACCCTCGTAGAGAAACAGGAACAGTCTGAAAGTTAAAGGGAAGCCCACCCCATTTACAAACAAAAACCGTAATCGTTTTGCATTGTTGTAATGCAGAGGTGATAAACTTAGAAATAACTTGAACTTTATACAAAATAAGCTTCCAGTTATAAACCAAAGTTCAATGTAGTGTATCGTTTATTTCGGGTTTAAGTAATTAGTTTACACGCAAAATGGAGAGAGCTATCCACAAACAGAAGTCATTAATTAACGATCGATTCAATTTAAAGTTAAGTCCATTTAGTGGTACTTTAACGCTTACCTTTCATTTCAATTTTATAGATTTTTCAATTTATTTCATGCAACTACGAATCCATTTTGCAATTCTATTGTTTTGTAGAAATTTCTTCCAATCAACCAGCTTAAATCATAAGAAATAAATCTTCCTATTCATTTTCTCAGTCGTGATCACTGTGATTAACATGTTCATTAACTATTCCTCTCCTCCTGAAATTAACACCCTCTTACTTTATTCACATGTTCAACTCCGTCGAAACATGCTTAACCTCTGTTCATTTTATCATTTATACCCCCTGCTATAATTGACTGTTACATACATTCTGTCTTTTTCTTTCACGGTTTTCTCTCTTAGGAAAAGTTGGCATAGCGCTGCTTTCTGACATTTAGATTACATTACAATCATTTCCTAACTTGCTCAATCTAATAACTTACGAAATATGTACAGAGGAAAAGTCACTTTTCCAGTCATCCGAGAGCTTCACAAATTTAGAGATTAGCCTCAGGGAGTTTTATAAGAAGAGATCCCCTTACCTGAAATGTTCTGTCAAAATATTTTGGTTAGCTAACTGTTTTGAGAATCAGAGAATTTGCAGCGTTCGACCTTAATCCGAAACGAAATTTGGAGATCTTCTCCCGTCTTAAACAATTTTCCCATTTCAAAGACGTGGTAACGATAAATTAGTTTCATAGTATTTACCACGTTAGGTAAATTGACAAAACATATAAGTTAATTTTCTTAGTATTTTGGCTCGATCTGCTTCATTTAAGATTTCGTTCACATGATACCCTTCAATTTATCTAATTTGGTGCGTAACATATATTGAAGAGCGTGACCAAGACTCAACAATGTTTTGAGTTCCATTAATCAGGCATTTGGGTGGAGAGTCACTGGAGTAAACATATAATTCATTGTTTGTAATTGTATGTGTTTACAATAAATATTAAATGGCAACTAACTTTGTGCTCTCCTTTATTAATATAAATAACCTAGTATAAACGAAACATTAAGGACAATACTTTGCCTCTGGAGTTGAGTAACCCTGCATCAACATGTGGAAGGTTCCCATTCTTCAAAACAACTTGCATCTCGTTCTACAAGTGAGCCTATGTGTTTTATATATCTCAAGATCTATCCATAAAATTCTTTAAAAATCCAATTCTTCTTGTTCTACGTAAGCGTTGTTCCACTAAAAACCAATCTTAGTTCTTTACTACTTTAAAATAAGTCTTCGACAATTACGTAAGTCTACTTGGTAAAATTTGGTAATATTTTGTGATATTTTTATTTTATTTATTATTTATTATTACACATGACAAGAAATATACACAATTTGAGAAAAATAACATAAAATTTGATTTGGACATACAATTTTAATGGATCTGGGTTTGTTGCCTTTCATTTGTCAAAAATAAATTGATTCTTCTTTCCGATTTTTGATTACACAAAAACAAAACCCCGCTGCACGCTCTCATCAACCTGACAGTGACACTCAACTACAACTGGAAACATCTTGCGAAATTCAACTCCTCACACATCATCACTCCAGAAAGACCAAAAATATTCATCCCACACTATACCACACACAATCGTAAGAATAAAAATCAAAATCAAAACAAAATTAAAACAAAAAAAAAAAAAATACACAGAAACACAAATACAAAAACAACCAAAATTAAAACAACTAGAAGAAACCCACACTCATGAGCTTACATAAATCCCTTCCACTCGTCATTCATCCTGAAATAATAAATAATAGCCCAAGTACTCAAAATCCTGTCGCAATAACAACCACTCTCCGATCGACTGTCTAAATGGTTTTCTTACCTTTACCTTTATTGAAGTCGGCACGCCATTGTATGTAATGGGTGCCAAATAAGCATATTGCCTTTGGGCAAAAGAGGTTTGAACTCTAGGGATGGTGAACATTTCATTAGTTGCCATGCGTGTCATGTGTGTTTGCTGAGTCTGCATCTTCCCTTCCTCTCGATGGTAGTGCCAGAGAATGGATTTGAGATGTAAATTGGCTATGTTCAGGACCTGATACTTTCTGAAAAGCTCCGCCGTGGGATACCAAGCAGGAAGTTTATTAAATATTTTCACAATCAATTTTTGAGAAACCTGCAATATGTGTTTTTGGGATAAAGTGCATCTCCCCCAAACTGATATACATTGTACGTTCGTTTTCTCAGATAACGAAATAATTAAAAGAATTATTGAACGGTGTCTGGCGATAAAAAATAGTCAATGGGCCACTTAAACATATTAAGTCGACCGGATAGTTTTGAAATGCGTTAAGAAGATAGTTTACAACGTTATTACTTGACGTATGAGAGTGAAACGTGGACGGGGAAAAAAGGTTGAAAGGTGCTGAATAAAAACTGTAGGAATTCTAGTCCTGAAAAAAATACACGTGATGACAATATATGACAGCATACAAATTAAGGATATTAACTTTTAGACTAATTTGCCGAGTTCGATGAAAAGCACTCTAAGATAGTTTGGACATGTAAAACTAATGAAAGAATAAAGAATATAAAAATAGATGCAGTGCAAATGTGAGTGGAAAACGTGGTAGAGAAAGATTGAGGAAAGTATAGTTGGATCAAGTTTATGATATTTTGAAAGAATGAAACTTAGAAAGTTGGAGAAATTGTATGAGAAGACGTATGGAAGTAGAAGAGGCGAAGTATGCTTGTCGAGATAAAAAAGTCTGACGTTCTGTCATCTTTGCCAACCTTGACAGATTTTTTTTATGGTATATATGTAATGTTCTCATTGATCCAATAATTTCACAGTGAATCATATTTGTGAAGGAGGCATTTTAAATCGACAAGATCGGAGTAGCCAATCCACTAAATCGGAGTAGCTAATCTACTAAATCGGAGAAGCCAATCTACTAGACCGGAGTAGTCAATCCACTAGATCGGAGTAGCTAATCTACTAAATCGGAGTAGTCAATCTACTAGACCGGAGTAGTCAATCCACTAGATCGTAGTAGCCAATCGGTCCGAAGATGAACCGATGTAGGATTACGTTACGTGGTGTTCCCTTCGGAAATTACTGACTCGATTTTTATCGCAGTACCACGGAATGTGCTCTGCGGATTGATCCAGATGGCCACAAAAATTGCAACAGTGATTTGTGATTGCAATACAGATACGAAACAGTATTTACTAGTACATATATGATGTGCGTGGCCGTTCGGTAAGGAAGTAGTTTTTCGTACGGAAGGTTGCTGGTTCAAATCCCGTGCTGTGTTTCTCTCCTCAAATGAAAAGCATTTTCCTCTTAGTATTCGGGGGTATAAGGATATCTATGACTTTGGTCATATTTATTCTTTCAAAAAAGAGAAAAATACGCCGGTATGCTCGGATCGTCTAACTTCGACGTGCAATCAGGTCTAGTACAGTGGTGTGGTCGTTGAGTTTGTTGGCGTGCAACGATTAACTCATTTAAAAACAACAAACTTTTGGGCACAGTTTCGTTTTCCAACTGAATTGACGTTGTAATGACTAGAAGGTCCTTGACAAAGAGGAGAAGCAACAACGACGACGATATACTTACATACAGCATGTACATACTTACATACATAATCATACCATTTCCCTATCGGAAAGCAGATAGGACAGAGCGCCAGAATTTCGTTTCTTAATACACGATTTCCGTTACTTCCACATCCATATACCTTCTAATACAACTCATACAATTCTCAGACTTATATTTGCTTCTTTCAAAATATCATCCACAATAATTATACAACAACAGGATATTTGTTTTGTAATATAAGCCATGATTCAGTTGACGGATAAACATAAAATTTGCAGCTACAGGATATTTGTTATTTAATTATACAAGCCAACAAATAAATATTCAGTGTGATTCAGTTGATGATAACAAGCCAAAAATGCAGTTACAGAATATTTGTTGTATAATTGTATAAGCCAAAGGATAAATGCTCTGTTTGATTGATATTCCAATTATACAACAAACATGTATGTTAGCTGCAGGATATTTGTTGCATAATTATGTAACCCAAAGGACAAATATTATGTATGATTCAGTTGACGATTATACGGCAAATACGCAGCTACGGGATATTTGTTGTATAATTATGTAACCCAAAGGACAAATATTATGTATGATTCAGTTGACGATTATACGGCAAATACGCAGCTACGGGATATTTGTTGTATAATTATTTAAGCCAAAAATGAATATTCTATACGATTCAGTTGATAATTTCGTCTTACACTTATTTCAACTGTTTTTCATCATAAAAGCAATCAAATGTAGAGTTTGTTTTACTTCCGTGAATATTTCACGGGCTGCAACTAGTGTTCAATTAAAATGTAAAACTTCAAAAAGTGTCATGTTTTATTTTTGTAAACAATTGATAATCAGAAACAGTTTTGTTTTCTGCGTCTGGTTTTTCGGTAGTGTATTTAATTTCCTCGTTTACTTTGGTTGATTACACCTGCCTTAATGTTTGCAAACACGCTTTTTTGGTACGCTTTGTTTGAATTTAATAAAATTTCTTGGTAGTGAGGATTAAGTGAAAATAATCCTGAGATGAAGCTGAGGATAAATATTAAACACGTTACGTTATAAAAATTAAAATTCGCGGCTGGGAACAATGAAAAAAAAATAATAAAGTTAAAATACAAAGAGAGACGTATTTTTGTCTGAATTGTGAAAAGGGAATCCGAGAGGGAGTGTTTTGAAGGGAAATTTTTTATTTTATGCTTTTGACTTTTTAGGCCAAACTTTATTTGGTATATTGGAACAAACAACACTTTTTGAACGAAGGGAGCATTAATATGTAAAATTAGAACGTTTCAATGTAGGTAATTTAAATCCAAAGTTACAGGGATGTTATAAGATAAGCCCAGACCTTTTGATAGGTTCTCTCTTAAATTTTCGCCATTATCTTGAAGTATATATGCTTTTTCAGAATATGTTAATACATGTAAATACTTTGTTGCTATCAATAAACCTATATTTATTTATTCAAAAAATGTGAAAGTATGTTCTGTATATTGGTAAGCAAGGAAATATAAGAGCTTATTTAGAAGTTCAGCTATTAAGGTAGTATTTTCTCAAATTATTGAAGAGTTATGAAAAATATTAAATAGTGTGTAGGCGCCAGGAAAGAACAAAATAATTGGTTAATGCTACAAAATCTCTTTCTGTCACGCGTTTGACTCTGAAATAAGGTTTCTTTATAATTAGCGTATCAATTTGGGGATTGATTAAAACATGTAGAATCGATTTTAATAATGTAGCAGGAGCACATAAAACAATTTTCGATTCATGACCTTTGTCTCGACTTGTGAATGGGCGATATTTTCCAAATATTTAGAAATCTTCCCGTTGAAAGAACATTGTTAAATAAAGAAATATACAGTTATTTTAACTACTCGTATGTTGATGCATCTTTTCAGTATGAAAGTTGGAATAAAGTCTGGTCCATTCAACGAAGTCCGTACACAATCCATATTGACTGACCAATTTGAGCAGTCTTGTTATGCGAGATTCGTTTAAATAATTTGTTGCAACTCTTCACTTTGTAAAAAAATTTGCTCGATGGGCCTATAAAGAACGTGTAACATATCAAGCTAATTACCATAAGGAACAGTTTAAACACCACTCTTGCAGTATAATTTATTAGTGTAACTCTTTCAATAAGGGAAGTCACTCAATTGAATTTGCTAGAATAATTTTAAATTACATTGTATTTTACTACACTTTCGTTGTACACACTACAACTTGGTAAATTTGTTGCCATGGTAATCTCTTTCAACCAATCAAAAAGGCGTTAAAGAAGGCTTGAGTGAAAACCAAACTGGAACCCGTTTTTGAAACTAATATGGCTGCCTACGGGAATCATACTCGCAACCTCTAGGTCGAAGAACATGTCATATTAACAGGGCTACAGAGGTCGAAAAATTTATACGGCTATTATAAATTAACATCCAAAATAAGATTTCATAATGATAATAACTATGAACAAGCTCCTATTTAAAATGTTCTTGGAAAAGGTCGGCAAGCCATCTTAAGAGATTTACAGAAGAAATAACCCCGTTATAACGGTTCAAGCGTAATGGACTGCAATATTTCAACTCCCCTTACTCCTAGATCCGTATGTAGGGCTGCTTTTGAAAATGATAAGTACCAAACAAACATTAAGCCGGGACACGGCATGGAAAGTAAATCGCTCAACACTGATCTGCTACCCCTGTGATTCACGATTCAAAATGACAGAAACTGTTTTGATATACTGGTATATTATTTTGGTTATGGTGTAAACATTAAATCAAAGTTATTGTTTAGCGGTTTAGATGAAGACTTGTGTGGTAAAAGTCGGCGATCGTAGTTGAACGTTTATTGTTTAGCGGTTTAGATGAAGACTTGTGTGGTAAAAGTCGGCGATCGTTTATTGTTTAGCGGTTTAGATGAAGACTTGTGTGGTAGAAGTCGGCGATCGTAGTTGAACGTTTATTGTTTAGCGGTTTACATGAAGACTTGTGTGGTAAAAGTCGGCGATCGTTTATTGTTTAGCGGTTTAGATGAAGACTTGTGTGGTAGAAGTCGGCGATCGTAGTTGAACGTTTATTGTTTAGCGGTTTACATGAAGACTTGTGTGGTAAAAGTCGGCGATCGTGGTTTAACGTTTAGCACGCCCCATGTTTGATTTCTGGCGCTTTATAGCATTAAAAATGTAGGTTATTATTTTTGAGGTTCACATAAAACGTTTGAGATTTGAATGAATTAATAATAGCGCATGCTCTGTGTGTCTTTCTGGTTCTTCTTCTTCTTCCTGGCATTGACCCAACTCATTGCCTAGGTAGGCTGTTGGGGTAGGCTCTTCTCGTTCTCAAGCTGTATATTCTTCGGTTCTGGGTGTCGCTTTCATCTAGGCCACTTTTCTGCAGGATTTTGGAGCATTGAGTCATCCAGGAGTTCTTTGGTCTTCGTCTGGACGGCTGTCGAGGAAGGTCCAGACATTGCTTGATTTACAGTATGGTCTGGTGGTCTCCGTCTTATGTGCCCGTACCATCTCAACTGTCGCTCTTCCAGCTTACTGTTTATGTCAGTGACCCCCAGACTACCACGAATTCGTGAGCTCTTAATTTTATCTTTTAGTGATACTCCTGCCGACCACCTAAGTTTGATTTCTGGCGCTTTATTTCGGGACTTGTTTTATTCTTAGACCATTTTATATCTGAATCTATTTGTTATATGCTGCTAATAAAAAAATCTTATTGTTTTGCTAAGCAACGTAAATAGCGCCATGCAAAAACTTTTACGTAACGAAGGCTGTAGTAGATTTAATTTTTATTTTATTTACACATAATAAGAAATATACACAATTTGCGAAAAGAAACAACAGGTAAATTAATTTGAACACACAATTTTAATGGATCTGGGTTTATTACCTTTCATTTGTTGTGTTCTTAGTAAACTAGGCTTTAGCCTGTATCTCACTGAGGACAGATAGCATGAAAAAATAAATCGATATTTCTTTCCGATTTTTGATTATATAAAACTTCGTTACATATTCTCATTAACCTGACAAACAGTGACATTCAATTACATATGTATATGTAGGTATCACGCGAATAAAATCCCTCAAATTTCATCACTCTGATGGACCAAAACGTTCATCCCACAATATACCGCACATAATCATAAAACAAAATATCACACGCAAGAAATCACACAAACCTTTGCTACAAAAATTATTTCTTTTTGCAAGTCCATGTACTCAAACGACTGTCGCAATAATAATCTACCGGTTGACTTGACAAGTCTTTCTTCATCGTTAAAAGAAATCACCGCATGAAAAAAAATCCCCAGATTGTACCGTATACATTTTAACTCAATTCCACCACCACCCGCGCCGTTATGGGGGACAAAATAAGTCAAATATACACAATGAAAATATAATACAGTACCCTTCTATCAATCAAAAGTCAGATATTTATCTTCTATTCCTTCCTCGGCCTTATTCAACGCACTCCATTTTTTCCAGACGCAGAATTTTTAGATCCACCGTAATCATAAATAAAAACACAGAGAGATACTTTAGATAGCACGGTCGCCTGTTATGTCAAAATATGTGTAATTTATTATTGAAATATAAAGTTTTCTTTTTCACTTTACACTTTTCTGTGGACTTAAACCATAATCACATAACAACATTTTCAGGGTATAGACGTAAAATAAAAAAAGCTGTGAGGACTATATTAGATAAATTGCATAAGTATACGTCCTCGGTACTGTAAATTCTCGATATGTTATGTTTTATAAATCGCGTATCCAGATCGATGACTCACTAAGTTGTTGTTTTAAAAATATAGAAATAAAATATTATAATACAAAACAATAAAGGACGGGGCAATTAAACCGCCCCGACTTCAATCCTTCTGCGAAGTCCCAAAAACACCGCTGTTGTTGTTTTGAAATAAAGAAATAAAATATTATAATACAAAACAATAAAGGATAGGGTAATAATACCGCCCCGACTTCTATCCTTCTGCGAAGTCTCAAAAGACCGCTTGTTACCTGAGACACTCAAGTATAATTCATGAAACTTCCTTCTCAAACGTTATACTAAGTGCGTTTTATTTCCACGTTCTGTGCATATTTGTCGCCACGTGTGTTATTAAGGGGATGGGAATAGTTCTCCCCTCTCCCGAGATTGTCTTTAAAAGGGGAGCTGCACGAGTCCCCAGCCTCTTTTCCATTCTGACCGCTGTGCTGGACGGATCTCTCTCACGCTCTACGCGCTGACTACGACCTGCGCTGTTCATCAGGCTGGTAGCTACCAGTATTACTCGCTGCGTTTCTCTGCCGTATAATTAGACGCTTCAGGACGCCATCTTCCAATTTTGGGTGAATATATTCTTTATTTGTATTTAATGCTGATTTCGTAGATGGGACCTTCTGACCTATCCTTGCTGTAGGAAATTTCTATTCCATACCCCTTTGTTTGAATTATCACAACACAACCTTCGAGCCGCGATTCGGAACCGAATTATAGAATTTAACACTTTTTTTTTCCTTGAGCTACGCTCAAGGTTTTTTTTTTATTAAATCAGTTATATTACAATAAACTTCTTTGTTTTGTAAAGCTATATCTCTTTTAAATTGCCCCCTCATCCTGGTATAAGATTTGAGAGAGAGTTACTCAGTATTTAAGTAATCCAACGACCTCCTGAGATCAAAGAGGACTTGCTCCTTTTCAAGCCGCTGAGCCGAGCAAGCGTCACACATGGTAAAATTGTAGTTTACTAAGTTGATTTGCGTAATTAAATGTGTAAATTAAATTATTCTAAAAAATAGGAAAAGGTGTGACAAAGCCTTTTCAGCTTTAAAGGCAGTCGTGGTTCTGTTTCCTAAAGATGTAATCTAGAAACTAAATCAAAACCAAGTATATAGAAAGGCAGGACTTTTCCAAAAAACCCTTTGAACTAAGAAAATAATTTTTCTCACGAAAATAACAGCTTGCCTGTTAAGTTTGTATATTTTCTTCACGTATTTCGGATGAAGGGAAAAAATCCTGTCATCTTTTCCACAACATTTTTCTCGTCTCCATATGGGGCGCCAACTTTAAATTTCTACTAAATCATGATCGATATAGCCTTTTTTCGTGAATTTTTCCCTCCCTATAAGTAACTTGTGGTTTTTTGTTTTTCTGGGTCACGTGATCTTGTAAAACAAAGGACGGTTATTTTCCACGGACACAAGCAATTTGCATGCCGACGATTTTGTCCTTTCCCCTCGATTTCGTTTTCGCATAATTCAAGCGATTTTCTTCTTTCTGCGAAGCTTGAATTTTTCCTTAAATTACTATTTGTGCCTGCGGAGATTTTTTTGCTTGCCAAGTCATTGTAATTTTATGCTTTATATTATTTACGTACTTTTCTTCTTTTGTTTTATTCAGTTTATCTTTCTTACTTGAAAAATTGATGTCAAAAAATATAGATGTTTCTCCAGCTTGGATTCCTTCACACATTGGTATTACTGGTTATAACTGTGTTGATTTCTTGGCAAAGAAACCATGTTCTACCGATTGTTCTCGGTCTGCATTTACACAGCCAGTAACTTTTAAATAAAATTATATATGACACTTGGCACCGATGGGCGATGGATTGGGATGTAACTAAGCGCTCTAGGTATAATCAATCCAACAATCCATCCCTTTGAAACCATGATTTAATGTAATAATGAACAAGATGGAAGTGCCTGTCATGTGTCGCATGCGAACGGACCAGATTTCTATATAGGCTTGGCATGGTGGCTAGATTTCTATATAGGGTAGACAGGAAGATCCTTTGAAAAGAGATTTCGTGAACACAAACCCGCCTCTAATTTATTCTGAAATGGCTAATCATTGTCACCGTGAAAACCATACTTTTTCTATCGATGATGCCAAATTCTTACAAATCAGTAGTAACGGAAATAAATTGGACAGATTAGAGGCCCTAGAAATTTCTAAGTCAGGACACCGAGGCGAACATCTGGTTAACACATATATCCCTAAAATCTCTCCACTGCTGGCCGAAATCGTTCCATGTCTCCCTCAGCCCTCAGTCCCCAACCCGAATGTCCCCAACCGCTGAAGCGTGTATATCGGAACCAGTTCGAACAGAATTTAGTCTTGTTTGTGCTCGTCTGAAGATGAAGTGAAAGCCTTGAAACCGATAGGGTTATACCGTTACAAAAAAGTGGAATAAACAGTGTCCTCTAAAATAAATTACAAAATCAACAAAGTTAACATTACTGTGACTGCCTTATTTTAATTTATTATTTTTCATAAATAGTAATTAATTATTTTTTGAGAAATATTAAAATTGACATCTCTTATGAAGATTTTGCTTGGATAACTTTCAATATAATTTTAAGTGTACACAAAAAAAACTGCTTACATGCGAGATAGTCGTCACTAAAAGGCTTGTGTGGCCTAGTTGATGGTGGTTTTTGTGTTCGATTTCCGATGGTATTAAAAAAAGGTCAGTTAAGTACTGGTCGTACGCGTTAGACTTTACAATTGTGCGAGTGTTGTTGCTGCTTCACTTGTAGGGAAGTATAGCCAATACGTGCGAAGATGAACTACGAGTTATATTGCCTACTCCAATGGATCTAAGTCCGAATAATCGGTTAATGGGGTCGAAGCCAATGTTATCCCTCGTCCACGTTTTTTACTATATCCGAATCACAAGTTCAAATATTTAGAATGGAAAAAGTAGACAATATTTGGAAATTTGAACACCACTCAAGCTATCTTCAGTTCGATATAGTGACTAAATAGTCACCTTTCTGGATATTTTATTTGATATTAGATAACGAGTATAATTTCAAATGAAGCGCGTAGCAATTAAATAATCCAATTTGTTCCAAGGAAATAGGTAAAAAATATCCAGTCTCTACATACGACTTGCAATAGTACACTGAACTTAAATTTTTACGATACAATCTAGATTTTCCTCTTCTTTACAAACGTGATTTTTTTATGATTTTGTAATCAATGTTCAGAAAATTTACATGGAAACAAATTGCCTGTTCTTCTCAATTAATTTTTCACGCATGTAATTCCATTGAAATGGTACCAGAAACTCGGCGTTTCCCGGTTAATATAATTCTCGATGATTGTGACAATTTATCGTTTAATTTCGGCAAGTCATGCGTCATGGAGTTAATAAATTGTATTTTACTGAGTGGGGGAATAACTTACAAAAAAATGTATGTACTGTTAAGGTAGTGAGTGGCAAACGAAAAAAATCTATTACAACGTTGTTCATACTTTCAATGATTTTCTACTGTTATCTCGCTTTTTATCGAATGAATTATATTTTATAATACATAACAGAATATGGTATAAAGTAATAAGAGATGAATGTGAACTTAGGGTTGATATGTTGAGTAAGATGAAGAAAAGCACTCTGAGATGGTGTGATCATGTAAAACGAATGAATGAAGAAAGACTTACAAAACCAATATATAGTGCAAATGTAAATGAAACGCATGGTAGAAGAAGACCAAGTAAAGTATGATTGGATGTAGTGAATGATATCTTGACAAAAGGAAACATAAAATTTAAAAAAAAATCGGAGGATTTGTATAATAAGGTGTATGAATGTATAGTAGAGGCGAAGGATGTGAATCAAGATAAGTTAGTATGGCGTTAAGTCCTCTTTGCCTACCTGACAGAAAAATGGCATATTGATGTATGTGTATATGCGATGAAATATAGCAAATATGTATATAATCATTAAATGATAATTTTTGTAGTGCCGTTTAAACAGCAAACTCCTCTTTAGGGCGCCCTTATTCAGGATTTGAAATCCTTTACACATTTTGATAATACTCCTCAAAAAGGATTGTCTTTAAGTGCTTCCTTAAGCTGCACACGCCACCCATATCTTTGATACAAGGATGTAGACTATTTCCCGCCACAAGACCAGCAACGGCAAAATCTTTTCCATAATACCCCCACCCTATTGGATTAAAAGCCAAGAGAATAACGAAAATCTTAAGAAGCTGGTGATTATAGGGACAGTTGAGAGAAAATGTGCAAGAGAAAGTTCTTTTATAAGATAGACGGACAAAATTTACTTTGCATGCAACATTGCACAGGACCAGGATATACTGAGACCGATGGTTTACACAGTTTTAAACATAGTAAAGGAATACCATAAACTAGTTTATCTTCTAGGCTGGGAGTTGCGGGTTCAATTTCCGTTGTTAACACATTTTTTAAACAATTCCAGTCTTCTTATTCCTTAAAGCCTTTAGAATATCTATTTGATATGTTGCATTGTATTTTATAACACCTTCATTGTACACAGTACAATCTGGCGAGTTAATTGCCTGTGTCAATCGTTTCCAGCCAACCAGAGAAGTTTAAAGGTATCTTATGTAAAGACTGCCTAAAAACCGTTTTTAAAATAATTTAAGTATTGAATCCGTAACTCGCGTGTAGGAAAACAGGGATCTTACCATGAAAATCGCTCATTTTCTTAACACTTCTCTGCGTTTTTTCATTAATTTCATTAAGTAAAGAGCACATTTATTATGTTAAGAAGGTTGTCGCAAAGTCAAACTAAGTAAATTGTAGAAGGTGATCTAATTTATTATATGTCGGAAAAGAAAGAAGTTTGGAAAATAGCATGTAAAATAAATCAGGTAGTGGATCGGAGTGTGGTTATTATTGCGACAGGAGTTTGAAAACTTGGGCTTGCAGGATGCATGAGTGTGAACTCTTGAGTGTGGTGTGTTTTTGATGATTATGTGTGGGACATTGTAGGATGGACTTTTTGGTTTGTCTGGAATGATGAATTTTGCGGTGTTTGACTCGCGTGTTACATACATGTTATACATACTCGTACATGTTACACTATTTATCAAGTTGATGAGAGTTTGCAAGTGGGTATTATCATATATATATTCAACAATGGGAAAAGCATTAACTAATTTTTCTATGTAATATATCCTCAGTAAGATACAGACAAGATCATTGTTTACTGAGGATGTGGCAAATTGAATGCAACAGACTTGGATCCATTTAAATTGTGTGTCCACTAAAAAAATCTATAGTTTTTTTTCATTACTTATGTATTTATAAAAGCATGTTATCTATAAAAAAATATTTTGCTAACATACACATCAGTTATCCAAATACCTTTCATTTTATTCATTTACAAAAAAAAAATAGTGATATTTTTCTAAAGAAAATTGTACACTTGCAAACTGAATAAATAAAGTATCGCTGAATAATTGAGTGTCATGTCCGTTACTTCAGTTCGACATATAAGGGACTATATTAAGTTTTTTTATCGAAAATTTACCAAGAAACGACGTACCTCATTCTTCAGCCACTCATGCCTAATAGATGTCATAACAATTTAAAGTTATGTATACAAAAATTTCTTCAAACCGCAGAAGAAAATAAAAATGATAATTCAATAAAAATAATAAAAGGACAGTTTATGTAGCGCCATTTAAAAAGCAGACTTCTTAAGGGCGCTCTAACTCGGTATTCAAACGTACTGTTATTGACATATTCAATATTTTACCAAAAAAAAACTAAAACAAGTTGAGTGTAAGGATAAGAACAAACTTAACATCATCTGCATATGTTTAGGGAAACATATTTGGTAAAAACCGCAGAAAACTTGCCTAGGAAGACGAACTTCAAAGAAATCTTCTGACATGTGATAGTAGCTCTTTCGGTTTCAGGGTAAGTGTAGTGTATGTGTGTAGCGCCCCTTTTTGGGAGGTCTTATCAAAATGTAATCGTGTAGTCATACATTTTGATAAGACCTCCCAAAAAGAGGCTTGTTTAAGTGTTTCCTAAAGCTGCACACGTACATATCTTTAACATTTAAAGGCAGACATTGCACGCCATTTCACTAGCAATGTCAAAGCTCTGTCATAATATCCCGCCGTAAAGGATCAATTCGGAACAATATTATTTTAGATGCAGACGAAACTGACCTGAAAGTTGTATTCCTTTTCGAAGGATTATCTCTTTAAAATATATAAAGGAGACGCCCCATTAAAGGACTTGAATACAAATGGAAAAAGTTTGAAATCAATCCGATCGCGACACACCAGACAATGTTGACTTTTAAAAGTGGATAGTATTTGTGACTACCATATAGGTATATATCAGCCTAGTACCTACAGTAACTTATATTATTAATAAAAAATTTAAAACATCATTTGTTCAGTTGGTAAAACGTGTAACTAGCCGATAAATGATTTAATTGTGTAGTATCATGAATAGATTTCATTGGTAGTCAAATCCTGACATAATCTGGGAATATTCGAGAAATAATCACTGCGCCCCAACCGCGGGGCCATACGCTATCTGACTCCGTATTTCATGGCCCCACGGTTGGGGTGGTACTCACGGAGAGGTTAGAAACTAAAATTGGAGTATGAAAATTCGCGATTCAGTACAAATACAAACATATTGACAATAAGCTGGATGCGATGCAACAAATTTGTTAATAAGTTTATATATATTTTGCTGAAAGGTGTATATTTAAAAAGGATACAACCTTTAAAATCAGTTATATATAATACAATACATGTTATTACAATAAATTCAACCCAATTACACAATTTTATGATCTATTTAGTATGAGGCTAGTCTTCTAACCCGGAGAGAGGTATGGTTTGGATTCCCGATGGAACCAAGTTTTAAAAAAATAATCCAGTTAAGTTTTTACTTAAAGTCTCTTCTGGTTGGCTGGAAGATTTACAGGAAGTCTGTGTAAATAGTTTAACAAAATTAGAATGAAAACAAATAACTAGTAAGAATTTAAAGACAAGACGTGTTTGAGGAGGAGGAAGAGTAGGAGTCAATAATATAAGTCCACAAATTAAATATATTCAGCCGATGTCACCAACAATATTATAAACGAATGAATGATATTAATGAAAACATATAATTTCGATAACCATTACTCCCACTACGTCATATCCTTCTTGGGATAGGCAGAAAAAAACATATGTCTACTTTATTGTATCCTGGCCCACATTTTTAGCTAAAGCCACGTTCATATACCTCATCATGCATAGTATTATTTCACAAATGCTTTGAAATGTTTTCTCTTTTTAAATCTTTACTCTATTTGGCCGTGCCATGGTTTTTTAGTCTTCCCAAACTATTTGTAACTTTCATACGTTATTTTTGTAAATATTTGATTATTCATTCTTCCTACGAAGCCGATCTGTCTCAATACTCTTCTTTTCTTCATCTCAAGTTCAGTATACTCCTCTGATACGTATGTTTCATAATTTCTTCTATCCTTATTCTGTGAAACATGAAAAATTTTATGCAACGCTCTCATTTATTTTTAATTTATTTTACTTTCATCACTTCGAAGTTTTGTTTGCAAATCCTGATGGTTAGGGCCACGATTTCATTATGAGCAGCCAGTTTTGTTTCTAATTAAATGCTCCGGATATTGTGTATAAACTATCAGTTACTCTTTTGCCTGATGCTATTCTTATCTTAATATCACACTGCACGACCTTCTAACATGAAGATGTTTCTAAACTTGGGTGCAGCTATATCTGCCTGACGTGACTTGTTTTTTTTTTTCTGTTTGAATTTTCAACGTTGATTATATTTTATTCATATTGTGTTATTTGGATTTTCCTGAAGCTGTCCACAATATTACATTATATTTAAAGTCTACATCTTGATTGTTTTTAGTCGATAACAATGTATTTATGGCAATTTTAACGTATTAATTATGTTATTGAAATAGTTATATTATTGTTGCGTAATGTTTAATTAATGTCTTAGTGTTTGGTTAATGTTTGTTTTCTCGAGTAATATTTTAATAAAATCGATATTTTTCTGTTGAAAAGATTTGGAGATATTGGTGACCTGTGCAATTTTAAAAAGCACTTGAGTACAAGCAACTGTTTTTGGGAGTCTTATAAAAAATATGATTATATCTGAACAGTCAACCTTAAACCATGTGTGTTACTTTCACATATTAGAATACCTTAAAATAATTCTTTACAGTTCATTTCCTTTGTTAAATTTTCTTTGGTATTCTTACCAAATATATTTAAGTAAACAGATGCAGAAGCGGGAATACGCATGATCAATTAATGCAGCCACCACGCTTCTATCTTTACATTTAACTTTTTTTTTTGTAATATTTGAAACATGTTAATAATATTAGATTCAAATCCCGGTGCTGAACAAATTAACCTTTGATTATTTTTATGCAAAGTTTCCTTAACTTGATTTAATGGCTGAAACAAGTGAGAAAAAAATTGTAACGATAGAAAATTTAGAAGCAAGAGATCTTCGGCTGTAAGACTTAATAAAAAAATTGCAGAACTTCAAACAACGGGTTATAGATGAAAACAGGTTTATGAAGCAATAAATATAACCTTTTAATTCACTCCAAGAGACGAATCGCTGTAAGAGGGTCCATAACAGCATGTTAATACATAATCGTTGTGAAATAGCTTTAGGGACATAGTGCAACAGTGTATTATCTATTTGCAAAGCAGTTAAGTCTGTAGACTACTGCAGCTACACCCACTAGGATTTATGAGGCTTTGCACCATTTTATGTCCTAGCCTTGGTCTCGCATCCCCTTACTTGTAAACCATTTGCCTCTCTTGGTATGTCGCACTTTACTGCACATCTGCCGCCGTGTTATAGCTCTGACTGCAAGTGTTAATTATTATGCAGCTTGCACATTGTATTCCATTACAATTCATTCATTGCTTTTTGTTATTACGTGTTCTATAATTTGTAGTAAAATTTTGATAAATAATTTCCTTTGGCTGTTTTATCGATTTGAAGCAATATTTAAGTTGACCTCAATTTTATAAAATGTATTCTAAACCGATAATCATAATTCAAAGGCGTAAAATCATATAACAAAGCAATGAAATCATACATCAATGAAACAGTCTTATTATTTTTTCTTTTTCTATTTTGAAATTGAGAATTAGATTTTTTTTAAATGTAATTATAATACAAAATAAGGATTTACTAAAAACATGATGCATGTTGAAGAAATATGTTGTAATGCTGAAGATAAAGATGAATGATGGAGTATTGACAGATATTAAATAAATGAATTCTGAAAGTCGGATCAGACTACTGCTGACGTTTGTAACAAGTTGATCTCGCTTTTCTCTCTCGCGTTCAGACGTTCAGGTATCTCATCCGTGATCTAGACTTAGGAGTTGCCTGATGGATCTTTTCTCGTTATTCCTGGAATGAATATATAAGACAATCATCCTCGGTATGCGACTGTGACTCGGACTGTGAATGTGGTCTGGATGATGAAATTATAGATCATATATCTTCTTTCGGCTGTTCTTTGCGAAACATTTGATTTACTAAAATCCATATCTTTACCGCGTCCAATGACTGTTGCGGGTCGTCTTTTTTCGAGGAACTTTTCCACTTATAAATCAATTGTTAATTTTTTAATACTTATTTAGTTGAAACTTTAAATTATTTGGAATTGTTATTTTTTAAAGTAGTTTTTTTTATATTGAGTCATATAATTGCAAAATGACTTTGGTTTGGTGGCACAAATAATTCTTGTTTCGGTGGATTGCCTATTATGATATAAAAAAATAGAATTTATTTAAAACACTATATGACATTATATTTCCCTCCTGTTTAACAATATTGCAAAGTTATTTAAGTGAACCACGTTCTAATGTTTCTTTGTTTTGACTTGTTCCTATAATTTTCACAAAACTGGAAGTAAAGAAAGCACTAAAGGTTCATGACTCGGAATTCTGACTTTTATTGACTCATTATTCCGTAGAAACTTCCTTAACATTAACTATGTAGCATTTACCTTCGGTGAATTATTCATATTAATTCGATTTTATTCATTCTCGTTTATTAATTACAAGGCACGCACATTTGTTTGCAAAATTTGGGAATATTTTGCACTAAAAATTAAATGTAAACCTTACGAGAGAAGGGATCTGTATATGATGTAAGTTTGTTAATGGTTAAACCAATTAATATGATTTTTGCAAGGTGTTTTTCTTCAATTGTTTAGATATTTAATTGTGAAAGAATGTTTGTCTCTTTTATCCCTTGTGATTGAGTTTGATTGTCAACCATCATGTAAATGGAAGATGCCTATATGCGTATTGCTTTTTTAAATGTAAATGCTGTTGCACTACAGCAAGCACACATTCTTGATAAATTAAACCTGAAGTGATTACACTAAATACGATGATCAGGTTTTATCTGCTGCAACTGGTTATTAGGAAGTTTAATATAGCGTTATTTTTGTGTTGCTTAACCCTTTAAGTACCGGAAGGTATCAGTATCGCTGATCCCTGAGGGCCGTGAATTTTTTATCAAAAATAAAACCTAATAGAATTATTTTTTTCGTATATATATTCAAGGGATATTATAAAGACTACCAAATATGTACAATATGTGTCGTTTATGCCGCCGTTCACTCAGAAAAACACAACTAAAACTTTTACAAAATGTCAGGGTTGTCACAGCTTATCACAGAAAATACGGAAACATACATGAATAAACTATTTGATAGAATTAAAAGTATATGTAACACGAAAATATTACCTATTTTAATAACGCACGGAAAGTAAATAATGTAACTATTAAATCATTTAAGGAAAGTAAATAATGTAACGGTTAAACAAGTAAAACGCCAAACTGACAACCCTGAATTAGAGACACATGTCGACTGTCATGAGAAGCTTTTAGGTAAATCTCTGTAAATTCGATATCAGTAAACTGTAATATTATAGTGTTAATTCATCATCTCAATAGATGTCTCTATATGTTCCATACTTTAGATTATTCGAATAAGTACTAGACATTGGTTAGAAACATACATAAAGATGAGCGATTTTACTCGCTAATTTTGTATGGCTGGTCCCATGGGCACGGCAACAGAGCGAGTAAAATCGCTTAAGGTACCTAACCGGTTAATGACACTAAGAATTTATGATGACCAATATATAAGCTACAAAGTAACTTACATTTTGATGTAAAATAGTGTAAAAGTTAAACTACTCTAGAAGTGAATCTGCCAGGAATAGAAAATTGGACAACCGCCTACTTGACGTGAATGTTAATGTCGCCGATTGTTTCTTCGTAGTACTTTCATACATACATACATCACGCCAGTTCTCTGTTCGAATAGACAGAAAAGATAAAGCGCGATCTTTCCTATCAGAACAACCATCCTTTGCCTCTTCCATATTCATACAGCTTTTCTATTTCTCTTACTCGTCATTTTACCTTTTTTCGAAATTTCAATCACTCAGTCAATCTATGTTTTTCTTGGTGGCCATCTACTACGACCCCCGTTCATTCTACATATCCAAACCACTACAATGTCTTCTTTTTCCTCCTACTTAATACATAAGTTTTAGCTCATATATTGACGCACCACATATTTTTCTCTGTCTACGCATTTTCACTGCATTTACTCGTCTATTTAATTAATGTTCTACGAACACGTTTAACTCCCATATATACAATTTGGTACTAATACGCTGCTGTGAACCATAATTTCAGGAGATCTTGATGTTGTTTGGTTTATATCTTTAAGAGTCCCATCGACTTTATTTCATATTACAACTCGAAGTCCCTTTATTGAATGTCTCCACTGTGTCTTTCAAATCTGTGTCTAAGAAATGTTGCTTTGGAAAGAATTACTTTGACATTGGTGTCATCTTTGTAAAAAAATATTCTTTATACAATGTCTCAAGTGACGCGAACAGATTGATTTTAAACTTAGCTCTTTGTGTTTGAGTTATTTAATCGGATATCGCAATTACATGTTTCGAATTTGTGACTGGGTGATGTTGTTTCGGAAACGAGTAGAGCTGCGAGGTCAATTTCGTCTTTATCGAATAAATTGATTGTTCCGGATGGGTCTAATAGGGCGGGTATTATGACAGGGCTTTGCCGTTGCTAGTCTCATGGCGTGGAATGGTTCGTCTCAAA
Organism: Odontocerum albicorne; assembly: GCA_949825065.1. NCBI lineage: Eukaryota > Metazoa > Arthropoda > Insecta > Trichoptera > Odontoceridae > Odontocerum > Odontocerum albicorne. The sequence goes on from OX463859.1 coordinate 15,713,792, forward strand.
ATATTAGATGCTTGAATGTTTTTGTGTAGATTTAGGAAGCATCCACAAAACAATAATTTTTGGGAGGTCTTAGAGGATTTTTCAAAGAGCCAAAGTTCATAGAGAGTGGCTGACTATTGAAATCCGGAAGGTGTCCTTCTTGGGTCATGTACTTAGAGGAGCAAAATACAAATTACTGCATCTGATCATCCAAGGCAAAATAGAAAGCCGAAGAGGTGTTGGCAGGAGGCAAATCTCCTGGCTCCGCAATATACGTGATTAGACTGGCCCACATGGTTCACAATCATACTTGATCAGGAGTGATTGCCTAGAAGTTCACTCTACACTCCGCGTTGATCCTTAAATGTTACTATCACATACAGGAATTTCTATAAGGTTTCCTTTGAAGTAGGCCTTTCCTGAATAAGTTGTTTTACAGAATATATTTTTTAAAACATGTATATATGCGAATAAATACTCAATATAATAGCTTCACGCGCCACCTTTTTGTCCTTAAACTTATTTGAGTTTTTTTTATGTTTCGATGAAAGTGAGTTCGATTTGGGCGTGTTAAAAAATATAATAATCAGAAATTTGATTTGAGTGGCATATAGTATACGAGTACGATAGAACAGCGTCAAATACAGCGGTTTAACATCATATTATATGTACATGGCGCTAAAGAATTTGATTGATTATTCATTGGTAAGAAAATTATAACATATATTAAACCTAAATTTTTCACCTTATGAGATTCATAACATTTCCTGAATAAATTTATTTCAAACGTTCACAGGTAAGATTTTTAAAGGAAAAATTTAAAGCGAATTAAAAAAAACACCACATCTCTCTCCGGTGAGAGTATTTTTTCATAGTTTTCCAGCATCTTTTTTATTCCAATCTCTCTTTCCTTCTCTTACCCATCGATGACTTTGTTAAATATTTAAATATTGAAAGTTATTAATTATTTTTGTTACTGCATTTTTTTTCTCTAGACCAATAAAGCAAATCACCCATCTTTCGCTCCAAGCTTTGCAGAATTATTGTAAAGTTAGTTGGCATAGATGGCCACTTGGCAGTAAATTCACTAAAATATGCACTGAACGATTAATTTTTAAGTTAACACATAAATTAATAAAGAAAATAACACCGTTACTCTGTCAAGTTAGATAGAGAAAATAGAGTGCCGATACATATTTTTCACCTTTGTTTCATCGATACACTTTTTCATAAAACTCCTACAATTTTTTGATTTTTACTTTTCTCCATTTCAAGATATCATTTACTTCATCAACTTGCATATTAATTGACCTTCCTCTATCACGATATCCGCTCATATTTCCACTTTATATTTGTTTTGTTATTTTTCTTCATTCATTCGTTCATCGTGCCTAAACCATTTCAGAATGATCTCATTAAATTTAAGTGCACATTCGTCGCCAATTATTTTATTCCGTTTTTCATCATACATTGTTACCCTTTATTTTCTTCTTGATATTTGAGATTTATAAAGAATTCAGTACACCTTTAAAATAGTAACTCATATTATTCGTTTTATTTCTTTCAGGTAAGCATCATATTTTTCGATATTTCGTCCAGTCATCTTCGCTGTAAGTAGATTTTATAATTTTATTTAAGTAAATCATTTGTTTTATATTAATCTATTGTTTGATCTTACACTTTTCTCGTAACAAAGGTTTTTTATCTTTTAACCAATAAGAAAGATGACCTCCGTGGCCTGGTGGTAAGACACTTGTCTGCCGATCCGGAGGTTGCGGGTTCGATCCCCGCTGGAACCCAGATTTTTTTAAATAGGATTCAAGTCTGGTTAACACTTAGGGCCTATAAAAACAGCTTTCTGGTTGGTTGGAAGAGATTGCTACATGGCAATAAACTCGCCAGGTAAAAAAAAAAAAAAAAAAAAAAAAAGAAAAAAAAAAAGATGTTTAAGAGGACTTAAGGGAAAACCAGATTAAACTATTTCTGAAAAATAAAAACTGAAAAAAAATAGATGCTGACGAGAATCGAAGCCACGACCATCGGGCTGGAAGACAAGAATCTTAACAACAAGGTCACGAAGGTCATTTATTTATTTTTAATAAAAACATCAAATGTGACATAACTATATATTGTATGGAAATCATTAACATAAGGAAACAAGGAAAAAATGAAAACAAATTCATTAATATGACATCGAATCTCAACCATTACAAAGTAAGTAATTATAGAAATAAACATTATTAATTCGTCAAAGTAGAACAAGATATTTGGATGTTACATTAAATGGCCTCGCATCCACGACGTTTCATTAACAAGTCCATTTCAAATGTATTGTATCAAAGTAGAACAAAATATTTGGATGTTACATTAAATGACCCCGCCTCCACGACGTTTCATTAACAAGTTCATTTCAAATGTATTGTGTGATCATAATGAAAATACTGACATTAAGGTGTGCCCCTTTTGATATAACTGAACCCATGAATGACCTAACCAATGGTTTTTGTGGGGAACCGTTAAAATGAAAATATAGTTATTTAATAATTTATTAAGACACCTCCATGAAACATACAAATTGCGAGTATGTTGAAATAAGGCAATCTCTTCTAATTAACTATTCAAGAGTTATACAGATTGGTGCAATTGACGGGCGAAAGATTAATACGTTATTTTTAAGAAAGAAAATTAAATATTCTTCAATCATTAAAAAGAAATGAAAAAAAAAACAGTGAAACAAATTACATATAAGGTAAAACGTCATAAAAAATCATAAACATCATAAAAACTGGAAAGGAAAATGAAATACACATACTATTGGGTTGATGCAAAAGTAATGATCGTTTTTTATGATCCCAGGTAAAAAAAATCCCAGGTAAGAAATGATGAATAGTATCTTCTTTTAAATGATTCCATTGTATAAAGGATGCTTTCCCTCTACTTTCTATTCAGTTTTGGCCTGGCCAGAGTACAGTGAAAAGCCCTTGTATTTTTTCAAAATGTCGGTCGATAAAGTGCATTTACGTCATTGTTTACTTTATGAATTCCGTAAAGACAATACCGCGAGTGTGGCAACCAAAAACATTTGCGACGTGTATGGAGCAGATGTCATCAAAGTTCGACAGGTACGAAGATGGTTTACAAAATTCCGATCTGAGGATTTTTCACTATTTGATAAACCACGTACCGGGCGGCCATTGAAGTCTGATGACAACAAGTTAAAAGTCATAATTGACACAAATCCACGTCTAACCACCAGGGAGATCGCGTCGATGATGGGAGTCAACCAAACAACCGTATTAAGACATTTGAAGCGTATGGGGATGGTTTCGCGGTACAACGTTTGGATACCTCATCAATTGTCGGCTGCCAATTTATTGGATCATGTTTCAACGTGCTTTGCTTTGAGTGCGAGACAAAAACATGAACCTTTTTTGCATCGTTTGGTAACAGGAGATGAGAAATGGGTCGTGTACAACAACGTGACAAGAAAAAGACATTGGGCTATACCTGGACAAGCCCCATTAACAACTTCGAAGGCCGAAATCCATCAAAAAAAGTAATGCTTTGTGTTTGGTGCAATTGTAAGGGTATTGTGTATTTTGAACTCTTGGAACGCAATCAGACAATTACAACAGAACGATATTGTCAGCAATTATCCAAATTGAACATCGTCCTTCAAAAGGATAGACCAGAATTGGTAAACAGAAAAGGGGTAGTGTTTCATCCCGACAACGCGTGACCACATGTGGCTTTGATGACCCAATACAAGCTAAATGAGTTGAATTGGGATGTTATCAAGCATCCACCGTATTGTCCAGATCTTGCTCCTTCCGATTTTCATTTATTACGATCGCTGCAAAAAATTTTAAATGATAAAAAATTTGATACAATAGAGCAGGTAAAAACATCCCTTACTACATTTTTCGCATCAAAATCCACGGAATTTTACACTAATGGTATTAATAAGTTGATAGAAAGATGGGAGAAGGTTATAAGAACTGATGGAAATTATAAAATTGATTAAATAAATATTACAAATCTAAAAAAAAAATGTTTAATTGTATATGTAAAAAACGATCATTACTTTTGCATCAACCCAATATATATCGTTATCGAAGAGAGATGTCATAGTTTTAAGTCACCGTTTAAAGTAAGCAAACGAGGGCGAGTCTTATAATAGGTTAGTCAAAAAGTTTTGAAAGCGACATCTATGGAGCAGTAGAAAAACCAAAATTTCTACGCCATTTTAATATTTCATCTTTTATAAGAACGTACTCAAAATTTCATTTCGATCTGTCAATTCATCCTTTGTTTACAAGCCATTTGAAGTTGACGTGTCAGTGTATTTTTTAACAATCGAAAAATCCGAATATCGTGCAGTGATTAAATTCTTTGTTTTGGAAGGTTTATCGGCTACTGAGATCCATGCAAAGATGGTGAAAGTATTAAAAGAGTCTTCTCCTTTATTTCCAACCGTTCACCGATGGGTTTTGGAGTTTAAGCGTGGCCGTACAAGCGTTGAAGACGATCCACGCTCAGGACGTCCAAAAAGTGCATCAACACCAGAAATCATAGCGAAAATACAGGATATGGTTTTGGAAGATCATCGATCGACTGTGGATGTGATAGCTGACACCATAGGCATCTCACATGAAACAACATGCCATATTTTGGCTGAAGTTTTGGGTTTCAAAAAACTGTGTGCACAATGGGTGCCGCATTTGCTAACAATGCAACAAAAACACGTTCGAATGCGACTTTCTGAGCAACATTTGGAGCGATTTCGAAAGGATAAAAAGGATTTTCTGCGTCGATTCATCACTATGGATGAGACTTGGGTCTACCACCATGATCCTGAATCAAAACAAGAGGCTGAAGAGTGGTGTGAACCAGGCACTTTGGCTCCGAAGCGAGTTCGTGTCCAGAAATCGGCCAAGAAGGTGTTAGCGTCAGTTTTTTGGGATGCAAAAGGAATTTTATTGATAGATTATCTCCAAACTGGTAAGACAATCAACTCTGATTATTATTGTGACCTTTTGGACCAGTTGGATGAAAAAATTGGTGAAAAAAGACCCGGTTTGTAGAAGAAAAACATCATTTTTCATCAAGACAATGCACCTGCTCACACAGCTCAAAAAACCATCGCGAAAATCAGTGAATTGGGGTACGAATTGTTGCAGCATCCACCCTATTTGCCAGATTTAGCTCCCTCTGACTTCTGGCTGTTCTCACACCTCAAAAAATTCCTTCGTGGAAAGCATTTTTCATCAAACGAAGAGGTTATATCCGTCGTAGAGGAGTATTTTGCAGGCCTTCCAGAAAGTCACTTCCGTGATGGGACAACAAAGTTGGAAGATCGTTGGACCAAGTGTATTGATCTTATGGGAGACTATACTGACCAATAAAAGTGATTTCCCCCAAAAAAAATGTATTTTCATTTCCGCTTTCAAAACTTTTTGACTAACCAGTATCAGCCGATAGCTTGTTCTAGGTTACGACGTGAAAAAAATGGTTAAATCTTGTATAATATTAATAAATTTTGAAGCGCTTGAAAATGGATACATTTTATTAAACTTTTTTCTTGTATTTATCTCGTTTATCACCTCGTATAATTTATTACACCAGGCACCAGTCACCCTGTAAAATATGGGTGTTTTTTATTTGATTTTTAAATTTAACAATTATTTTATTTTTTTATATTGAAAATATTCCACGCCATCTCGTTGAAAGTTTTACCGTCAGTGTTAAATAGAGTTAGGTTTCAACCAAGTAGGGATTTCTCCTATCATTGACTTCCAATGATCCGGTCTTCAATATTTTATTTATTTATTTATTATTACACATGACAAGAAATATACACAATTTGAGAAAAAGCAACAGGTAATTTGATTTGGACATACAATTTTAATGGATCTGGGTTTGTTGCCTTTCATTTGTCGTATCCCCAGTAAACTAGGCTTTTGCGTGTATCTCACTAAGGATATTTAGCATGAAAAAATAAATCGATACTTCTTTCCGATTTTTGATTACACAAGAACAAAACCCCGTTCCGCGCTCTCATCAACCTGCCAAACACTCAACTACAACTGGAAACATCTTGCGAAATTTAACTCCTCACACATCATCACTCCAGAAAGACCAAAAATATTTATCCCACAATATACACCGCACACAATCATAAGAATAAAAATTAAAATCAAAACAAAAAAAATACACAGAAACACAAATACAAAAACAACCAAACTTAAAACAACAAGAAGAAACCCACACTCACGAGCTCATATAAATCCTTTCCACTCGTCATTCATCCTGAAAGCCCAAGTACTCAAAATCCTGTCGCAATAACAACCACGCTCCATATTCAACTTAAGGTTTTTCTGTACACAATTTCAATCTCAATCTTGTCTTATCTCAATAAAAAAAATTGTTTTTGTGTATTTTTATTAATATTTTTAAACAAATATGGGTTTAGCAAAAAAATATGGTTTGCTGATAAAATCACATTTGAACCATTTTTTCTTTACATTTTTCATGGATATTTCATAGATGATACAATTCAATTTTGATATTTATATTCGTTCATTCATTTTTGTGTGTAAATCATCAGTTGGTATTATAATTATGGCACGTGTTTAAGTTGAAAGCGACAAAAATCACTATCATTTGATCAACCAGGTCTTGCCTCGAGCATAAAGTCTAGATGTTCAGACAGGTCATAGCCCCAAAATCACATTTAATGCTACTTTCGTTTGAGAGACTTCATATCTTCATATTCACCTTGCATCTTTTAACCTATACTAGGAGTTTGTTCGAGCAAATTTAAGTAGGTCATGGATATTGCTCTCCTGGTGCCATATTTTTCATAAAGTACTATTTATATAAGGTAGTTAGTAAGCCTCAGAAAGACAGTACAACGGAAAATCCTCTAAGAAAACCTAGTGTGATAACCGCTAGAAATCCAACTGGGAATGCTTGTATGCTATGCAAGCTTGCTGAGCACTGGGTAAGGGCGTCGATTGTGCAACATTTTTGAAGATACTTTCCCTCTTCCTGAAATCGTGAATTTTAAATAACATTTTACCTTTTTTAAGGTTTTAAAGGAAAGCGATTATCAGGAAGTTTTTAACGGAGAACCATAATAGTTTTTTTTTCTCGAGCTACTCTCCTTTTAACAAATGCGTCCTGTTATTGCATTCTGTGTACTGTTTTCATCTTCTGAAGAATGGACCAATTTTTAAAATCTCTTGTCTGTGGATATTGTTTTGTATGACACTTACATTGTGCTATGTTTAACCTCACAGGCTATTTTTATGTGGCAATCTCTGCCCACCAACCAAAAATATGATGGAAGAACCTTAAGTGAAAACTAGGCTCAGATATTTTTTTCAAATAAAATGGATTCGAACTTGCAGCCCCTTGTTGTAAGAAAGGTTTCTATCAACTATACAATTAAAACCATCGAATAGATTAAAATTATCCAGATAAAAGTTTTAATGTGATAATTTCGTCATCATTTGGAAGATAATAATGTACATATATTGATAATTTACTCGAAATGGATTTCTTTTTTGTTTGTGTTCCTGTGGGAAATTTAATGTGGCGGGTCCTCTAGTATGGAATAGAGCACGTTAATTATTGATTATTTTATTTACATGTCATAAACATAAGAGATTTTACAAAAACAGAAAATATTATTTTATATTTAATAAAAATAATTATTTCTTAATAATTATCGTAGAACAGGAGGAAAGAAATTCGTTTAAGGATAAGGTAAGAGAAGAAAGAAAAAATAGGATAAAAGGTTTTTTTTGAGTAATATGATATTTTTTCAATTCTCTCTTGAACGTGATTCAGGATGGCATTATTGATGATTTGATCTTATTAATATTTTTCCAGAAAGTAGTTTCATATTTCTCGGAAATATGTTGTTAAGGCAAAATAAGGCAAAAAACTTCATTCCAAACATATTGTATTTATATTATTTTTTAAAGTGTTTAGCGTATTCAGCTATTATTAACTCTAACGCATTGAACAGGTTTTAGCGTCATTCTGAAGACGGAACAAAATAAATTGTTTTTGTCTTTGCGTGATGCTTTTTTACTAACGTAAAGGAAAAAAATGCTTCTTCTTCTAGATCTTGCGATCTGTTTAAACAGGATTTCAGTTGTGGTCCTGTGACGAAGATGTCCAACTTTCTCTCCATCTCTTTGGTGGACGTCCCGGTGGTCGACGACCCTCTGGAATCTCGTGCATCACAATCTTAGGTATCCTCGCGGGGTCCATCCTCTCAACGTGGTCCCTCCAGAATCGTCTTCTCTGCCTACTCCACCTCACGATGTCCTCAATGTTACAATTTCTGCGGATTTCTTCATTAGGTATCCTATCTCTAAGGGTTCTACCTACGTTAGACCGCAGTGTTTTCATTTTTCTTATTTTGAGGAGGTGTTTCGGTCTTACAGAATCTGCTCTTGCTTCGATTCCGTAAGTCATAATAGGTCTTATGCATGTTTTGTATATCCTGACTTTGCTTTCCAATAGCATGTGTTTATTGCCGCAAACAGTGTTCCTCAGGCATCCGGAAATAACTGCTGCTTTATTGGTCTGTTCTTTGACTTCATTATACAGATCGTTGCAGCTAGATAAAAAATGCGACACAAATTTAAAAAATATATATGATTATTGTATGGCGACGATGAAGTAAGCAATTGTGTGTGTCAAATGTGGTTTGAAAACATACATGATGGTGATACGACATTCGAAGATGGGGTCCGCTCTGGATTTGCTAATAAACACTGATGACGACCAAATCAAAGCCTTGATCGAAAATAACAAGCGTTCTACAACATTATTGAGATGTTGAAAATACTAAAAACCGCATTCTACGAGTATTTGGTGCAAAGTTTTTTAATTTAACTTTAAAATATAATTTTTTTTCTGGACATTCCAATATTCCAAGTTCCCAGTTTTCCTTTTCATTTATTCAGTTTTAAAATGAATTATTAATATATTGTGATTAAAAAGTAAGCAAAAAATCTCACGTTAAAATAGAAAAAAAATTTACTTTTAATATTTCGCTTTTTTACAGGCGATTAATTAAAAAAATTCGGCTTCGGAGAAATTATAAACTCGTCAAAGCAATATAACGGCATCCAAAGTTATTCAAAATAATGAAATGAAGATATTTCAAGTATTCTTTTGAAATATTTGTGTTTCCTAATTAACTTCAAACTTGTTTGTTACTTGCCCCTTCAAAGCGCTTCTTGGAAACAATTCTCACCGAATACTCGATCTGTCTAAGGGATTTCAAAGGATGTATGAGTATTAGTCCGTCTTTGATTTTTATTCACCTTTTTATTTACAAACGAAAAGAAAGAAAAAAACATTGTCATTCATTGACATATAGCTCCTTAATTTTAATAACTGAATATATAAATAATACAAATGAACAAAGATAACAATAAAATAATAATAATGAAAATGGTAAACGCTCAAAAAGAAGATCGAGGAAAGTGAAGTTGGACATAGTATAGAAAATTGCGTCAGAAAAAGGGAGTATGAGTGACGCAGGTAATTCCACCTAGTATTCACGGGTATAATAATATATATCACTCCAGTCATATATATTATTTTTTTTAAATAAAAGGGGGGGAAAACATGCAGTGTGCTTCATTCATCCCACTTCGTTATGCCATTGGATCCAATACACCGTTGTAGCTGGTGAGTTTGCTCGTGTACAATGGCTCAGTTACTTGAAGAATAGAAAAATAAAAGAAACAAAGAACTTCAGGTACAGCTTTGCTTTTCAACTGAATTGACGTTGAAATGGCGAAGAGATCCTTGAGTACGAAGTCCCGCAATGACGACGAGATGAGTCCCACAACTATATTTGATTTATAATCATTGCAGTATGGCAGCTAAGCATTTATTGGATCATGATTTCCAAAGATACATATAACGTATCATATTATTACACCTTGTACAATTTCCGTGGTCTAGTTTCTTGGGTTCATGATTCGATTCCTGATAGTCACTGTTTTTTTGTCTGGTAAGATAGTTCGTCTGGCAACAATACTCGGGTACGCTAGACGTATGTAATTGGTAAGATAGTTCATCTGGCAACAATACTCGGGTACGCTAGACGTATGTAAGTAGTAAGATAGTTCGTCTGGCAACAATACTCGGGTACGCTAGACGTATGCAAGTAGTAAGATAGTTCGTCTGGCAACAATACTCAGGTACGCTAGACATATCTAAGTGGTAAGACAGTTCGTCTGGCAACGATACTCGGGTACGCTAGACGTATGTTATGTAAGTGGTAAGATAGTTCATCTGGCAACAATACTCGGGTACGCTAGACGTATGTAAGTGGTAAGATAGTTCGTCTGGCAACAATACTCGGGTATGCTAGACGTATGTTATGTAAGTGGTAAGATAGTTTATCGACAACAATACTCGGGTACGCTAGACGTATGTAAGTAGTAAGATAGTTCGTCTGGCAACAATACTCGGGTACGCTAGACGTATGTAAGTGGTAAGATAGTTCGTCTGGCAACAATACTTGGGTACGCTAGACGTATGTATGTGGTAAGATAGTTCGTCTGGCAACAATACTCGGGTATGCTAGACGTATGTTATGTAAGTGGTAAGTTAGTTTATCGGCAACAATACTCGGGTACGCTAGACGTATGTAAGTAGTAAGATAGTTCGTCTGGCAACAATACTCGGGTACGCTAGACGTGTGTAAGTAGTAAGATAGTTCGTCTGGCAACAATACTCGGGTGTGCTAGACGTATGTAAGTGATGTTGCAATACGTGGGATCGGATTTTTTAAGTGTTTTGTTAGGTGACAACCTTTATCGACCAACTAGACAAAAGTAAATAAAAGAAGTTAAAAGGTCGCAAACAATATTAAAATCATTGCTCATCTTGACTAAATTCAGGAATAATATACACAGTAAAATAAAAGTACGATATCATCAATCAAAGAACAAGGAAGGGATGGTGGAGAAGAAAGATAAATAAGGAACGAAACACGTTATATAAATGATTTGAAATGAAAAATTTTTTCGTCGCTTTTTAAATCATGTCAATAACAAAGCTAGTATTATATCACTTTGTAAATGGTTTCAGAGTCTCACTGCATGGACAGTAAAGTAAAGAAGGACGTTAAAAAGAGTGGTGAACTGGGAAAGTTTATTAAAAATATTTTTTTGAGCGCAACGCAGGGTCGTGATTGGGAAGACGTTAAACATATTCGGCGAGATAAGAATGGATTGATTTGCAATGTTTAAAATTTAATGTTATAAAAAAAATATTGGTCGAATAAAAAATACTTACAGTCACGCTGTTTCCCTGTCGGAAAGGAGAGATCGACATATTTTTCTATCGCATCACATATTTCTCGCCTGTCCTACATCCATACATCTTACCATGCAGCTCTTATGATTTCTCGGACTTTATATTTCTTTTTTTCAAAATGTCATTCCTTAGATCCAGTTCTTTCTCATCAAATCTCGCATACGATTTACTTATCCAGCTCTGTAATGCATCTTCACTCTCTACCATATCATTATAATACAGGTTATTGCCACCATTAACTAGTGTATATCATGCTTGCTTTAATTCATCTTCTTTGCGCATTACATCTTGTTTATTCAGAATTGATTCTTTTCCTTTCGCCAAGTAACTCCGTAACATGCGCTTTGGGGTAACTAGTATTAAATTAATATAAAACGTACATGTATTTCATATCTTTTTAAATTTCTTATGGTGCCCATTAACGATATATTAACGAGCGTGGCCCGATACATAATATTGTCTTCGGTTCGTCATTTAGTAAACTGACTAACGTGAAAATACAAAAACACTTGCATACGTAATCGGCGCATGCAAGTATTGCTATGAGTATCTAATGAACTCTGTTTACGAGACCGATACATTTTTTTGGTACCATCGGGAATCGAATTCAAATCCCCTCAGGTAGAAGTCAAGCAACTTATAATAAAAGACCCCTTAGTCAGCACATAAATATCATATACTGGACCTTCAATATCCGGACCGAAGAAAACTGGCAAAACTGTTACTTATCGTCTTAAATACACTGAAATTAATTTCAAAACGTTTTAATTGGCCAAAAAATAGCTCTTTTGAGCATTCATTATGAATAAGATCTCAAAAATCTAAAAAAAAAACTTTTCGTTATGTTGTAAAAAAAGTAATTTCCTCGAAAGACATTTACATAGGCTGTGTACAAAATGAGAGAATGTAAGGGAATGGAGAGAAGATTGAACCCAACCGGTGGAATGATATAGAAAAAGGAGCGAAATGATAAGAGATGTGTTAGATTTTTATGTCGGATTGGCAACCTTTTTTGCGATTTACCATAAAAGCAAAAATCCTCCGGAATAACATGGTGGCTCTATGGAATATATGAACATTTCCTCCGAATCGAATGGTGAAATCTTTGAATGATTCTTATAAAAAATATAAGTGTTATACTGAATTTATGTGAAAATACTTGCGATGAAATTTTCTTGCAGTTATTTATTTATTTAAAAAACGAATTAATTCCACCTTAAACGAGTTATTGTGTTCTTATAGTTATATTAAATATATTATATTAAATTTTATGTTTAGAGAAGTGATTTTTATTTGACCAATTAAAAATGTTTGTTAAGGAAGAAGGCAAGGGCCTTATGTTGAGATGTGAATTTTTTTCACTTTGTTCCGTTTGTTTACCTCAACAGAGAAATTGTATGATAGTATTTATATAAATAAATAGTTTATTATTTTGAAAAAAATCGCAATTAATGATTTTTTTTCGATAAATACTCTCATTCATATGGTACCCTTTAACATAATCGGAATTTATGATGCGGATATTTTTAAGAGCGTAGTCGGGAGACAACGTTGTTTACAGCCCTAGTAATCAAGCCTTCGGGTTAAAAACCAGTGAGAAGGCAAGTATCGGGTGGTAATATAAGTTGTGTCCATTTTTTTTTTCAATTAAAAAATGAGCACCAAAAGTAAAACAAAATGGTAAAGGTTATACGTCATTCAAAAGAAAATTTTCTGCTCTACAAGTTATTGTGTTTGCTTTTACGTTAAATATATTATTTTATTTGATAACAAGCCTTCAAAATGGAATGTCAAGTAGACGAAAGTGAGCATATTCGACACCTCCTTCTGTTCGCGTTCAATCGAGGAAATATAGCTGCCAAAGCTGCTCGCGATATTTGCAAAGTGTACGGTGAAGATTCTATGAATTAAAGGACAGCTCGTCGATAGTTTTTGCGTTTTAAGGACGGTAATTTCGACCTGAAAGACATGGAGCGTTCCGGATGACCAGTGGACTTTGATGAGGACCGCATAAACCATATTATTCTTGAAGATCCCTTTCAAACCACCGTCGAATTGGCTGAGCAGATGAATTGTAGTCACATGACTGTATACCGCAATCTTAAATCAATAGGAAAAGTCCAGAAGTTTGGCGCTTGGATTCCACATGTTTTGAGTGAAAACAACAAAAATCAACGTTCGACAATTTCTGCTGGTTTTCTTGCGCGTCATCGAACTACGCATGCCCACAAGCAAAGGTTCCTTTATCGCATAATTACTGGTGATGAAAAATGGTTTGAAAATGGTAATGAAAAATGTTTGAAGGGGATCTTCATGAATAATATGGTTCAAGCGGTCCTCATAGAAGCCCACTGGTCGTCCGGAACGCTCCATGTCTTTCAGGTCGAAATTACGGTCTTTGAAACGCAAAGACCATCGACGAGCTGTCTTTAACTTCATATCATCTTCTCCGTACACTTCGCAAATATCACGAGCAGCTTTGGCAGTTTTATTCCCTCGATTGAATGCGAACAGAAGGAGGTTTCGAAAATGCTCACTTTCGTCTACTTGACATTCCATTTGGAAGGCTTCTAATCAAATAAAATAATATATGTAACGTAAAAGCAAACACAATATCTTATAGAACAGAAAATTTTCTTTCGAATGACGTATAACCTTTACCACTTTGTTTTACTTTTGGTGCTCATTTTTTAATTTGGAAAAAAAACGGACACAACTTATGTTAACACCTAATAAATAACATTTTGCTAACGAACGTATAGGAAATGCTACCTACATGGAAACGCCACAACATTACCACATGCTGACTGCTTCCAACTATTTGATTAACTCATTTGGTAACAATACTCCAACGCTTTAGACGTGTATGAGTGTTGTTGCCGTCCATGTGTGGTGAGTTACTTGCCTACACCAGTGTTTCTTAACCCTGAGGTTCGATTATTGAGGCCAAAAACAATGTTGTCTCCAGGCTATGCTCTTAAACAAACTTAACATAATTCGTTTCGGATATATTTAAGGGTATCATAACAATAAATTGATTGATCGAATAAACATTGTAAGTATTACCACATTTATTTCTATATATTATAGACGGCAAAATGCCCATAATGATGTGACGTATCAAGAGGAACTAGATGAGCATCGGAGAATAGCTCGTTGATGATCAAGGACCAGGCCGACGATAATATCCGTGGCTTAGTTGGTAAGACTCCTGTCTTCTAGCCAGTGAGTTGTGTATTCGATTCCCGTTGAAACCTAGAATTAAAAAAATAGATTCCATCCTGGTTTTCACTTCCAATCTTATTTATATGTTTCTGGTTGGTTATTAGATATTACCACATCGCATTACGCTCGCCAGGTAGTACTGTATTCAACAGAAATGTTATACAATATAATGCAATAACGTTAGCAGAAAAGGAGTGATATGTTGGGAATTTGACGTGTAGGACTAAGGATCGCACTGCTTGCAACAGGATTATAGTCCTTTATTTATACATAAGGATGTACGAGTAACTTAGAATATAATTTAAACTTTCTATATTTCCTAATGTAATCTCAGGACTTTTTAAGAGCTGTATTCTTGAGGTAGTTAAATAATTAAAATAACCCATTGTGCGTGACGACACTTATGAGTATTATAGTGCGTGACGATACTATGAGAGGACCTAAGCGTCATATTTAACAGATAAATGCATTTTTTCACATCGAAATAATATGTTTAGCTGTCAAAGTTCCGAGATTTCCTATAAGAGTCTCTTGGGGCATTTGGTTATGATGTTGTTATAAGATTTTTTATCAGTTCACTGGTTCGCAGTAGATTGGAGTGCGGTCAAATTATATGAAATTGAGAAAGAATACAAAACAATCTGACAGTTTGGCGAGTCAAAAAGAGATTTCTTCAATACCTTAAAACAAAAAAAAGGGCTTCACCTATGGCTTTACTTTGATTGTTTTTGTAACATGTTTAGCATACTTTTCTTAAATATGATACTTTATATGAATTACTTATTAGAAAAAAATATATAATATTGATTAAAAAAGATTGATGTGTGACTTAATTATATGGAACAGAAGAAGAATACAAAACAATCTGATAGTTTAGCGAATCAAAAATAATTTTCTATGATACCTTAATGCCAAAGAAGACTATACAGTTAAACATATAGCTGGGTTCTAATTGTTTTTATATATAACATTTTTAACATACTTTTTAATCATTAGAAATAAGATGATACTTTACATAAATTACCTGCAAGAAAATTTTTGTTTCTTTAAATTTAGTTACCTCATAATATATGAAAATTTCAGTGTTGTATTCACGAGCTTCAACTCCAACACGGAATGATCTTATTGAACGAATTACTCGATGTCGACATTTTTCATATGTATGTGAATATATTGAGGATTAAATCTCTGAATAGTTTTTTATATACATAACTGAACCTTGTTCATAAAGAAGCACGCTTGTTTATGTTGCTCTTATTTTAAGAGCTTTATCTTAACTATTTTAATGTTACTTATAATGTGTATTTCATTTGATGTTATTTGATCTCATGTGTATCAACAAAATATTTGATGTAATTTGGTCAAACGTATAACATAAAATAAAATTATATACCCCCAAAAAAATAAGGGAGGGTGTATAAGTACTCTTCAATATCCACAGCCGCTACCCCAACCAAACTTAACGGGGGAAAGGGAATATCCTAAAAATGCTGGCACAAAATATATTAGGGAGAGAAAAATCAAATTTTGTACTACGTGATATATTGGATTTTATTCATGCTATTTTTGTTACCATAGGCTTATGAATTTTTTTCATAAATATTCCCGTTTAAGATCCATATGTACAAATGTACTTTTTTTAGATTTGTAGGTATTTTGGAGGCCTGCATATAAAAATGAGGATTATCATTAGAATTTTTCAACAAAACACATTACGTAGACTCATGTGGAAAACTGTTCAATTTAAATAAACATTTTTTCTCCACTTATAGTAGAGTGTAAATTGAAATTATTATCCAACTAATCTCATCTTTAAAGAACACTTATGTCATGTGAACATTGTTCTTAAAATCTTATTCAATTAAATACAAGAACATTAAAACCTTTTGAGTTTATATGTGACAAAAGTTCATTACAAAACAATTACAATACTAAGATACATGAAATAAATATACATTTATAAATATCTTAGAAATTTAAATAGTAATACTGAGAATTTAACAAGAAGAGTGACAATTTTTTTGAAGGTGTATAGCTACACATGAAAAACGTCTACTGAGACATGCGGTTAAAAAGTATGATTGCTCTACCAATCGGTATTTTCAAAGACATTTTTATATAGTTGTTATAAGAATAAAGTATGAGTGCGTTACCTCTCATAACATACAAACCAAGGATACCGAGAAAGCTAAGTTTTTCAGATAACTCCCGAGCAGGCAAAATATGTGAACACTCAATCGCAAGGGTTTTCCAGCGTAGTGTTTTTTATGAAAGCATTCCCAGTAAAAATAAACCTGGATATACCCAAATATAGTATTCATATTCTCTCTTGCAGAGATATAGTAGAAATCTTTCCTGAACTCTTTCTAGTATAAGAGATCACGTAACTTCTAATGATGCCCACATTAAAGATCAATATATTACTCCTGATAAGGGAATTATACAATATTCAGAGAACATAGATGTCCGCAAATAATTTGGTGGTACGGATCACAAATCAAAGCATCTTATTTGTTTTATTATAAATATATTTGATTTGGATATAAAATGAAAGGTGGCTTTGAAATACGAGTATAACATCTTATAGTTTTATTATATCTGCCCTAGATAGTTGTTGATCTTTCATAAGAAAACACAGCTAAATGTTCTACTTTTTTTACAAAAGAAATAATAAAACATTTCAAGAAAGTAAAAAAAAAGTAAATAAAAAATGTTGTTTTCATAAATACTGTATATGTCATTTTGAAGTTTCCTTACATCATCCACATTCTTCATTTTTTAGAAACATTTTCAGATAGTCTGTTAACATAAAAAAGCAGTATCTTCATACTATTTTTATAACGTTTAAAAAAAGGAAATTTTAATGGCCCCAAGTTCGATCCCTGCGACACACCTGTGTTTACAAGAAATTTATCGAATACAAAAAATTATATGTAACAAATTGTTTCCGATTTAAAAAATAGTAAGTAAATAATTTTAATGATCGTTGATCAAAGCAAAATTAATTAATTTTTTGCCGGAGTCGATCATCGTTCATTCTCGCGAATGCTTTTGCAAAGTTACTAACTTTACTAAGTTAGTCTTTTTACGTTTTGTCATCTATAAATGTACTAAAACAATAAGCAAATGTTCTTAAATTGCTTTCTCACAAGTGTATGACTGAAATAACTTTGTTCCTCTATAATAATTAGCAAATCAATTTTGGTATAAATAAAACCATATAGTATCAATTTTAATATTTTTGCAGGAGCACAGAGAACTGTTTCTGATCTGTAATTTTCAACACATAACCCAAATTGTAAAAGGGTGATATTTTCGAGATTTTCTAAATATCTGGAAAATTTACTGTTCAAGGAACATTGGTAAAAATAAACGTTAATGGTCTCTAAAAAATTAAAAGCATCCTTTCAATATAACAATCGGAACTAAATCTAGTCTAAGTGCATTCGCGTTTTTTTTATCCACTGGGTCGCATATATTTCATTTATATTATTGATACAAATCTGGAGCAACCATTTGACGATTGTGGAAAAGCCTCGTTTGCACTCAGACATGGGCGAGTATCCTCGTACAATGATTGGAAAAAAAAACTCACCAGAGCGTTAGCTACTTCAAGTTGATGAACCATTTGACCATTTCAAGTTATTGAGTAAATTATCTCATCATTTCGTTTAGTCAATGCATTTACGAAATGTTTTTGGGTCTTGTTCAATATTATTTCCTATGTTCTGAAAGAACATTGTTAAATCAGAATCTATACGGCGTTTTATTTCTGCATGGTATCGGTTTTAAATAACGTAATCATTAGGATTTTTTGATGATATCCATTTCTTGTGGTGGTCATTTTCATTTCGTATGTCACGAATTATCATATTGTACACCACCTACCAGGTGTCGCGGGTTGCCTTTATGGTAACCACGAATCAAAAATAGTATAAACACAATTGTAGAAATTTTGTACCGCATCATTTTCGACCATTTTATCATGAATTATAAAGTTTTTAAAATCACCTTGATAAAATTTCTACTGCTAATATTCAGAACTAACTATCTGCATAAACTCAATCTTTAAATACAATGCTGAATTATACGCTTCCTCTGAATTAAAGGGTGTATTCTTTTGGCTTATAAGAATTGAAATATTATTATATGTCAGGTCTTATGATCTATTCATCCATCCTGTTGTGTAACTCATGACTGAGCATCGTAATTCCCATGATGGCTGACTTCTGACGATTCCTCGCCCTCCATTCCTGCACTCTGCGGTTTGAAGGGCAGTTGTTAAGGCTGTCCAGTTGCATCTCTATCTTGGTCAGCCCAACGTATTGAGATATTTCCTCTTGTGCGTCGTCTTTCCCCATTTCCAATAAACACAAACGTCTCCAAACTGTCTCCATGGCCACGAGCAATGCACCCAACGAATTGGAGGACTTGTCGAAAGAGAACCACACTCTCCTAACACGACATACACCTTTCGCCTCTTCTACAACTTTTCATACGATTTCTCTGACTTTTTACATTTCCTTCTTTCAAAATATCATTCTCTTGATCCAATTACTCTTTCCTTGGTCTTTCTCTCTCACGTCTGCTAGTCACATTTTTACAGTATATTTGTTATGTTTGTCATTCTTTATTCATCCGTTTTAAATACCAAATCCATCTCAAAATGCGTTTTTCATCTTACCTAATACGAAGATTTACGTTTATATTTAACCCTTATCACTTCACTGTGTATTTTGTCATACATTGTCACCCCATCACAGAAGCTGCACTTCTACAAAATTTATTTAGCTCAGTTTAGTATTTTCCCACGTCTTCGTATTATTTCAATATATCTAAGTTGGTACTATGTTATTGTTGTGCACTTTCATCTGAAAAGATTTTGGTGTTGATCGGTTCGAAGTAAAACAGTAATGGTGTATATGTAAATTAATGCGACAAACTTCAAATTCATTCAAATTACGACTTAGTTATACGGTATAAAAAATCATAACCATAAAGATTTCTTATAAAATTTCATCAAATGAGTCGATTTTTATATTTTCTGACAATTCGTTACCATCAAATGTTTCCTAAAAAAAAGAGAGTGAAAAATAAATTTATGGATTACTGTCGATTTTGGTTCGTTAGTTTCAAATTGAAATCGCATGGGTTCGGTCTCAGGGGGTTGAGTGTTTTCATGGTTTGAGCGGGCAAGGGTTTGGAGCTTTCGAAAAATCTAGAGTTCGCCAAGACGGGGAGCCGGAAGCGGATTATTCTTTTGAAGGACGTCTGGAAGGGTAAAGAGTTTCGACTGACATGCAAGGATTGTTGTATTACATTTTTGTTTTTTATAGCAAAACTTACGAGCTAATTGCCATGTGGCAATAATAATGATTGCTACTAATTGCTATGTGGCAACAATAAAATGACAATTTATATAGCGCCGTTAAGAGAGTCGACTCTCCTTAACGGCGCTCTAACTTTAGATTCAAACCTACTATTATTGACAGAAAAAAGTATAACATACATACATACTATCACGCCGCTTTCCTGTTGGGTAGACAGAGATAACTTTCCGTCTAAGTTTCACTCCCATACATCAAATCTGGTACTAGAATACTTTTGTGGACTATCTTGGCAGATTTTGAAACTGTCTGGTTCGAGTATATATTGGGTGTTAACATAAGTTGTGTCCGTTTTTTTCCAAATTTAAAAATGAGCACCAAAAGTAAAACAAAAGGGTAAAAGTTATACGTCACATGAAAGAATTTTCTGCTCTATAATATATTGTGTTTGCTTTTACGTTACATATATTATTTGATTTGATTACAAGCCTTCAAAATGGAATGTTAAGTAGACGAAAGTGAGCATTTTCAACACCTGCTGTTCGCGTTCATTCGAGGGAATAAAGCTGCTAAAGCTGCTTACGATATTTGCGAATTGTACGGTGAAGATTCTATGAATGAAAGGACAGCTCGTCGATGTTTTTTGCGTTTCAAAGACGGTAATTTCGACCTGAAAGACATGGAGCGATCCGGACGACCAGGGGACTTCGATGAACACCGCTTAAACCATATTATTTATGAAGATCCCCTTCAAACCACCGTAGAATTGGCTGAGCAGATGAATTGTATTCACATGACTGTATACCGCCATCTTAAATCAATGGGAAAAGTCCAGAAGTTCGGCGCTTGGGTTCCACATGTTTTGAGTGAAAACAACAAAAATCAACGTTCGACAATTTCTGCTGGTTTGCTCGCGCGTCATCGAGCTACGTATGGCCACAAACAAGCAAAGGTTCCTTTACCGCATCATTACTGATGATGAAAAATGGTTTGAAAATGGTGATGAAAAATGTTTAAAGGGGATCTTCATGAATAATATGGTCTTCTCAAACATCTCGTTCCTTTTTTACTACTTGTAAATTGGTAGTAAAAAGTAGATTTACATTAATTTTTTTATTACAAATATTGAAATATCTTTTTCCTGTCATTTTTTTAAAAACAAAAGTTTAAACATACATTTTCGTATTTTTTTAATAAACAATATACAAAGAAAGTTTTTTTTACTTAATCATATCTTTAGTTTTAGCGTTAACACTGGAAATTAATGTTTATTTAAAAAGTTTATTTAGAGTCAGTTCGGAGTATCCCTGAAGGTGAGTCGCATATGACTTGAAACTAGTTGAGTTGAGTATACATTTTTAAGTGGATAAATGAGTGGATCAATTTTTTTTTCTTGATAAAAAATATATATTAACATATCAATTATATCGGCCCAGTTCAATATATTAGAATGGGCAAATGTAAAATAAGGGTTACAAAATACACAAACTTCATATTATTTTGCACCCGAGTGTGTTGCAAAGCTTTTGATTCGCTCAAAGCTTTGGATTTCGCCGGCAACGGTATTCTGGGTATTTACTTGTGAGCAAACACCCTCAATATTCTAATTTCCAACCTAAAGGTTGTCGAGTTTTGGATACAATAAAAAAATATTTAATTTAAAAATCATCAAATTGTTTTTCATAAAATTTATACAAAAATACGAGTACTTAAAATAAAATTGTGAGAGAAAAAACTTAAAAAAATGTGAAAATTTGCGAAAATATATTCTATTTCATCATTTGACGCAGTTTCGCAATATCCGCATTGGAGTCCATCCGCAACTGATAACAATTTTTCAGGGCAGCCAACCACCCTTCATGAACGGAAGTCATCGAATTTAGCTGCAAACAGTAGCGGACTGCGGATATCCTCTACCGGATGTAATACTAGTGATAGACTGAAAAAAAAATTAGGGGGATGAATTTTTTCACGAAAATGTATTTGTATGAAAAGCTTTTCGGGAATGATTTTAGACACGAGTCGATATAAGGGTGGCTTTCATTTTATACATTTGAATAAGGATACCTAGATACTCATCCATTTTTGCTAAAAACGAAATTTGAAAACTTTTCACTTTTTGAGTTTTTTCTAATTTAATTTTTTTTTGACAAATAGTTTTTTTTAAACCTTGTTCCTTGCAGGGTAGGCAGAGGGAACATAATATATTCACACTTAATATCTAAACACACAACTGAAGCATCCTGCACTTTCCATAGATCGTCATACCCAATCTTCTATTATTCGTACTTTTCACTCGACCTTCTTTTAAAATCTTGTTCAACTGATCTAGTCACATTTTTCTCGATCTTTTTTCATGAATACCCATTTTTTACTCGTATACGCTACTAGTCATTCTTTACTCATTCATTCTCTCCAAATGTCTATCTTAATATTCTGTTCTTCATCTAACTCAAAACATCTACTTATATTTATATTTTATCTATAAATTTCACTTAAAGGATTTCACTTAGGTGCATTAATTTTGTATGTCTTTATGTCGTCTACTTTCATACATTGTTCCTTCTCAATTTTATCTTAGTGCACGCGTCTTAACTTTATTTAAACTTCATTCCCATACTTGAAAGTGACCACGAACACTCTTTTATTAATAAAATGTTTTTTTTTTCTATTTTTTGTTACAATTACGATAAAAATAATTACATACCTTAATTATATGAAAATTGTCTCTCATTAAAAAGTAAAGTTTTAGTCGGCAAATTTTATTCGTTTGCAATTTAAGTTTTCTCAACTCGCGAGGGATACAATTTTCATCCCTTGGTAAGCTAATGAAACAGCATTGGAATCGTACAAATGTTGGTAATGCAGTTGTATGTTTCTCGTCGTAGTTCGGCTGCATCTTGCATTCCGAAATGTATGGCCAAGTGCCGGAAAGCACCTGACAGCAAGGGGTTTTCATGGGAAACCTCCAGCTGTTTGATATTTTTTAAATTTTATTAATATGAAAAATCTAATGTTTTTTTGGTTATTCGTTCGTTTAATAATTGTTATTTATGAGTGTCTAGTTGCTGACAAAACGTAATTTTGTCTCTTTTTTTAACAAAAATCTCATTAAATATCTAATACTCGTATATTGTATATCCTGTCAGACTTATTATCATATGGAAATCTTTTACAATAAGATAATATCAATTTATAAAGCGCCATTAAGAGAGCTTAATCTCTTCTAGGGTGCTTTAACTCGGGTCACGAACCCACTATTATTGACAGATTTTAAATATTACAAAATAAATATACATATAAGTCGAGTGTAAAGATATGAAGGTAGTGGCTGCGGCCATTATTTAAAGTATTTTTACGCATCTGCGTGTGTATATTAATTGATGTTAAACGTAAAGGTGATCTTATTCACAATAAAATAATTTATATATCGCTGTTAAGGGATGAGACTCTCCTCAAAGGCCTTTTAACTCAGTAAGTGAACATAATTTAAGGATTAACAATATTTTTCCATTTGTTTAACCCTTCCATACAAATACGTTAAATTTGTTACCTGCTTTGGTTTCAAATTATTATTGGTACTCATGACCGTGTGACGTAGTGTATAAAAACAATATTTGTGAAAAACGAATGCACCTTAAAATGTAAGATAAATCTAATGGAAAAGTGAGCTAACGATGGGAATTATATGGGAGTTAAGAAAGGGAATATTTACAGGTTAATAATACTTCTTTAGTTGTTTCTTAAAAAAATCAAAGAATGAAAGACTTTAAGATGGTTTGGATACGTAGAAGGAATGAATGAAGAAAGACTAACAAAATTAATATGCAGTGCTAATTTAAGTGGAAGGCGTGGTAGACGAAGTCAGTAAATGTGGACCGGTAAGTGAATATTCAACACCGGAGCTGTACCAGCTGCTTTTTAATGTTTGTTTATAAACTTAATACAAATTCTTACTACATATAAACTCATTTACAAAAAGACAAAAAATTAAATTATTGTAAATTCATAATTGATATTTTTGATGAATTCTTTATTGGTATTGATAATAAACTCTTGATTTATGTTGTCAATATATTAGTTTTTAATATTTTTAATAAATATATTTATTATTCACATTATAAATACAATTGTTATTGATATTGTTAATATATTCGCGTTTAAAAATTATTTATGAGTAAACGGTACAATGTGCTTTATAACAAAAACAAAAAGAGCCAGTAGTGAGTGCTCAAAACATTAAGTTTGACAGAATATATAAAAATAATATTTTTTTTACCCAATTACAACAAATATATTTAGAATGAAACAAGTATCAAATCGTAAAATTACACGTTACCAACACAATACTGGGCCGCCCATAGACGCACAGCCCGCACTACGCAAAAATACAAACACATTAGACAAATCATTGAAAAGCAAATCAAAAAAAAAAATACAAATTTATTCTAAAAACAAAAACATTCTTAAAATATTTATTTGTTTTTCATGACAATTGTATAGAAAAATGCATGACAATTATATGAAAAAATGCTCTGTACAAATGATAGAATACGGAATGTAGTTATAAGTGATGAGTGTAAACTTAAAACTGATGTGATGAGTAAGGTGGAGAAGAGTACTCTGAGATGGTTTATGCACGTAAAACGAATTTATAAAGAAAGACTTACTTAACAAATATACAGAACAAATATGGTACAAAAGGACCAAGAAGTATGCTGTGATCAAATGTATTTTGTTTTTAAAGAAGGAAATATAAAACGTTGCAAAATTGTAGGTGTTGTTTGAGCTAGAGCATGGCTGTTGAAGAGGTGAAGGATGTGGATCGCGATAGGAAAGGCTGATTTTGTCTCTTTTTTGCCTACCCCGATAGGAAGACAGACGGCCTGTGGGTTTATATGAAATCACAAGTATATAAATAATATATAAGCATATGTTTTTTTTAATAGGCAATCCATCCAAACTAGGATGATTTGTGCCATCAAATTCAAGTCATTATGCAATTATGCGAGTTAATATTATAAAAATTTAAATTCTAAACCATTTAAAGTTTTAGCTGATTAAGCTTCAAAAATTAAACAATCGATCGATAAGTAGAAAAGTTCCACGAAGAAAGAAGAAACGCAATGTTCATTAAATGTGGTAAAGATATGGGCCTTTAGTAAATCAAATCTGTCTCGAAAAGGACAACCGAAAAATACATGATCTATAGTTTCATCATTTAGACCACGTTCGCAGCCGGAATTCACCACAATACCTATTTCGTAATGGTAACTAGCCGTCACAAACGATACATGACAAAAACTTCCATCTTGCTTATTCTTATTATATTTAACCATGGTTTCAAAGGGATAGTTTGTTGGATTGATTTATATCTAGATTCCTTATGTACCCGAATCAGATTCCAATCCAACGCCCATCGGTGCCAAGTATCCTGTTTAATTTTATTTGAAAAGTCAGTTACTGGCAGTGAAAAATCAGATAGGGGATAACAGGCAGCACATGCTTCCTTTGCCAAGGATTCAACACATTCATTACCAGTGATATCAATATGTGAAGGAATCCAAGCCAGAGAAACATCTATGTTTTTTTGACATCAATTGGAATAACTTGGCTTTGATTGAGTAAATAATTTCCTTATGTGAGTTACTCAAAATATGTATATGATATGTAATAAATAAAAAAATAGATATATAAAAACAAGTAATTTCAGGTGGACATTACGTGAATTTGTGCACTTATTTAGTATAAATATTATGTATTACTCATTAATAATGAGTTGATTGTTTATTTATATTGATAATAAACTCATAATTGATGTTAACAATATATTATTTGATGTTCGTAATAAACGTCAAAACGACGTAAAACCTATAAGATTACTTAATTTTTCTTCATTTCGCATGTGTGATCTATATCGAGGATTTACACTTGAAAACACCTGCATGTCGTAGACATCTCCCCATCACTCCCCTGTATCGCGGCTCTAACTTCCCAGACGCAGTATTTCAGCTTCTGCTTCCGGCGGGACCCACTTCCTGCCCGCCGATAGCGGCACGTGCATGTTCCCGTGTACTCTGCACTGTCTACTTGTTTACGTGAAATTTATCGCTTGTCAAGAAAAAAAAGTAATGTGACTAGAATAAAATTATAAAAGGCGTAAAGCAAGGGTGTGTAATTTCACCTTGGTGATAAAATTTACGTAAAGGTTCATGTGTGTTCGATTTAAAAGATGATGGAATAGGTATAATAATGAATGAAGTAAATGTTTGTGAAATCCTGCATGCACATGATATGGTTTAGCTTGCTGAAAATGAAGATTATTTAAGAGATATGATTCGTGAGCTATATGAGAGATGTCTAGGAAAAGGTTTGAATTTAGCGAAATTAAAGGTAATGGTTATAGAAAATAAAGTGTAAAAATGTGTGCAATCTATGAGTTAATTCGAGATGGGCGAGATAAAAAGGACACTCAGAGAAGGATAGGAATAGGGAACAACGTAAACGGTGCACTTATATACAACAACCTCGCAATATCAACAAAAGTAAAAATTATAATATATAGTAGTGTGTCGGTGCCCACTTTGATCTACATAAGTGAAACTTGAACTTGACAGAAGAAGGATAATAGTAAGATCTCTGTGAGAGTGGAGATTCGTGCACTAAGAAAAACTTGTGGAGTGTCAATGTTTGAAAAAAGGCGGAATGAAGACATAAGAAATGTATGCATATATAAAATTAATATTTTATATAAGATCGAGAAAAGGAGCTTAAAGATGTGGAGAGAAAATTAATATTGAAATAATGACTAAGCGAATAAATAGGTAAGAAATGCATGGTGTGCGTCGAAGAGGTAGACTGAGGAAAACGTGGCTGGATCAAAATGTCTATGTTTGAAAGAAGGTAAAGTGAGAAGTGTGAATAATAGAATATTGTGCATGCCGAGACGTATGAATGTGGATGACGCGAAGGTTGTGTACTTGGACAGAAAAGTTTGGTGATTTGTTTTCCCTGCTAGCCTCATAAGGTATTGTACATGGCGTGATAATATGTATTTAAATACACGTATGTTTATAACAACCTGTAAGATAAAGTGTTTTTTAAGATGGACGGGTCATAAAATTATATGACAAGATCTTATTTTAACGCTGCATTCAATACGGTCTAGGACCGAGGTGGATGGAGACAGGTCCTACACCAAGTTTATTTATTTATTATTTTATTTTACATTTGATGCAGGTTTAAACCAATTACATCAAACGACAAAAAACGTTATAAAGTCTTAATATAGCATAATAACAACATTAACAATTTTACTCATGATTTCCAGTGAAGTGGCTTAGTTATACCTATAAAGTTTATTAATGAGTTCAATCTTCAATAAATCTACCAAGTTGTTGAAGATATTGATATCAGAAAATTTATTCAACAACGTCATTCATTGTGTGATTGGTGATTCTCTTAAGATCTCACTTGTTATATGAATTTCATACATACCAGAGGACCACAACGTATACTCGTAGCATAGTAGAGAAGCAGAGGATAAATAATATGTTTATATAAAGCCAATATTATTAACTTATAAAATCAATCAAAATGTTTATTTTAAGAATACATTTGATGAAAATATGGACAAGTTTACTAATATACTGAAATATTTGATTTTCAGAAATTGTAGGGGATGCATGAAAAGGTATATGGATGTGGAAAGGGGCGAAAAATGTGTGGTGAGAAAGGAAAGTTTTGTGGTGATCAGTCTTCTGTGTCTGCTCTGATGGGTACATGGCGTGATGGTGTGTATTCATTTGTATTTATAAAGTATAAAGTTAATTATATGACACTTCTTCATTATTTTGTATAAATTTCTTCCAACACTTCAGAAACATGTTAAAAAAGTGGTTATAATCAGCTTTGTTTTAAGGCAATATTAGGAAATGAACCCAAAGCCTCCGGTAGGAAAATTCGCGTTCTACCAACTAGCCTACATCGATCATTATGATATGACTTGAAAAGTTGATAATTTCCATAACACTTTAAATTTTAGCCAAATATTAGATAATGTTCTCATACATTATAAGTTCAACCCTCTTTCGTCATTTTCTCTTGCGTTCATTTGTTAAAGTTAACAACCCTTCAGAGTAATGGTTCATACGCCCCTTCCTACACCCCCGCAGGCTGTATCACCGTTGGGTTAGACCAAATTTAAAGAGGCTTAATTTCCTGTATAGTGTCAGTAGCGTAGATGAATGGACTTGATGGTGTATAAGGGGAAGATGTAGGCTAACGGTTCTTCAGGATAGATCAATATAACTCTTGTTCCATCTCATTTTGAAGTGAATGAGCTGAATTTTTTATTATTGACATTCGCAATTATTAACTTCCGAATTTTTGTAAAAAAATAAATGTAGGTGTATTGATTGCAGCATAGTATGTACATATATAAATGCATTCCAATATAGTATACATATTTCAAGATAAATGAAATTCTCGAGTAGAAGACAAGATCTTGTAAGATTACTTCTACGGGACCTTTGTGACAGGTAATATTTAAAACAAACTGGGTTATTTTACACGTTAATGATATTTAAAATATTTATATTATCATCTTCAATTTTTGGATGATATAGACGTTGATGCCCCTTGCGGTTCATGGGATATGAAGTATTTACCTCCAACATCACTCATTTAAAGCATCTATGGCATTGTCCATATTTCCACTACACATGTTACATTGTTCTTGAGAATATTATATACAAGTATTGAAAATATACTATTAAAAAGCGATTAATTTGATTTTTCTAAAATATTGAGTTCAATAAATTGAATTTCAACACCACTAATAAAGCAATAGTTGCATTTTTTTAAATTTGAGTATGGGATTTTGTTTTAAATTCTATATAGACTTAGTTGATTTTTTTATTGTAGTATGAATTAGTGTTTTAAATTCTATACGACATAAAATTTATACTTATATATCAAAATTTATGATTAATGCATAAATCGCATTTTTATAAAACTTGAATCTAAATTTGATCATGTTAATAGTTTGAATCTCATTGCAAATCTTAAAATTTGGCTTTCATCGTTGACTGCAGTATTTTTAGAATATGGTACAAGTGTTTGCCAAGCATAACTGAGGGTACTTACATACTGCAACCGGATGCAGTGAATCCTCTCAAACTACGAGACGTGTTGGCACTTTGCCAACTAAAATTATTAAACTGCGCACCATGCAGACTTGTTATTATTAAAAAAAAATCAGATGAATTCTCCTTTTATTGCTATTTCAAAATAAGGAACGGCATAAGAATAAGAAGACGTAACGCCCGAATTTTATACTGTGTCTGCATATTAAAATATCTGTCTGGAACGGATTGAGACAATGAACACTTGGAATTGTAAATCTGAATACATTTGTGTATCTTCTTTCAATATCTGAAACGGTTTTTTATTTAACTTTCCAATACTTTCATTATTTTAGTAATTTGTTATACATGGTACATCTGGCGAGCTAATTGCTATACTTCAATGTTCTTAAACCTACCCGCTTATCTTGGATATTTTAAATTGTTTAATCCATGACAAATTTTACAAAAAATATTAATTTGAAATTATGTAAAAAAATAATTACCAATCACTAGTTAATAATGGTAGAATTTGAAGAAACGAATTATTTTTAGTAGATTAAACTAAAATGCTGTTTTTCCCCCCTTAGATAACGGTATGACTCTATCGGTTTCAAATTTTTCCCGTCATTGTCAGGGAAGCTCAAACAAGACTGAATTATGGTTGAACTGATATCGACAGATTTGACGTACCTAACGGTAAAAAAATGGACTTCTAATGGTAACATTTCGGACTAAGAGTTTGGGGTAGAGGGAGGCAGGAGATAACTTTGGCAAGTAGTGGTGAGGCTTTGGGAACGTTTGTGTTGACTTTGAGTTTATCTCAATGCATGGAACGGAATTCGTTCAAGGAAAAGGGGGGGGAAACGAAGGAAAATTAGGATGAAAGGAAATTATAAGCCATTGAATCCTTTTTCAATTATCTCTTGAATGTAAATAAGAATGGTGCACATCTGATAACTCTTGGAAGTTCATTCCACGATAAAACACATAATACTTCACTAATATCATTTAGGTCTCAAATCGTTATACGTTAAGTTAAAGTTGGTCGTGATAATCGGTCATCTGATACAAAGATACCTTTGTAGACTAGTTCGTCTTACTTTGATAAGTTTTTTGCGGTTTTCTTACCAAATATGTTTATCTTGATGTATGCAGATGCGGGGTAGAACATGCTCTTTAGACTGCAGCCACAATTTCTCTATTCTTTTACTCAATTTGTATGTGTTTATTTTGTAATATGTTTTATCTTTAAATAAAAGTGGGGTAACTAACATATTATTATAACGACAGAATACTATAATATAATACTGATGCTATAGCTTTTGCAAAGGAGGTGATGAGAAATAAAAAAGGAGACCCATTTCCAGAATTATATCCCGTATCTGCATAATATAATAAAGTCTAGATCGGAACGAGACGTATAACATTTGAATAAAATTTAATCATTTAACATTTTCTTCTCCAATTTCTGGAATAAATACATTTAACATTTATTTCTTTACGTGTACGTGGACAATGAACGAAATTTTAGGAGTAAATACATGTGATGAGAAGAATATGTGGTGTGATGGAATAAAAAATGCAATTATTAAGGATTATAATGAGCTAAAAACTGATAATGTCTCATTATAATGAGCTAATAACTGATAATATCTCATTATAATGGGCTAAAAACTGATAATGTCTCGAATAGGGTGAAAAATATCATGTTGAGGTGGTTTAGATATGTTAAACGGATTAGTGACAAATTGTTGATTAAATAAATTTATAATGCGAGCGGGAGTGGAAGTCGTGGTAAAAGATGACCGAAAAAAGTATGGTTGTACTTAATGAATGAATTTTTGGAAGAAGAAAAGGTAAATAGTATATAAACAAAAGGAACTGTATGAAAATGTGTATGGATGTTTGAAAGTGAAGGAAGATGTCGTGTTACGAAAGTTTTATCTCTGTCTCATTTGCGTAACCCAAGCGAGAAATAGTATGTAAATCTTTACAATATTTTATTTATTTATTTTAAGATTGTTACTATATTATTTTTTCTTTGGTCTTCCGGATATGAAAACGTCACACTGATGGCAATTTATAAGGTATTAATGAAAAAAAAATATTTTTTTTTATTTAAATTAATCACTTTTTTTCATTTCATTTTAAGACGTATCCCATGGTATAGTTGGAAAGATATTTGACTTCCACCTGAGAATTTCGGGTTCGATTCCCGAAGGCAATCGAAAAAAATAATTAAAAATGGATACTACTCTTGGTTTGGTAAAAGAGTTTGTTTGGCTCGATATTAAGGAGACTGCTACAATATTCAGATGTAAGATCATACTTAGATTCAAAATATACCAATTAAAAACATTTTGGAGCCTTAGTAATCCATCCAACAGCTCTTTAGATAACAAACAAAATCATACTCAAATAAAGGTAAGGTGGGACTTTGAGGTAGCGAAATTGTGTTTTGGATGAGGAAGAAAATGCACAATCTGTTGAGAAAGTGGAAATTTGTAAAGATTTTGCAGCTTTATTCATAAATATTATTGCACCAACTGAAAATCAATCAATAATGATTAAGACGTCGGGAACAAGGTATCACAATAATGATTAAGACGTCGGGAACAAGGTATCACAATAATGATTAAGACGTCGGGAACAAGGTATCACAATAATGATTAAGACGTCGGGAACAAGGTATCACAATAATGATTAAGACGTCGGGAACAAGGTATCACAATAATGATTAAGACGTCGGGAACAAGGTATCACAATAATGATTAAGACGTCGGGAACAAGGTATCACAATAATGATTAAGACGTCGGGAACAAGGTATCACAATAATGATTAAGACGTCGGGAACAAGGTATCACAATAATGATTAAGACGTCGGGAACAAGGTATCACAATAATGATTAAGACGTCGGGAACAAGATGCTTAAGACGTCGGGAACAAGGTATCACAATAATGATTAAGACGTCGGGAACAAGGTATCACATTAATGATTAAGACGTCGGGAACAAGGTATCACAATAATGATTAAGACGTCGGGAACAAGGTATCACAATAATGATTAAGACGTCGGGAACAAGATGCTTAAGACGTCGGGAACAAGGTATCACAATAATGATTAAGACGTCGGGAACAAGGTATCACAATAATGATTCAGACGTCGGGAACAAGGTATCACAATAATGATTAAGACGTCGGGAACAAGGTATCACAATAATGATTAAGACGTCGGGAACAAGGTATCACAATAATGATTAAGACGTCGGGAACACGGTATCACACAATCATCAATTTGAATAGATGAACGACTTTATTAATCGGTCCTCGAGAGAAGACGGCGACTCCCTAAGATGATAGTTAACGATTTAATAGACTACATATTGATAATTCTTGTCAAAATCAAATAACTTTCTTTTCAAATAAATTAATTCTGACAATGTAAGCTTTTGAATAGATTTTTTATCTTTGATGAAATTGCTTCTTTCCTCACCCTCATTAGTATACCTTTCGTTGAGGTCTTTCTTTAGTTTTATCTTCCGATTTCGGATCTTGCTTGACAGTTGATAATTAAAACGAGGGTCTGAAGACCGCAAGGGGAGAGCATCCAGTGAAATATTAAGGAAATACAGCCTCCAAAATATGGGCCGGAAGTCGTTAGCTACTCTCGGATCACCTTCTTACGATTTATCATCGTAATTTTACTTTTTCTAAAGGGAAATATACTTTTTTTGGGAGTTTTCTCACAGATTTATGTTGTTCATTCTTTGTTAATTCTCACTTTCATGGTTTTTTTTCAAAGATATATTAATGCAAATTATTATTTTTTGTTGACATGTAAATGTTATATTTTTTATGAATCTTAGTAGCCCCTCATTTAAAATGTTTTTTATTTATTCCATATAATCTTACTAGAAGGAAATAAAGAAGTTTTCAGATAATTAAACCACGCCACTTAAAATGTACCAATATAAAAAAACTATATTTTCAGGTTTTGTATCGGTTCATCCATTTACTTTGACTTTTCTGAATTGCTTTTCCAGTTATCCATTGTCTTTTATGCAAAGCATTATGCCTTATATTTTACATAAATTACATACATACCATCCTACTATCTCCTTGGTGGGGTAGGTAGAGAGGGCAGAGTCCCAGACTTCTGTGTCTCAAAACGCATCCTTCGCTTTTTTTACATCCACATATATTTTCATACAATTTCTATGATTTCTCTGACTTTCTACCGACATTTTCTTTCGTTTAAATATCATTCGCTTTATCAAACTATGGTTCCTTGGTTTTTTTCTCTTAAGCAGTCGACTAAAATTTTTACTATTGTATATTTTGTTTTTTTTTTCAGTTTGGATATGTAGAACGAGTGAATGAAAAATACATTCCTTGCGCAAGTGTGAGTAAAATGTGTGGTCAAGGAAGACAATGGAAATGTAGAAAAAAGAGATGCTGTAAAAGCTAAAAGTATTGAAAGTATCAAAGAAAACAAAACGCCAAAATTCCAAAAGGCAAAATGTACAAAAAGCTAAAGATAAATAATAATAAAGTTAAGTATGTCACGACATGGTATGTGATGTGATATTTTTTTCAGTTACTGATAAAAAAATGCCAATATTTATCACTAACTAAAACGTTTATCACGCTCCTTAAATGAGAACGATGATTAATGGAATAACAAAGTAACATATTGTGTTTTGAAAAATATGTGTTATAGGTTGTAGACCATCTATAGTTTGTTGTGAAATGACTGGATGAAATGAAATAACTGTATGAAAAACTTATGGTTTAAAAAAATTAACTTGACAATATCGAGAAAAGTTTTCCATAGCCGAACTTTAATTTTTAAAACCTTAAAAATAATGTTGAGTATCATTATTTTTTATCAAACTTCCCTTTTTTCATCGTGAAAGAACATAGAAATTTAGCATTTTTATTTCTTTCCCACGGAACAAGTAGATACTTAAGATGTTCCAGAAAATTAAACACGCAGCACTTGTGGGAATTTTATAATTCGGTTATGAACCGTGCCGCTTTAGCGAGTCCATTAAGAGTCCCGGATCATTATTAAAATTTTTATAATCTGCACAATGATCGCGAACCGCTGTAGAGAACCCCTGGATTGTTTTGTGGGAGAAATTGGGGAGGTATACCAGTGAATCAATGTTAATTTTTTTCTTTTATACATACGTATCACGCTGTGTCCATTGCGGGGAGAACAGATCGCTACAATCTTCTTTTGAGTTGCACTTTCTTCGCTTTTCTTTCGTACAAAAAATATATTTTTCATACTTTTAATATTACAGTTGTGCGTGTAAACAGTTGATGGATAACTGACTGAGTATATACGACTACATATAATAAACCATCACGCCATATTCTTTTAAGGGAAATCAGAGTGGTCAAATCTCCACAATATTCTATAAATAAAGCTCTTGCTTGACCCACATTCATATATTTTTTCATACACATTCTCCTGTTTCTTGAACTTCTAACCTCATCCTCGTTAAAATTTCTACTATCATCTTCTTCCACTCTTTTTCCACTCTACTTGTTCTTCACTGTCCTATAATTTCAGACAAATATATTTGTTTCATAAGTTTTCCCAAGGCATTCTCTCAATGTGACTCAACCATGTCAAAACTTCTTTTTAAATTCTACTTTTTCTATCTACTTTCTATTATTGCTTCCTCTATCAAACATTATTTATACCGGATATTCTATGTAAGTGATGAATTTTTATTGCATTTACTTTGCTATTTGCTAAGGCGTAAAGCGTCTTGTTCAGTGCGTTACCGCGCGGCCATACTCACGCAATTTTTATTGTTGGAGGATAATATGGCAGATGGAGTGTGTTTACGAAGCTCCGAGGCGGGTTTTTACAGCGTTGCCTCCAGTCAAATGATAAAAATCCCTTTATTCGTTTTTGATAATTTTAAAGAATGAATACGTACAATTGGATCGAGTTCTCAAAATGAAAAGCAAGAAAGCCGTTAATTGATATTCTCTGCATCTGTTCTAAAAAACAATTTCCTGTCGATAATCCAACATTTTCTATTAATTCGGATTTTCTCCTTTGTTTTCCATCTATCTTCGTCTCTTGTTGTCCCTTCTAACTGTCGAATTTAACTTTGTTTCGATCCTGATGTTTTCCCAATGTAATGAGTTGGTAAAGTGAAACTGACATCTACGCAAATTCAAAACTATTTAAACAAGAGGCGCATGTTTTCTTATTTAATCTAAGTTTAAAAAAATGTGCTGACTAGATGAAGCTTTCGGTAACGATTGAACAAAAAAATTAACTTCTTCAGCCTGATTGGATAGTCCTGAAAATATTCCAAATAGAGGTGATGAGATGAAAGGTGAATACGCAAAGGGTTTCTTGATATAAAACTAGCACTGAATATAATTTATTGTGAAGCTATACAGAACTCACAAGAAATATATCTGTCTGAATATCGCCTTTTCATGCTCAGGGCTTGACTAAAGTGAATCTCTTTTGCCTCCTAATAGAAACACGTAGTCCAATTAATAATTGATAGTTTGGACATGGAAACAAATTATTTAAAATTGAGTATTTATTCGTATAATTTTTTTTATGAGGAATGGTTTTAAATGTAAATACAAAAAAGTGGTTTATTAAAAATATAATAACATTACAGAGAGTTAAAATTTGTACATCGATGCCTTCCAACAAGGGAAATGATAACACTTATTAATTTATTTGTTGTGTCGGGTCTGGATTATTGTTACTCTATTTACTCTAGTTTGCCTGATTTACAAATTAGACTCCACATGTCTTCAGTGCAGCTGCTAGGCTGATATATGGTAATAATTTACTTTGCCAAATTGGTCCGTTTCTAAAAAGTCTATGATATACTGACGTATGTGTATTTGTTACGAACGGATCGGTTTCAAACTTTGTTTATCTGTATTCATGTCCCTTGATGGGATATCTTTATTGTATTTTTTCGAATTTGTGTATGAGGGATGTTCTTTCGAAGAGAAGTAGAACATTTAGGTCAATTTATTCTTCATCTAATAAATCAGTTGTTCCAAATTAATCCATTAGGGTAGGGGATTGTGAAAGAACTTTTCCCATTGTTGGTCTTGTGGCGCGGAGTGGTCTGCCTCATAGCGTTAACAGATATGGGTGGCGTGTGCAGCTTCAGGAAGTACTTTAAGACAATTTCTTTTGAGAGGTTTGAATCCTGAGTAAGATTGCTCTCGAGGAGAGTTTGCTCTCTAAACGGTGTTACATAAATATTTATTTTATTATACAATAATTATCATAACTTTTCATCAACTTTTAACATACTAAGTATATACTCGTACTTCAACTTATAAGATGGTATGCGATTTATTTTAGCAATGATTTTTAATAGGTAAGTGATAAAGTTTACTAGGAAGATATTGTGATGTATTGTTTTGTGTGTGTGTATTGTATGGTTGGTACACCTAAACGTATGAGCGTGTCCTGTGGGATGCAAGTCGGGTATAGACAACAGGCCATGCCAGTTTTTGGTTATGTCTTTTTAAGGAAGTAACGTCTTTATTGATAATTTGTCGTTTTATTGAGGAAGGTGGTTTTTCCATAGGAGTTTGATATTCTTCTTCTTCAACTCTGTAATCCACTTTGAAAGCAGAAGTATATTCCAGTGTTGCTAAATTGATGAACTGGATTTCTTCAAATTAATTAAAATCAAATTCTTCGTCGACCGAGACACAACATTTTCACCTTTTCCACAATAATACAACTTCTCATATATCACCTTCGATTTCTCTCAGGTTTTTTTCGGCATACTATGAATATAGATGACTGTTGGTTGGTTAAACATGAATAGTAAAAATGATAAATAATAAGAAATTTAAATCTTATTTTCTTTCTTTCAGTTACATTTACATTTATTTTTACAGAATCGAATAGAATGAAAAATAAAATATTTTCGCATGCAACCAATTCCACTATTACCAATTTTGAATAAAACTGATGTCGTTTTTAAAACTGAGTATTTATTATGATTTTACAAAACTTTGATTTTATCATTATGGAAATAAATAACTTTTGAGTGCAAATGTGAGTGCCGTAGTAGAGGAAGATAAAATAAAGAATGGTTGAATAAAGCGAATGATATTTTAAATGAAAAAAATAACGTAGAAAGTCTGAAAATTAGTATAAATTGTATAAAAAAGATGTATGAATGTGGTAGAGGTGAAGGATGTATGTTGAGATAAGAAAGTTGGGCGTACTGTGCCCTTTGTCTACCCCGATAGGGATATGGCGTGGTATGTATGGATATTTTCATTTATTTTATTGACTCCCCAAATGTACGAATATGTATACGCTGGGATGTTTTTGTAATTAAATGTTGAAAAATTTATATTGAGTATTATTTTCTCAGGTCTTTCATATATTTTTTTCTGAATATATTGTCATAATAAATTTTCAAGTTCAAGTTAAGTTATAAAAATATTAAACACTAAATAAAATATAAATTAGAATTTTAAATTTGATTTTTCTTTTCAAATAAACTGCCACCATTATTTTTTTACCAATCTCAGTCAAGTTGATAAGGTCAAAAAGAGGACGGGAAGAAGAAAGTTAGAGAGTTAGTGCGTGTTTTGAAGAAGTTAAGAGAAGATTGATAGACCGGAAAACTGTACTTATTCATTGTAAAACTTCTCGGCGATATTGTGGGAATAAATGTGTGCCTATAAAAATATATAAACTTTACGCCAGGAAAATCGTTGATTCATGTCCGAACGAAAGGAAAAATTGTTTGTTTCTAAGAAATTTAGCTTTAAAGTAATTTAGTTTTTTAAATATTTGTTAAGTGAATATATTTTGCTGACGTATTTTAAGTTGTTGGAGGAAAAATAAAATTGTAACAACTAAATTATGTGGGAAAAAGTAAGATATTGTTTTAGCGTATTTATTTTTTTACTGACAAAACTTACGACATATAAGTGCCTTTTACATATCATATCAACAATTGTAAAACAAAGGATATCGTGTATATATCTTCTTAAAATACTGAATACAAATATCTTTAAAAAAAATTATGAAAATACTAATGTATAGTTCAATACGGAAAAAAATAAATGATCAAATAAGATAAATAATGGTTTTCCACAATACAATACGCTAGAAGGGAAAACAGTAAGCCTCTAGGGCAGTGAGCATAAAAAATATAAAACAAATTACAAATAAGAAACTTAAAATAAAGTAGTATAACCAGTATTTGAGACAATACCTTAAAATGACGTCAGATAAAGATCTTCCTAAACTCAAAAATTAAAAATATAAATAAATTGAAATTGGTCAAATGATAGCGTAGAGGCCTTCGTCTTCCAGGTGATGTTAAAAACGTTAAAGATTTATAATATTTAGAAAACTTGACTTAATATGAGAAACCGAATATGTTTTTTGATAATGCCTTAAAAATAAAGTCTATAACGTTTGTTTATAGTTAAGGCATTAACGTTGTGGAGGTTTAAAGACATTGTAATTCATTTTTAACAAACACTGTTTATTCCACTTTTTTATGATGGTATAACCCTACCGGTTTCAAGGCTTTCACCTCATCTTCAGGGGAGCGCAAACAAGACTAAATGCTGTTCGAACTGGCACCGATATAGACACTTTAACGGTTGGAGGCGGGGGGATGAGGGAGGCTAGGTATAATTTCGGCCAGGAGCGAGGAGATTTTGGGGAAATAACTATTCAACAGATGCTCCGATCGGTATACTGACTTAGAAATTTCTAGGGCCTCTAATCTGTCCAATTTATTTCCGTTGCCGCTAATATGTAAGAATTTGGCATCATCGATAGAAAAAGTATGATTCTCACGGTGACAATGTTTAGCAATTTCAGAATAAATTAGAGGATTTGTTAAGGCAGATTGGTGTTCACGAAATCTCTTTTCAAAAGATCTTCCTGTCTTTCCTATATAGAAATTATCACAGTCAGCACATAAAAGTTTATACACACCACTGTTGCTTAGTATTCCATTTTTGCCTTTCCCATGAAATAAGAGTTTCCGGAGATTAAAGTTAGTGTAAAAAGCTGGCTTTATGTGACTTGGAATATTTTTGGTTATTTCATTTGATATATTTTTTATAAATAGGACTTTGCTCCATTTATAGTCTTAGTCTTGTTTGTGCTCCATTTAGTCTTGTTTGCGCTCCCCTGAAGATGAGGTGAAAGCCTTGAAACCGGTAGGGTTATACCGTCATAAAAAAGTGGAATAAACAGTGTTTGTTAAAAATAAATTACAATGTCTATAACGTTTTCTAAACATTGGCCATAATTTAAGCCGATTCAACACGAAAGGATAGGAGATGCGTCATCTTCCACATTTCTTCGTCTTGAAGTTTTCCCTGCGATGTCAGTCGAAGAATCTCATATTTTTTCGTCATTCCATATATCCAAAGTTATCTTTATTAATCGTTTTCAAAATGACATCATTACGGACTTGACCAACCTATGAAACTCGCAGCATTATTCAAAAGCATCATATTTTAAAAGTTTCTAGTTTTTTAGCTTGATTAAGTTTTCATAATCTGATACCATAAAGAAGTATGCACTACATATGTTATTACAATGCCAACTTTGCATACGTAATTTAAGGTTGCATTTTTTTAGAGATCCTGCAGCTTTGTGTCATATCCACTCTTACTTTGATCTCCTGAGATTGCTCAATTGATTATTTAGCCATCAGCCATAAAAAATCATTATTCATAGCAAATAGGTTTTCTTACGAAATATGTTTTTCTTAACATTGCAGATCTGGAGATGTATCCGATCTAATGGCCGCAGCCTCTTACTATCCTACTATCCTAACACTTAATTACTATCCTAACACTTAATTAACTTATATTTTTAATTCACCTAAACTACTGGGTTTGAATTCCGAGTTACGAATAAAAGTAAACTAAGAGTCTGCTCTCTAAACGGTGTTATATATTATAAATTGCCCTGTTATTATTTTTATTATTAAAACAAGGGCACCCGTCATTATTTTTTTTATCAAATATTAGTTTCGAATCAAAAACTCATTACAGTTTCCACTTTAAGTATTAATTCAACAAGGTATGACTAGCTCTAGACACGTTCCTAAATGAACAGTATGAACCGGTTAGGAAAAAATGTTACATGGTTTGAAAAAAAATATAACGACGCCTAAAATCTCTTAGAGAAAATATGATACTCGACAAACGAGAAAATGATATTAAATATTTGAAACCTTAGTAATTTTTTGTGTTGTATTGTAAGATATTACATTTTCGTTGGACAAATTACAAATTTGCGTGTACATATATTGTCCTGTGGCAACTAACCAAAAATGCGTTAAACAAACCTTAAGTAAAACATGACTGTCACTTTTTTTTAAAAGTGTGGGCACCAATGGGATTCGAGCCCGCAATCATCGGACTGAAAAATTTGCGACTTATCAACCAAGCTACAAAATTATATATTATAAAAAAAAACATTTCATGGTATATGTAAATAGTGTGTTCTGTAAGTAAAACTGTGGAAACGATATGGATCCAAGACTCAATGGACCACAAACTCTATATATATTTGCTATATTCTTTTTTTAAGACGTAATATTGGATGGGACACGAATGGAAGGTCACAAGGGTTGTTACATATATTGGAAATGGGATGGTTTGTGGTAGGCCCTCTCTTCAATTCCAGCAATTGAATTCTTTATTTTATTCGTTCAGAATTTTTTTATTCGCATTCTTCCCCCATTCCGAATATTTCTTATAAGATTTCAGTGGTTGTATTTTTTTCTCATGATTGTATTTTAGCTTACAATATCTTGATCTTTCTCATGATTGTATTTTAGCTAACAATATCTTGATCTTTTTCATATTTATTTCTTTAAATTTTCACTGCACATAATTTTTAAAATTATTTTAGTCATTTTTATTTGTTCCACACTGGGGTTTCTGGTTCGATTCCCGATTGTTCAAGAAATAAACTACTTTCGAGAAGCTTAGTTCTTATCTTTGCATCGATGAAAAATATAAATTTTCAAAAATCAGTTTAATAAAGCACCCTCCGCGTGCGAGTGGAGTTGTTCTTAATGATTTGTTTGAGAAAAAGCACCAAAAATGTACAAAATTTTCACGTCTGTACAAGCATCGTTGTATACATAAATTAAGATCATTGGATGGTAGTCTCCATTGTACAATTTTTTAAACATCTTTGTTATTAAACTATGCCCCTAATTGAATAGGCAGAAGAAAGATATGTCAATATCATTCTATCCTAGCACATATTTCTTGTCTTTGCTACATCTATACACCTCGTTATGCACATAATCTCATATTCTAAAGACTTTCCCTTTTTATCTTGTTTTTAAATTGGATTAATTTGTTCCTGTTACGTTTTTCTATGTCTTCGTACCTTAAAAATCTCAATGATCAAGAAAAAAATATTCATATAAAGCATTGCATATTCTTCTGACCTCCAATAATTCCTTTTGTAATAAATGTTTATAACATCATACATTTTGAATACCACTCTGAATCGAACTCGAAACCTCAATAATGTTACCACCAGGCTACGGAGGTCACCATTCATTCAAATAATATGGTTAATATTTATACTAGGCAAACAAATGTCCAAGGTTCGATTTCTATCGTATTTATTTTCGGATTAGTTATACTCCTAGACCTTATTTATCGAAATATTTTTTTTTGTAGTTTTCAAGGCATTTGACTAAAGTTTTAGGAGATAATATTGCAACGCAAAATAGCGCTTCATTATTGTGCCAAAACAAATTTCTGCAGCAGCATAAAACCTATCGATAAAATTTAAGAAATAATCTTATTACTATTGGGTAATCGGTTTTGATCTGTTGAGACTTTTCTGGCTGAAGTGAAACAGTTTACATTCATTGATCTAACATATGAACATGAGTTAAAAATCATCGTCACTATCGTGATTTCTCACATTTTTTATTGATATATATCTCCATATGAAAATTTAAACGTAAACTTTCCTAAAACATACCTATCTCCTATCATTTTCAGATTACATACAACTCATGTACATAAAGCTGAAGTATTTTTCTCCAAGCCGAGCGGTCACTCACTGTCTTCTTTCAGTCGTCCCCCAGCTTTACCAGCCTTTGTCGTGCTGTACCTTACAATTTTCTTCCATGTTGAGCTTGCATAATGATCTTAAATATAAATATGAAAAAAAAAACAGTTTGGTAGGAATTTATCAAAACTCAGTGGAGAGTAAAACTGCGTATAAAATACTTTGCTGGTAGGAAAATACATTTTAATACATATTCTTCTCTCCACAAAGCTTCATCCCTTTTTCAATAATTCTACATAAATAAAAAAAATAACCAAATGAAAGTTTTGAAAATTTGAACGGAACTTTTATTGTAAATCGTATGAAAATATAATATTTCTTTCTTAACATCATCATATCTTATAACAAAACTGCGATGTTAATATGTGTATTACACTTTCGTTGTTTGTATACATTACAACGTGTCGGGCTTATTGCCATGAGTAGGAAAAGCGTTACGCAGAATATGTGGAAAAACAACGTACGACAGAATAAGGAATGAAGACATTTGTAAAAAAATGGTGATTGAAATAGGATGCAGTGCTTGAAATGAAAAATGAGCATTCAGATGGTTCAACCAAGTAGAAAAAATGAATGATGAAAAATTTACATAAATATTCCCTACGAGTAGTATTGAAAATATGAGTAACACCTTTTGATAGAGCTCCACAATTTATAGTTTTTTTTTATTATTTCACTCGATCTATACAAAAATTCCTTGTTCTTCATTTTTAGGAAATTTATAGGCAACTTTAAGCACAGTACATGAATCTTTACCACAAATTTCACGATCGCTCCTACATGAAATAGTGACAGAGCACCTTGGCTACAAAAAAATGTGTGCTCAGAAAAGAAAAACCGAATCTCAACACCAGAAAAGTGATGGCAACAGTTTTTTGGACCGAAAGGGTTTGATCCACGTGGAGTTTATGCCAAGAGGACACACAATAAACTCAGAGGCATATTGTGAAACTCTTCAACGACTTAGACGCGCCATCCAAAACAAGAGACGTGGAATGTTGTCGGGAAAGGTGGTTTTGATTCATGACAATGCGCAGCCTCATGCATCAGCACGAACACAGCGAGAACTTCAACGTCTTAAGTGGGAAATTTTTTGACATCCTCCTTACAGCCCTGACTTGGCACCAAGTGATTTTCACTTATTCCCGAAACTAAAAGAATTTTCGGGTGGAAAACAGTTCGCAAACGATGAAGACCTCAAACAAAAAGTGGCATCCTGGCTCAAATCTTTGGCGGTAGAAGAGTATAACATCGAAATTGAAAAATTGGTTCCACGTAATAATAAGTGCCTTGACAGCTATGGCGACTACATTGAAAAATAAAATAAGGTACTGTGACTTTGTAAATTAAGTTTCGTGTTTGATATCTTTCGTTTTTTTTTATGATAGTTATGCCAACACGTTTTTTACTTTCTGAACGACCCACGTATATTTCGTATTCTATCATACATTATCAAATATAGTTTCTTCTCAGTGCACACAATTCTACAGCCATCGAATTTTATTTTTCAAAAGTGACTTATGTTATTTTTATTTTTTGTTTCAGGTAAGAATCTTCCTTTTCGGTATGTCGTCTCATAATCATCTGTGTGTGAGTAATTTTTGTAATACTTTAAAAGAAAAAAAAGTATTATCGTGCTGTATTATGTTACATTTTTATTGTTAACAATATATAATACTTCAAAAGCACTCGAGATGGTCTGCTCTTATCTGCATTAGTGCGAATAACTTTAGTGGGGTCACTATTATGTTATGTTAAAAAGTTACGTCAAGCGAGAATGTTCGAGGGAATAGAGTCCAAAACCTGAGTAATATATATTTCAATTAATGATTC
Organism: Odontocerum albicorne; assembly: GCA_949825065.1. Lineage (NCBI taxonomy): Eukaryota > Metazoa > Arthropoda > Insecta > Trichoptera > Odontoceridae > Odontocerum > Odontocerum albicorne. The sequence goes on from OX463859.1 coordinate 15,757,764, forward strand.
ATAAGGAAAAGAGGCTAAAAAATGAAGATATTTAATCGTATTGCCCGTTTATTATATACAGCACAATTTGGTAAGTTTATTACGTGACAATCTTTTTCAACCAATTTGTAAGATGTTAGAGACCTTAAGTGAAAATCTGAATGAAACCTTTTATTTAAATTTGTGTATCAAAATGAATGGAATCCGAACAAAGAAAAATCAAAATTCATATTCAAGACATAACGAGAAAAAAACAAGATATGCATTTTAAAAATATGAATAAATACGAGTATCATCAAAAATATCTGAAATATAGCAGTTGAAATACAATATCTGAAATACAGCACTTGAAATAAAATAAAAAAACGATAACTTAATTTTTAAGTTGAGCGTAGAATAAGAATATAATACAAATCCCAAACGTTTAAAGAGAAAAAGTCATAAGACGTACATAAAAAAGTTATGAACAAATATAATCATAAACAATATATGAAATGCAGCAATAACATACATTCATATCAACACGCCATTTCCTGCCAGGGTACGTAGACAGGACAGAATATCAGGCTTTCCTATCTAGATATACATCCTTAGTCTCCTCTTTATCCACACACCTCACATAACTTCTACGATTTCTTTGACTATCTACGTTTCTTTCTTTCAGAAAAGCATTTACTTGACCCAAACATACTGCCCTTGGTCTTCTTTTCAAACACCTACTCACTTTTGCATTTTATTTATGTTTTGGTGTTTTTTTTCATTTATTCGTTCTACATGTCTAAGCCCTCTTATCATGCTTTTTTTTCTATTTACTCAATACATTAATTGTCCTTTAGTTCACATTTATCCCTTATCGCTTCATTTCATATTTTCTCATACATTGTCACTCCGGGTGTTCGTCTCAAAGCACGCATTTCTAAAAAAAATATTCGTCTTCTCTCAGACTTTTCCACATCCACGTTTAACTCTTGTATATTTTGTCCTCAGTGAGATATAGGCAAAAACCTAATTTACTGGGGACCTGACAAATCAAAGGCAACAAACCCAGATCCATTAAAATGATGTATCCAAATTAAATTACCTGCTGTTTTTTCGGAAATTGTGTATATTTCTTGTTATGTGTAAAATAAAAAAATTAATAAAAAAGCTGGCACCAAAATATCATTGTGGCAATATAATAAGTTAATAAAATTACTCCAAACTCTTATTTATTACAACAAATATAATGTTTGAACAAAAAGAAGGATGATATGTTTTCTTGAGCATTCAAAAACGAAATTTAAAAATGTCGATATATACTCGTACATATACAAGTATATTTTCTTATGAGAATTTTTATTCAGAAGATAAGAATATCTTTTTGTCAACTTAGTTTAGTCGGATTAATCGATGAACCGTCATGTCACGAAAGAGGGAAGGGTGTGGATAGAAACAAGTAAGATAGGAATAGATATGTTATTAAGTATAAAAAGCATCCCGTCACGCTCCAAGATAAGATTTGGCTCCATTTAAGTGGCTCCCAGCTCAGCCCTGGGCAGCTTTAGGGCCATTTCGATTTCTCATTCAGCCCATCCAGCCCCGGGGACTGGACATCACTCAGGCTAATAGTTTCTAGCAGGGATCACGAACTCTATGAATAACATTGAAAACACTTGGGGTAACAATGCTGGGTGCTTTTCAAAATGAAATGTATTTTTTTATTCTCGTTGTCCGAATAACGAGCAAGTGTTCTCTATAGAAGGTTCCAGACCTCATTGTTACATAGTTATATTTTTCACGTTTCTTTGCGGTATTATGATAATTCTGTTTTCAGTGATATGATATTTTGTTTTTGGTTGTATGATCATTTATATTTCATTGGCACGATAATTTTGTTTTCAGTGATAGGTTACACTTAATTTGGGTGGTATTATAATTTTCATTTTAGTGGTATTATAATTTTGTTTTCAGTAGTATGATAATTTCGATTTATGTGGTATGATAATTATGATTTTGGTCTCCTGTATTAGTTAACCATAGGAAATTGGCCTCATTTTTACTATTTTTCTAAGTGCCATGCGTCTTTCATCCACTTTTACATGGCAAATCATTTGATTTATTTCACCCATCACGTTGGAGAATGTTCTTGATGTATTTTGGTAATTCGTGGTCTTCACTTAATAAGTCTATATAGTGTTCGATATGTGAGCAATATGTTTCTAGTATTTCCATTTTGACCATGAAATCTTTTCTACTCTGTCACACATTTAAGTTAAGTTTCGGTCTTTTAGATCTTTGTGGTACTTTACTATTAAACCATGGCACCAATTTTTTATAGCATCACTATTTTAATTGAAAATTTGACAGAACTGAGTGTCAAGAATAATTGTTAGCAAATAAGCGTAGCTGCATATTATAATAAAACAGGATTCTATCATATAACCCAATATCGAGAATGTGCCAAGAATATAATATGCTAACTTACTTGGACGTGTACATATTTAGTTCAACGCTGTGTTAAGAGGATGAAAGCTGAAGTAATAAAATATTGTTTTTTTTCTATCCGCTAACATGATAATTACAATTTAACTAACTTATTAACAAAACTGAACTGTGCATGAAATTAACACTAGTTAACATATCCTTTTGAAATAAACTTGATAACAGTGTCATATTAAATTTATAACATTTTACAATATAACGAAACAACACGTCTTCTATATACTCTAGTTGACGCACACCACAGAGAGTAGATGTATAATATTTAAACTGTAACATCACCTATCCATACATGGACAAGACCAGCCATGGTATCTCTTAATACAAGCTCTAACGAGACCTATGTTGGTTCAAACGCTCGTAGGTTTCACCAAATAAATTAACAATAATTTACCAAACATATATAGAGCTGTGATAAGAACAAATCACACTTAAATAGAAGAACAATTTAATTCCAAAATTACGTCAAGAAAGAGCTTTTAAATCAGAAACATTCATGTTAGATCATTCATTGATTTGTAGACAGTAAAAACACTCATAAATCTATTAAAAACAATGAAAAGGAAACTGCATATGAAATGCGTCATTATTACATAATTTTGATTCCTTCCCGAGAGGATTGGAGGATATTCATTAAACTAATCCTAAGGTTTTATCATTAATAATATACCTAAACATACAATGGTGAAAAATGAACTATAAGAGATAAGGAATTTTCTTTATATTAACACTTTGTATAATATTCCTTAAAATTAACATTTTCTTTTAAACTTCAGTAATTGGTCATCCCTGTGTTAAATGAGGGGAAAGGTAGGCTAAATTCACGTCCTTGGAGATATAAAGGAGGTTTAGAGATAAAGTTCAGTTGAAAGTCCCTAAAAAGCTTTTCCTTGAGAACTTGAAAGTTTTTTGACATTTTTACATTATATTGCGGACGACGTTGACTGATTGTAAATAGACTTTGTCGCTTAGATAACATTCCGGGTTCAACTCCCTTGAAATCATTGTTTTAATAATAAATTATGACAAGATAATGGTTTGACGTCAATGGAAGAAAACAAAAAGTAAATTTAGATGATTTTAAAGAAAAAAAGTAATACAAATCACTATTACGTATACTTTTAAGGTTGTTTTAAGGTTGTAAGAATCGCGATGTAAAATTTCAGTAAAAAATATTTTAGCATGTTTTTTTTTAACTTGATGTACATACTGACATCATCTATAGTGACTATGTTCATCAATTACTCGTATATGTCTTCAAAATCACATATTTCATCGAAACTACATGTTTCAATATGATGCAATCATAAATTTCCATATTTCGCTGAAATCATATAATTTCATGACACAAAATCATATTCAAAGTCGTATAACTTCATTTATGTCCAAATCATATATTTCCAAAGAGGCGCGTTTTCCATCCCATGAGTTGCGGGATTCAATTTCGTTGTAACCCGAATTTTTAAAATAAAAAATTGCAGCCTGGTTTTCACTTGAATTTTTTTGATTGGTTGCAAGAGATTTTTCCATGGAAATAATCCCGCCAGATTACACCATTTAAAACGATAGCATAATACGAGTACAATACAATTTCCATCTTTCATAAAATAAGTCTATATTTCGTCAAAATTGCACATACACAGTGTATCATATATACACATATATTCATATTTCGTCAAAATTATAAATCTCGTCAAAAAACCGAGCAATAAAACGTTAAACGTAGATTTTTGTAATGAATTAATTTTATCATATTAAAACTCCGTGATAAATTGCGTGTGCGAGAAAGTGTCAAAATTAAAGTTTTTTTCAATTGATTGCACAAAAAACTTCAAGAAACGATATTTAAAAAAAATTCATCCGATATCTTTGGCATGAGTTATATCATAATGTTTTAAGCTTATTTAATTTCAAAGTCTTTCATTTTCTTAGGATAACAAGTTATTTTAATGCAATCACATCACAGAAAATATTTATCTTCAATTAAAACAAAAATTTGATTCAAATTTTTGGCAAAAATATGACATAATATTATGTTCATAAATCTTTGCCAAAATATATTCTGCTTAAGAATCTTTGCTAAATGGTTATTTTGTTTTACATACTCAACAGCATTATGTAGATAAAAATTTTAATGTTTTTTTTATCATCCTCGAAGCGTATTTGGTAAAACACCTGTCTTCTAGCCTTTTTTCTTACATATTTAAATTCCATGGGTACATTTTATTCAGAGTTAATTTATTCACAACATTGTTTGACAATTTGGCGTGCTCAATGCCAGGTTGTAACTTCTTTAAACCAATTTGACAAAAATAAATAGAGAAAGATAGATAATTGAAAATAAATCAAATTATTATTTATTTTGCTAAATTCATAAACAGCTAGATATCGCATATCGAAAGAAAAAGGAAGGTTTAGTGGAAAGAAATATCGGTAACGAAGCACGTTAAACAATTGACTTCAAATCTGGTTATATGTAAATAAACGTCTCTTAAAATATTTTTGTTCGATTGAAAGATATTGCCACGAGCAGATAGACAAACGGGGTTGCATTATATGCAACAAAAGTACAATGGAATAGATTTTAAATTTTAACTGAATTTATTTCCATGTGCTACCATTTGGCGTTTTGTTTTTAAGCAATTTGCAGCAGTAAAACAGCCATCGATTCGAAAAAAATATAGGTGAGTACGAGAATGTCACAAGCATAGAAATTTTCATGTTGAATTTTTTTTAAGCAATTTACCTCAATCAAACGGCCATTGGTTCGAACTTAAAAGTAATTCGCTGTATCAAAAGTATATTTAATTTACAAGTTACATTCTGATACTTAAATTACAAATAATGTTAAATAAAATAAAAAAGAATAATGCGAATATAGAAATGTCTCAAGGAGAAAATTAATGCACTGAAACATGGAGATAAACAATAATTTGGCAAAGTGTGCTGCCACCTATAGAGTAGAATTAGTGACTTTCTTAATTTGTTTACTCAAGAACGCTTTCTTTCATCACAGTTCTTTCTAGCCTGCTTTCTTGGCGCATTTATATGTGCCAAAAGAAATCCAGTTTGTATGCTGTTGGTATTATGTAGACAGACGAGTGTCTACGTGGAGCTCCCGAAATATTGACTTATTTGTACTTCGTGTTCAAGATATGTGGAGCATTTTTCTCGAACAGCACATCTCGAATGCTTAATTTTTTTTTCTTTCTATTGACTTTCTAGTCCATGTTTCAGCTCAGTAGATTGTGATAGAGAAGATCAGTAGTACTCTTATAGTTCTAGTCTTAGTGTTAATGGATATACTTTAGTCTTTTGATATAGTTTAAATTTTACAGTTGGAGAATATTAGCGATTTCGACTGGATAACTTTGAAAGTTTAGAGAAAGGAAAAAGTGTCAATAATAAAACGAATATATTTAACTGTCAATTAGACCCATGTAACAATCCATCGTGGAACACTTTCCCGTAATCCTTTTCTCCTACCATTTGATCAAATCACTACACCTGATCATCCAAGGCAAAATTGACGGTCGAAGAGGTGTTGGCAGGAGGCGAATCTCCTGGATCCGCAATATATGTTACGTGATTGGACTGGTATAGGGAGCGCCGGGGATCTTTTTCGGGCTGCCGGGAACAAAAATGTCTACTCTTAGGTGATATTTAACGTTGGGGGGACCTGACATGACACTGGGAAGAAGAAGAAGATATAACCATAAATAAAATATTTAATTTCTTCTCTCTCTCTCTTTAACATTTTTCAACCCTTACATTTTCATTTTGTATGATAATAAAGAAAAATAAATGTATTTATTTGTTACTGCAGCGTATATTACGCATTGAAAAATAAACGGTTTCCCTTCGAAATTGTCAACTTATATTGTATGTATAGGTAGTAGAATACAATTTAAAATAAATCCTTCGTAAAAAAAAGATAAAAAGGGTAAGCAATTAATTTTTCAAACAAGCAAAAATGTATTTAAATCACGAATTCATTTAAGCGCACCGCCGCGGAAAGTTTGTTGAATTGAAGCCATTATTGTAAAGTTTGGCGCGCTAGGCTGTGTGGTCGAGCTCACATTTATGTTAGAACTCTGTCGCAGGGAATAGGGAGTAATGTTGAAAGATCGGATTGTGTTTTCTCATACCCCGATATGCCCTGATTCCCCCCCGATTTGAAGCAATTTACAACAAAAGGTTTAAATATGCTTAACAACTTCATATAAACGTTTCTCATGTGTTGTATAGGTAACTAACTGTATCTTTGGTTCAAAAGTGTAACATCTATTTTTTTCCCAAATTACATCTTGGGTTTTAATTTGACATCATTAAAAAAAAAATAACTACACTGATTATAACTACTCAATTTTACTACTATTCAACTAAGATTTTTTTACATCGAACCCTTTAAAGAGCGAACTCTCCTCAAGGGTGCTCTAATTCGGGACTCGAACCTAGTTTTACTAAATAAATTTGGTCTGGCAGCTATACCCGATTGAATCAAGCACAACGCGTGTGAAATTATTACTATGTGGAAATCTCCTCCAACCAACCAGAAAGGGGTTTATGAAACGAGACTGAAAACCTTTTTTTTTTCAAATCATTTCAGTGGTAATCGAACCCGCAACCTCTGTGTCGGAAGACTGGTGTCGTACAACGGAGGTCATCCTATGTGGTTTTACGTGATTACAGAATATAATATATATTTCAAGTTCGCTTCCAAAAAGTCTTTATAGAATCAAGTGTGGTGAACGGAGTGATATCAAACTTTACCATATATTGGAGTCCTTTAATGAGATATCTATATCATGTATTTCTAATCTGTTTCTGAAATATATTCTTTCGAAAAGGAGTATAACTTTGTGGTCGATTTTTTTCTCACTAAATAAATTGATTGGTTCGAAGCAATCCAACAGGGTGGGGTATTACGACAGGGCCTTTGTCATTGCTGGTCGTGTGACGTGGAATGTCCTTCCTTTAAGTGCTAGAGAAATAAGTGGCATATGCAGCTTTATAAATCATTTGAAGACAATCATTTTATGGAGGTCTTATCAAAATTTACGATTGCGTATCAGCACAATATTTAAACACTACGCTACCCCTAAGGCCAAATATGTTACTACCGCATATCGAAAGATCTATACAGGTATCTTTATAATTTGTCTCCGTTAGTACGTTTTCTGTGGTTTTCTTACCAATTATGTTTTTTTGAATATATGTAGATGCGGAGAATATTTTTCTCTTATGGCTGCAGCTATCATCTTCCTATCATTGCTATCAACAACGGAGAAAAAGTGGAAATTTTTATTGCGTTATGCATTCATATTTAAAAATAACGACTCTGATGGGAATGTGGAGAAAGAAAAAAATGTTATAAGTTCACACATAAAATGATTTGTACAAAATTAATCGAAACCAGAAAATAAGTCATCAGCACCAGGAATGAAAAACGTTGAGCGACTTTTATGATCATCGCTGTTCGCGAAATTTGTTTCGTTTTATCGCTTTAAAACTAACCGCTTTAGATTTTTGATTCACGAAATTAATATTTTTCGCCATGCAACTATCAAGATGAGCTCCGTGGTTTGTTTGATAAGACATCTCGTTTCCAATCCGGGACTTGGGAGTTCGATTCAAATTGGTTTTCATGCTCAGATGTGTCACTACCGAAGAAAGCGTTCCTTTGGACAGTTCCATCTTTGTCTTTATGCGACGTCACGTTAAAAAATTAGATTTCGATCTTTTAGTGTAGATCGCACTTGATAGGGACTTATTTTGTCCTATCATAAGTGTGTTGGTGGGATCGAACTGAACTGGTATTTAGATTTTTTTTTTAATGTTCATGCCAGGTTTCAATTAAAGGACCCTTTGTCATCTTCATGGTTAGTTAGTAGACATTGTATAGAAGGATATTTTGCATATTGTAAAATTATTAAACGAAATCCTATTCTAACGATCCGTATTCGTTGTAACGGCTGCGTATGATTAAGTTGAACTTGTCAGGCTCCCGATCCAACTTGGATTGCTTTTTTTCAGCTGTTATCTTGTTGCACAGATAAACCGAGACGAAAAGAGTTTTAACAAATTACTCTAGAATGAATCATTTCATTATTTCAATACGTGGAAAGTGGCCGGTAATCCCCTTCGGTTAATCGATATTCGATCGTCAAGGCTTTGTTAGTTTTTTTAACAAGTGCACCGCACGTAGGAGAGAGGGATTTTTGGACTGTTAAGATATAGCAACAGCCCTTTACTTTCAAACATATACACATTAAACATTAATTAAAAAACAATTTGTTAAAAAATGAGTGTTTTCTTTTTTGAACTCAGCCTCACATATACCTACACAAAAACGCCTGTCTTGTATAACGAATGATCCCAGAATTTCGCTAATTATTTTCATCATAGAAATGTCACATCATTAAATAGTTTTGATGCTGAAGCTTGATAAATCCCCGCCATATGCTCAACCTCGAATCATTAAAGGCTGTTATTGGAATTAATTATATTTGTTCATTCATTTGTAGAGCGGAAGAGCCTTTTTAATTATTTTTAATGTTAATCCAACAGAATATATTGTTCAATAATTTAAACGAATATTACTTTTAGATTTCCCTAAATGGAAATTTTAGAATAACTATAAACATACCATCAAGTTGTTTCCATATTAGGGGAGGCAGAGTGACAGACTTTTCTATCGGGACACACGGCTTTTGCCTCCTCCACATCCATACACATTTTCATACAACTTCTTCGATTCTTTCATTTTTTTTTCTTTCAAAACATAATTAATTTAATCCAACCATGCTTCCCTGGATCTTCGTCTTTAAGGAGTGAAACATAGACGTGGAAAAATATTAATATAAGCTAAATAAATGCTGTAGCAATGCATGCTTTTAGATAAATATAAAGATAGGCAATGTAGGACCGAATACGGAATGAAGTGATAAGGGATGAGCGTGAACTTAAGGCTGATGTGTTAAGTAAATTAAAGAAGAGTACGCTGAGATAGTTTGGGCGATGAATGAAAAAATACTAACAAAATAGATATATAGTGCAAATGTGACAGAAAGTCGTGTGGCAGAAAGACCAAGGAAAGTATGGTTGAATCAAGTTTACTTGACGAGTATAAGAGGCTAAGGATGTGTGTTTGTCGAAATAGAAAAGTACAGTGGTCCGTCCTTTCTGCCTAACTTAACCCTCCGATTAGTGACAAGGTCCCTGGGGACATTTTCGATTTTTGTTTGTTCACAACTTTCTCTTTGTATGTTTTGGAAACGTGATATTGCATGTATTCCAAAAAAAAAACATGTTGAAGCGATTAAAATCAGTTTCAAAGCGGTAAGATTACTCGTTCGTGTTTTATTACGGTTTGAAAACATTTTGTACGGGGATCAGGTACAAGATCTTAAGGGACCTTATACCTGACTTGCACCATTATTGAAAGAAATCGTAAATGAATTGTCTTTGCCGTGCCGAAGAAGAATCAATCGGTCCTGGGTTTGTATACGAGTACAATGCATTATAGTTGTTTGGTAGATAATGAAACCGATAAGCGAAAGCCAATGGTCATTCTGGACTACAATGCCCATAAATCTGGGGTGGACACAATGGATCAGATGCTTGGCATTTATTCATGCAAACGTTCAACAAATCGTTGGCCGCTTGCAATGTTCTACGACATGATAGATATTGCTGCATTGACCGCATTCGTAATTTATGATGAGATTTAGCCTGTTCAAAAAACAGACAAGCGACGTTCGTTTTTGCAATTGTTGACGAAACAATTAGCAATTTCAAATATCAAAGAACGAGCCACCAATACACGCATAATGTGCTATCACAAAATTCGAATTGCTATGGAAGCATTTAATGTAAAAGTAACGTTGAAATTGAATATTGAAACGCACAAACATAGAAATAACATTTTTTTTATATTTTCCGGTAGTAGCAAGACTAACATCAGGAGCTGCACCTTCATTTGCAACTTATATCGTGCGCAAAACCAGATCATATTGCTATACCTGCAATAAAGCGGTTTGTGCTGAGCATTCAGCATTATTGTATCGGTGCGATACCTGCATTCTTGCGTTAGCTGACCATGAATAAGCAGCATAATAATACATTTATTACAACTTTTATTTTTTACCTGTCAAATAGAACCTGAATTACCAAAAAAAAACTTATTTTTTTGCCTTTATACTTATATTTTATCCTTCTATATACATTAAGGCACCTTATACAACCATAAGCTAACATACAAACCATCAAGACACACCTGCATGATGATAATACCATACAATTTTTTGACGGTCCCTAGATACCTTGTCACTTTTTTAACGCCGCCGGTACTGTCACCGATCGGAGGGTTAACAGTAAAACGGAACGATGGTATGCATAAATGTATAATCCGATATTTATATATGCATCTCAATTCTTCCTTGTTTATTCTAGCGTTCGCAGAGAAAAGACATCTCCAAACTTTTCTAACCAAGCACACAACTTTCGTCTCTCCCATATTCACGCATCTCCACAAAATTATACTATTCACACTTCTCACTTCACTTGCTTTCAAAATATGTCCTATTTAATCTAGCCACGTTTTCCTCGGTCTACCTCTCCGACGCAAACCATCTACTGTGAAACAGTATTTTTTCCTCTTCCATTCTTTCTACATATAGCTATACGAGTATATTAAGACTTCCTTCTTCAGCTCTACATCAATAGTTTTTTGTTCATCTTTCTTAAAATGTTCCTTCTATCCAGTGGTTTTGGATTTCTTCATTCTCCCTTCTCTCATTTTAAACAGTACACATCTTTTTTTCTTAGTGTGCGAATCTCCACTGCATTCTTCCCATTTTTATCCTTCACCTTCCAAGTCCTAGTTATACGAGTAATCAAATGTGTCACATTCAAACCGTCTGCCGTAGACGTTTATTGCTTAACAATGTCCGTTTGGTATAATATTATCACACCGCTTTGTCACCAAAGACACGATTCAGGTTACAATGGAAAGCCAAGCCATGCTTCAGACAGTTCAATGTTATTTATGTCAAGTACCTACCCTCATAAATACATTTACCTGTATAACGATGCAAAATTGAAAGTTAGTACCCACACATATAGAAAATTAATCTTCTCATAAACAATATTCATGTACTTTTCGCCAATAACTTGATGGATAAGTTGATCGTCATCATTGTTGGTCCTTGAAGTCGAGGATTTCTTTGCTATTCCAATGTCAATTCATTTCGAAAGCGAAGCTGTGCTGAGAAGTATTGAGTGAGCTGGCAGTTTTTAAAATAAGTTTTATAATTTTGACTCATAAAATTGCATATTGACTTTTATTTGGTGGTACAAACATTCCTAGTTTGAGTGTATATCCTATTATAAAAAAAAGGAGGGAGTGAGCCGCCACTGAGCGACAAACTCACCAGCCACATAGCTGTTCTTGATTCAATTGCACACACTGCAAAGAGATAGTTGGAGCACATCGGCTTGGTTTTTTTTTTTCTTTTTGAATGAATATATGTGTGAATGATCAAAGTCATGGGTATCCTTGTACCTCCGAATACTAGACGTAAAAAAAATGTCTCTGTCCTTCAAGGGGAGTAGCCCAGCGCGAGGTTCGAACTGACGAGTTTTCCGCACGAGTCTAGTGCGCCGCGCGGCCAAACAATCTGGAGGGGGCGGGTTTTATCCTTGAAGGTATCCGATATTTTTAAATTGGATTTCAGTCTGATTTTCTTTTGAGGCTATTTTCATATTTTTCAGGTTCGTTGGAAGAAATTGTCACATATCAATAAACTCGTTCTGTTATATTGTGTAATACAATAAAACAAAACAAGAGCCACAGCTTTTAAAATTGCGTAAAAGCTTTTCTTAATTAATCCTTAATATTTATTTACCCTTAATAATTGTAGTTTATTAAGTTTTTATTTTATTTATTTTCTCAATGCAGGGTACGACCAATTACATTGAAAAATACAAAAATTGTTACTTAAAAAAATATGTATATAATATATGCATACATATCTACATACATACATACACGTATATACACATACATGCACACTTACACATATATTCTAAGTCACTTAAATATGTTAATGAGTGCTTTTTAATGCCCCCGATTTTAGAAGAAAAATGTCTTGCTTTTGGTAATGTGACATAAAATATGTCAATATCCGAAGCAGTCCCGTCCAATAGACTTAAGGCCCCTTCAACAAACATAGCAGCTGGAAGACTTGTTCTTGCGTATGTGATTAAGAACAGTTCTTGTCGACGCAGTGTAGTGTAATTTTATCGTAACAATCTAGCTAGTTGTCTAAACACAAGCTTTAACGGCTTAATAATATAGAAAGTTACATAATTTTTCGTTATTTACTTCGGTGACTTCTGTGACCTTGTTGCTATGATGCTTGACTTCCACCTGAGGGTATCGGGCTCCCTTATCAATAATACGCAAAACATTTTTTTTTTGATAATAAAGTTTGCCTGATAGCAATAATCATGGGCACTACACATGTGCAAGTATCGTTGCCTATCGTGGTAGTGTTGCAAACACGTGCTATAACCAACTGCGAGTTCCATGCTTACTCCAGTGGTTTGCCTACCCGATGATTTGATGAATGATACCGCATATAATATTGTGTTTGGGTTAAACTCTTCAATATTTCCGTAAAAAGCAAAAACAGCTTGAATTTAATTTGTTATGTTAAATAAATAAGTAAAATAAAATATCAACATAGACAAATCCAAAATATTCCTTATTGTGACTTTTCTTTGGAGCAATTAAAAATATCCTCATCCTCCGTGTTCCCCAATCTGTACAATCGTGTAAAGGGGTGATAAAATCCATAATTTGTGGTGTAAACCCCCTCTTTATAAACACTGTAAACACGAAACAATCTACATGTAAGATTAAGGGACCTTTGATATGAGTTCTACACAGATATTCTGATTGCTGATATGTCCACACAGGATATTTTATGTCTAAAGTTTTGAATATCTAAATAAAGCAAATATTAAATTCGTGCTTTGACAATACATATTACTTTATTAAATCACTGGGTGTAGTACGCGACATGGCTATACATAACTGGCTATACAGCCCGCTCTCATCGATAACAACCACTGCGCTACTGGAATGTTGCCAGGTCTGGGCATAACAACGATCGTGTGGGCTGGTACCTACCCTCCGCTCTCCCTATTTAGGGTGCTTGCCCTCGCAGTTACTTATCCGTGTAATCGGGGAGCTAAGCTTAACTAAAACCAAGTTTGCATTTTAGATATTCCAAAATTTTTTCATATGTTGGACTGAGAAATGGTGTTCTTAACAGACATTAAAAAAATGATTTGAATTCAAAGCACTGTTTCGTAGTACGAGCACATGTCACTCCAAAAGTGGTCCCAACATTTAAGTAAAACAACTGACACACGCATATTTATGAATAATTCTAATGAAAAAGTAGTATTGAAAATGAACAAATAAAAAAAAACAGATCCATGAATAATTTACGTGAAAAAATATGGATGGAAATAAACAAATAAAAAAATAGACAGCACTAAAACTTCATGACAAATTTAAATGAATAAAAATGAACAAATAAAAACAGTTAGCATGAAAGCAAAATCCACCGATAATCGAGCGGACGAAACCCTCAAATTATTGTACTAGTTTTATCCTGCGTATACGGTCCATTTGGCTACAATCACATTCAAAGTTGCTTGTTATTTTGGTAGCATATTGGTTTGTTGTTTTGTGTCATGTTTGATTATATTTTCGTTTTTATTTTGTATATGATGTACCTGGCATTCGGCTGTTGGTCTATAGTTTTTGAGGTGGTTTTTGTTTTTTTTTTAGATAAGGATTATTCCTGCTGTGTTCCATTCCATTTGTATACTTTTTCGTTCATGCGGTGCGTCATAGTTTTTTTTATATGATTTATTTCTTCGCCTGTTTCCTTTGTCAGTTTTAATGCCATCAATCTCCTAGAGAATTCATTTTTCATACCTTATTTATTTTTCTCTACTTTTTTGTGAGAATCAGACTCATAACTTTGGATAATTAAGCTTTCTTTTGTATTTAACATACCTTTAAAGAGCTCTGCGTAGAATTCATAAACACTATTAGAGATTTATACAATTATGCTAATAATTTGATCCCTATGTCGCGTGCCTATCGAAAACAATTTATCTTTTATATAATTTGTCGAACAAACAAATGGGAAAAAAATAATACTCTACAAATACGGATATTAATTTAAAGTATGGGTTATTTTTTTGTGAAGATTTAAGTACTAAAATAATGTTTTCAATCTTGGACATATTGAACAACGTAACTGGGAGACAACAGCATTCGCCCCATTAATCGAGCCTTCAGGCTTAAGAATCACTATAATAGGCAAGAAACTCAGAGTTAGTCACCATACGTTTTAGTAATACTAACACACGTAATTATGCAACTACACACGTTGACTGTATGCGAGTATTGTTATCAGATCAATTATTTTACCAGACCTAGAACCTGATTTTTTTTTCGAGTACCATCGGGAATCAAATCTGAAGCCATCGGATGAAGTTCATAATTGTACCATATATGGATCACGGATTTATAGAAATAAAATTTAAAATTATTCGTTAATGAATCCCTTTAATTTCTAGAAAACAACACAAATTGGAAGAAAATTCTTAGAAAAGGACAAAGGAGAGCGTATTACGGACTAATCTGATCATTATTCAGTGAAAACTCGGCGGCTTTCTATCCTTTTTGTGTGGTAACTTCTCCAATTAAATGGATTTTTTCCGAAGGCGAAAAACAAATAAACCTTCTCGGGGATGAAACCTTCTCTGAAATAACCTTCTCATTGTTACACTTGAGAAGTTTGAGAGAATCAAATTTGTTTAAGAATTAAAATTTAATGAAACAACAATGTTTTATTTCTCAGCTAGGAGAAAAAATAAAAAGGGGATTTAAAAATGATTTGTTTTCTTGGAATTTTTCACAATGTTTACAAAAAAATATTTTTTCAAATGTTTCAAAAGCTTTCGTTTTGAGCTTGGGGTTTGTTTTGTGTTGAGTTAGAAAGTGTTTTTGAAGTTTTATTTTTTATATTTGGATCATATTTTTTTTGGACTGATGGAAGTCAAAAAGGTTAAATATTATGATTCAGAAAAATAGTTTAAAATATCAAGATTTAATTCGTGGCAGGTCTCGGACTGGTTTGCATTGTTTGTAACTTTTTTACCTGAATAAATGTGTTGTATTAGCTACTTGAATACATTCTACCATGTGTTCATTTGTTCCAACCTATCCAATATTGTGTTAAAAGGCCTACTTTTTTTAAATATTACTTAATTCGTTGTAGATATGTTACTGAAGATGTCGATATCTAAGTTTTATTTACGCATGTTTTTAAAAATATTTTTAGATAATTGTATGAAACGCTGTTGAATAAAGGATAAATATTCTAACAGCGCACAGTATTCAGATCGACCAATCTAGAGGGACAAAATTATTTTTCATGTCATTTGACATAATTATGTTACATTTTAATAACTAGAGGCTAGGGAAATGTAAACAAATGGTTTATAATTTAATGATAGGTTTTTAATTTATCAAATACACAATTGCTTTCATACACATGTTAGAAAATTGCTTTCATACACATGTTTAACTTTTTTGGATATTTTTCTACGACTGATATACGGATCAGAAGAAACTGATAAATATTTAAATAAATCGTAATTTGTCCTAAAACGCAAAGTTTTTAAAGTGTGATGTTGCTAATTTTTCTAATATCTTTATTTTTGGACTCTGATGCCCCTTCAGACATTTGTCCAATAGAAATCAAACAAGAATCGATGATCTCAGCACCGTGCATCAATATTTTGTGCAAGGCTGCAGGCATATATATTATACCACGAGTATAATGATATGTATAACATTTTTGTTTCCTTAGCGTAATTTTCAAATTTTGCTGTTCAAAATATCTGTTACAATTATGCTCTCTACTTCTGGATAACAATTGTTTTTTTCTCTTCTAAAACCCGATCATATGATGAATATAAATTAAAACCTCTTTCAGAAGCTTCCTGTGGGATATTTTTATACTACATCAAAGTAAATTTGTTTGCATTGAACAATTCTAAAGCTTCTTCTGGGGAGTAAGGATTTTGTGTTGGAGTTGTGGAAATTTGTTTCTTGGCCTTTTTATAACTCGTTGCTCTTCTTGGTGATGCAGTCAACAACTCTTGTATTGAATTAGCCCCATCACGTCTATCACTGTCTCGAACAGCTTGCAACTGCAGCTTCGTATGTCAATTCTTCCTTCTTGTAGCTGGTAACTAAATCACGTATTTTCTCTTTTTTGATTCGGATGAACATTCTGGAAACATTTTAGCTGAATGGCCTGCCTTATTTCTTGTCTGCATTAGAAAAGAAACATCTAAATTTTCACACAACCAAAGTTGGCAGAGTTTTAAAAACAAATTCAAACGTCTTTGTTTTTGTACCCATTTTTGACGAATTTTCTCACATTCGGTTTTTACAAAAACTTTTTATCTTATAGGTTCTGCTTTTTTATCATCTTGAATATTGTAAAACGTTTTTACAAAATCATGAACACTCTGAATGCGGTGTTTCGCAGGGTTAGAACACCATACTTCAAAAATACTAATTCTCGTAAGTCTGGTCCTCTAAAAAAAAAAAATATTTAAGAAATCGCACAAAATCGCAGTAAATGGTGATACTTTTTATTCAAAGAATATATTAGATTATTTTTTAAACTTAGTTTCATAGCCTTGTGACATCTTACACATAACCTTACATCTTTTTAAACTATGAACTCAATAAAATGCATAGGATGAAATTTCATGAATTTGACATTGTTATAAAAATATTCTATAATATAAATAAATTAATATAATTATAACATAAATAAATAAATAAATACTTGTAAAACACGATGCCATCCAGGAAATTATTTTCAATAACTTTTTAAAACACTTTTAACATGCACAAACTTCGGAAGTCAGAAATGTACTAATAGAAATACTTTATACCTGCGACACAAAGCGTCACTTTGTCCCGTCATAAAAAAATAAAATAAGGGTTTCTTGAAAAATATGGCAATTGCATCTTATCAATAGGTTTGTTTGACACACTAAAACGGCATTTTTTATGTGAAGTATTGATTTTCATTTTTAGAATTTTGTGACTCTAGATTGGGCAATCCAAAAACTGTGCGGCGCTTGTAAAACATTTCTCGTATGAATGACTATTAAACTGTTTACAAAAGCATTCGAAATGTTGCTGTTATGGCAGTGCATTATAGCCGCATTGATCCTATCATAGAGAAAACTAGTTCACTGAATTTAAAAATTATAGTCTAAGAATATTTCACAGTTTCTCAAGAAGGGTCCTCAGTACTATAAACTACAGTGATTAATGCAGATCGGAGCAATGTGCACCCCATTTTAAACCTTCTTTGAACAAAGCTCCTTGATTAATTCTGGAGTCCAGCAATTCAACGCATTGAACACCAAACAGCATATTTTTTATACATATTTCCATCAGGGCTTGTTGAAGAGAACATTTTGAAACCGTTTTACTGTACGCATCATTACGCAATTTGCCATGTCCATCCATACATCCAAATTTGCCATGTCCATCCATAATGCCATACATCCAAAGTCAAGACGAAAGCTTATGTAACACGAATAATAAATGACATTTCAATTAAAAAAAAATTGTCAGTCTTTTCACGTTCTGCCGTCCTAGCTGTCTAGACTTTACCAGGCACGTTCCCCGTTCTTAAAACAGTATAAAGTTTCATTCAAGCTGCTTTTCTCCTCCTGGGTGACATGTTGAAAATTGAATTCGTGAATTATCTGCGATTGCATTGTGGAGAATGCGCCGTTACAGGACTTGACATTCGATTTCCGGCGTTGCCAGACATTTTTGTTTCTCGCAATATAAATGTGTTCTGATACCGTGAGACTGTTCTTTTATTGAAAGGCTATTTCTGTGGCGTTATAGCAGAATGACAAAAATATTTGTGGCGTTATAGCAGAATAAACACAAAATGACAAAAAACATGTCCTTTTTTTGTCATTTTGTGTTTATTCTCCCAATGTATAGAAAATATTTCTCAGCATGTTGTGGCAAGACTTGGTGTATCAGTCATTATCCAAACAAAAGATATATCGTTTGGATAAACTTAAAAATGCTTATTTATACTGATTTTAACAGCTTATCAAAGTTAATATTTCTTCTCCTGTAATCTAAGGTAAAACTGACATATCAACTTGTGCCATAACGCCACATATTTTATATTCATTTTATTTATAGTTAAGGCATCAACACTGTAGAGGTTCATGAACATTGTAATTCGTTTTGTCAAGCATTATTTATTCCACTTTACATAACGGCATAACCCTACCGCCTTCAAGATTTTCACCTTGTCATCAGGGGAGCACAAACAAGACTTGTTTGTGCTCCCTTGATAATGAGGTCAAAATATTGAAACCGGTAGGGTTATGTCATTGTATCAAGTGGAATAAACAGTGTTGACTATGTTTTATATTTCATTTACAATATTTTTATGTTATAAGTAAACATATAGCACAATAAATAATTTAAAAAAGCTTTGTAAAGCTATTTTACCATTAATTAAATGCCAAAAGTAACATAGAATTGATAAATTTATCTTCAGAAAGATAATGAAGTTTGAAAGATTGAAAATAAAATCTTTCAAAGTACAGAAAGCTAGATTCAATAAAATAATAAAAAAATATAAGGCAAATTAAAGCACACTACATACGAATTGGCGGCTGTGGTCTAACGGTTAGCATTCACGCTAAGCATAAGGGCACCCTAGGTTTAATTCCTGGCGAATTACATTCCCTACAGATTTGACTCTGACCGTCTTACACCTTAATTTATGTTTATCTGTAGCATATCTGCTGCAAACTATAAATTCTTATGTTGATTTTAAAAATAAGACAAAATAGCGCTGTGTTAACATCTGCTTTATGACTTTGCAGCAGTTCAAACCTGCCGATCGTCATGGAATATTCATCTCTTTGCCACCGGAACTTTAGATTTGATATGTCTACTATTTTTATAGTCAATATTTTCTAGATAATTGCTACAATACGCAAATACTGTCACAAAGCAGTATTATATTTTGTTTATTTATTAAAATTTAAAATACACTGTTTAATTTGAAGAAATGAAAGAAGACTTAGAAAAACGGTATTGACTGATTTAATCAAATTAAGAAAGAGGGAAAAGTTTTAATAATTAATAGGAGATACGAGATATATGGACTTAGCAGAAGCAAAAATGTATGTTAAAATGGAACGAAGTAAAGATTTTTTTTCTGCCTGCCCAAAAGGATGATGATTATAAATTCTTTCAATATATCTCACTTACTAAAAACTATTAATTTTTCGAGTTCAAATACTCATACAATATATGCGATTGCATTTTATGCTATCATATGAATAGTTGTAAAAGATAACTATAAATTTATTAATTTTATTCCTGTGATATATCATATGTACTCGTATGTTTTCATACACTCAACAATCATAAAAATAATTCTTTTTTATATTTTTCTAGAGACTTTCAAAAGCTCTTCGCTATATAACACATCGATCAATAAGTCGAGGGACTAACTACTTAAACAACATTTGTTTGTCAAAATTATTCTTTATTCATCAACATGGTCTCCTTTAAGAGCGATACATTCATTCCAACGCTTTCCTAACTTTTATATGCCAGCCGTGTAGAACGATTTATGTTTGGTTTCAAAATAGGCGTTAGTTTCGGCAATCACTTCTTCATTGGAGCCAAATCTCTTCCCTGGAGCATCTTTTTGAGGTATGCGAACAGCCAAGAGTCGCTGGGGGCCAAATCTGGAGAATACGGTGGGTGCGGAAGCAATTCGAAGTTCAACTCATGCAATTTGGCCATCGTTACCATCGAATTGTGACACGGTGCATTGTTCTGATGAAAGAGAACTTTTTTCTTCGTCATATGGGGCGGTTTTTTTTGCAATTTCTGCCTTCAAACGCTCCAATAACGCTATATAATATTCGCTATTGATGGTTTTTTTCCCTTTTCAAGGTAATCGATGAATATTATACCATGCGCATCCCAAAATACGGAGGCCATAACCTTTCCGGCCGACTGTTGAGTTTTTGGTAGCTTATGACGACTTTCACCAGCTGCTCTCCACTCAGCTGACTGCCGATTTGATTCCGGAGTATAGTGGTGGATCCAAGTTTCATCCATTGTCACATACCGGCAAAAACTCCTGTTTATTTCGCGTAAACAGTGCCAAACAGCGCTCTGAATCATCGATGCGTTGTTGTTTCTCTTCAAGTGAGCAAACGCGGCACCCATTTCGAAAAAAGCTTTTTCATGACCAAATGTTCATGCAAAATAGTGTCAACACTACCAAATGATATCTTCAGGATGTCAGCTATCTCACGCAACTTTACTTTGCGATTTTCCATCACGATTTTGAGTTTTTTTTACGTTTTCTGGTGTAACAGCCTCATTTGGACGACCAGAGCGTTCAGCATAATTTGTGTCTGTACGACCGCGTTTGAAATCAGCATACCACCGACAAATTGTTGTTTTCGACGGAGCAGAGCCCGGATAACACTTTTCAACCCATCGCTGAGTTTGAACGGTATTTTTTCCCATTAAAAAGCAATGTTTTATCAACACACGAAATTCGTTTTTTCCCATTGTTTTGAAAATAGCAAAAATAGCGTCACTAAAACCACTGTAACTCATTGACACAATGTTGGAATGTCATGAAAGTTTGACACGTAACTTCTAAAGGCTGGTACTAACTGAGAATGGTATGGATTTGTTATTAGAGGCACCATCTGTTGGTAAGTTCCGGGTATTGTTGATTGATGTATTATGTATGTATGTATCGATAAGCTAGTTTTCGGGATATTTTTAAAAGGTTGGCGTGAGATTAAATTAATATATCTCTTACCATAACTTCTAATGCATTTCCTCAGAAACGTGTTGTAGATTCGTGATGTAAAAAACTGAATATGTTATGTTCCATTTTCACGACTGCGCTTCAACATATTTAACATATCTGAAGATTTTTCCTTACATATGTATTATATTGAGCGGTAGTTGAACAAACATTTAATGAATAACCCCTTAACACCTCAAACTAATAAATAGTGAACTTTTTTAATTGCTAGAAATAGAGATGTGAATTGCTAGATAATACACATGAAACTATTCATATTTTTATTTCAATTTTTTGTTTTTGTTTATGCCATGTTCTTGTTTGTAATTATTTCAATTCAACGTCAACAAATTCTTTATGGAATTTTGTATTGTTTCGTTTTGCACTTTTGCTGTATTAAGCATTACCAGGTGAATTAATTGCCATGTGGCAATCTCTCTCAAAAAACCAGAAATATATAAAAGATACGTTAAGTGAAATCTTGACTAATTAAAAAAAATCCTTTGAAAATTGTCCTCCAACGGGAAATGAACACGCAATCCTTACAATATTTTATTTACATATTTTTATTATATAGTATGTTAAGTATGTAATCGTGTTGTAAGGAAACATGAATTTTGTTTTTAGTAGATTAAATTTAATTACATCATCTTCAGCCTCGCTGGTTAAGTATAATATGGTAATCTCTTCACATCAAATACAAATGTTTTTAAACAGCCCTTTAGTTGAAACCTGACTGAAATTCTTTTCGTAAACAAATTGGTTTCCTGAAGGAATCGAATCCGGGTTAGAAGTGTCCATGCTTACTTACTTACCAAAAGCCTTTTTAATTTAACGGGTTTAGTTTTTACTAGGGCCTTGAATGTTGACATCGACGAAATTTAGAAACATTTTATTTATGAGAGCTTATTAAGTTTCTTAGTTAGTTTTTACGTATTTCTTATTTGGTGGTTTTATATTCTTAGAGCTTTCTTACAGCTTTGTATGCCATTGTATGTAATCTATATATATGTTAACTTTATAAGATAAATAGTAAATAAAAGAGAGACATCTTACCAACGATGCCACGGAGGACATTGTTTTCCTCTTTACTTTCCGACTCGTAGATTTTGTATTATTTTCAAAAAAAGTATTTCTGATTTTTTTATAAAGAATCTTTAATATGTATTTAGAAAATTCAAAAATTTCATTAAAAAATACGTTAAAAGCTATTATTATAATGAAAAGGATTATCTTGCATTCCGACAATTTAACAAGGAAATAAATTTAATTTTCTTTCAGTATATACAAACGAGAAATGTTTGGAAGGGGAAACATAGAAAACGTTTCGTCTACCCTCTCTATCTCTTAGAAAATATTAAATTTCTCTGTGCATGTTCTTTAAGAAAGAAAATTTAATAAATTTTGAAGTGCTCTTGCGAATCGAACATCACTTTACTGAAAGTGTACTGAAATCATGAAAACTGGGGAAATTCAAATGTCGCCTCGGTTCAACTTCCCCTGTTCATATCGGAAATAATATTACCCTTCTCTAGAATATAGTGCCTAAGTAGACTTGGAAGAAAATAAACTAAGAAGTTGTAAGATTTCAGTATTTCAGGTCAAATATAGCTCGAGCTGAAATATGAAAAGATGCAAAATGAAATTGGGCGAACAGTTATTTCATAAAAACTAAATAAAAGTTTATTGTATCAATGAACAATTATTTATTGGCACGAAAGGTATAGAAATTTTTCGTACGTATGAGAAAATAAAACAAAAAAAATATGGATCTAGATTTGTTGTCTTAATCCAAGTAAACTAGGCTTAGACCTTTACTTGGGACATATACATATACGAGTGTATGAACATGAAAAAATGGTTTATATTTTTAATCAACTGTTTATAATTATTTAAATAATTTATTAAAATTATAATTAACTTGATACGTAGTGAGACCAAGTTACGAATATGCACCACGTGAGTCAACCCGTAGTGTACTGTATCAATTAAAATCAATCAACAGCCTCTCCCATAACTTACTGCATACGTGTTCATTCATCAGAAACACATTAAAAACAACTGCAATTGAAATATAAAACATCGTACGAGAATCAGTATGAGGGATACGTGTATTATTATTGAATAAATGATTAAACGACTTCCATGGTCAAATTAATACGACATCTGTCTTCCATTCCAGATATGGCAAGATTGATTCCTGTTGTATTTTTTGAAAAAAAACTTTATGGTTTTATTTTCATTTCCAGCATTTCAACACTTCTCTGGTTAATTGAAGACCATCCCATTAAAATAAATCTGTCAAGAGAAATTGTGAAGGCGTAATCGTGTATTTACATATTTATATGGTTCAATTTTGAAGTAAACGCGGTAGAAAATAGACCATAGCATATAATGTGTGTTAAAATAATTTGTAATATAATAGAGAATGAGGGCATTGAGGAAATAATATTTATTGAAAGAAGATACGGCATATAAAAAAGGAAGATAATGTTAAAATGCTTGTTTCATAAGATGCATCAGAAATTTTTTTCGTTTTATCTTTTTCAGAATGTGTTTTTTTACATCAAATAATAAAAAATGTATACGGTTCATACCAATTTTAATTGTTCTTTATATAAATATTATATTTGTGCTCATTATTTAAAGTTTCTCACTAAAATACGTTCAATCTCATTAAAAAAACATATGTTCAATATTTTCGTGGAGAAATTGAAACTGCACTGAGCTGAAAGGTGTTACGGATTTTAATTATGTCTGCCTTAAATAGTAAATAGAGATTTATTGATCAAGTTGTTTGGATTCTTAGTTTTGGACCATTAAATTTGAGACATAATTAGAAAGTTATTTATATTACAAATATCATAACAAGATTAGTTTCAAGTGTCTGAAATTTCCCTAAAGTCACGATGACATGCGTCGCACAGTTAACCAAATCAGGCAGGTGGGAGCGTCCCAGGGTTCCAGTGGTGGTCCCGGCACGTGGCGATTAATCGTTTCTCTCGTTAATTAAGATTGGCTTCGTCAGATTTAAGCATCAGGTGACATGGCAACGGTTAGATTCTTGATGTCGCCTTAGACCATAACTTGAGGGTTAGCTTACCTGGAATATAATTAGTTGTCGAGCGTAAAATAATAAATTATATTGTTTTGTCTCAAATGTTTTGGAACTGCAAAACTTGATTTCAACAGAGCTTTTGATGATATTTTCAAGAGTTTTTTTATTTTTGTTTAAGTTAAAAAAATGTTGTGCAAACATATTTCTTTTAACTTTAAATTTGAAAATTCTTCACAAATATGATGAAAAGAATGTAAATTTGGTTATAAATATTTTATAGCCATAAATTTTCACACAATATAAAAAAAAAAAAATAAGTTTTAATTTAATATTTATTTATCTTCATGCAATATGAGGAAAACAAGGAAAATTCGTTGTTACTGCTTAATGTTTTTAATTAACCAAAATATGACGAAAACATATAAATTTAATTTTCAATGCTTTATCTTCTTAATTGACTTTTACACATATGACAAATAGAATATACAAACTTTTAAATTAAGACCTACTTTATACACAAACCTTCAATTTAAATAAATAATAAGTTGTGCATGGACAAGTAAAAAGCTCATTTGTTTTATAACGATTATACGATGTCATTTTTATTTACCTTTAATTGTTTTCCTGGTACGATTAAGTGATCAACGATCATCTAGGCCTTACAATTTTATATTTTTTTATCCCACCAATCTCTACATCTCAAAAAAGTGTTTTTATGTTTTAAGGTAGTATAATATAGATGTTGTTCATATTTTTAAGACAAATAAGTGCCAATTAAAAAAACCTATTTTGAGCCGGGGACTGGCGTGTGGCGGCACAAGATATACTCATTTGGAAGACAACAATGACGTTGTCTTAGGACTTTTATGGTCTCTTTACCTAACTGAAAAAAAGAAAGAGAGGCATTTCAATTAAAAAAGGCTTTTCAGCATAATTTTTAGTATGCTCTCTTATCACTTGATTTCATTTTATTATTTACGGATTGGTTATGATTTAAAATTCTATTCAAGTTTTTTTTCTTTATGCTTAGTAGCTGTATTCTCATTCTACGTGGCGGCGCCCTTGGAGTAAATCGAAACTTTTTAAGTATTTTTTTCTATTGATGTTAGGGATGTTACGAAAATTTTTATGACTTGATAATACTCAGAGCAGAAAATATCGAGTCAAAAGTTTTTTCTTAACTTAACTTGAATTATTATCTTCCAATTATTTTTAGATCAGACATAAAAAAATATTGTAATAAGTTGTCTACGCTCTACGGTGGCCAGTTTTTTTTTATTTCGAAAGTTAATTTACTTCTACCGAATTATAAAAATGCAGATAAAGAAAGTGTTTTTAAGTTTTCTCAGCGTTTGGAAAAAAAAGTACGAACAACATGTAAATCGAAGTTATAAATAAGCTAGTTTTCAAGAATATTGGACAAGTAACGTATAATATTCCTTGTTTTTACTAAATTTACCAAAAAAGTTTTAAACAAATGCAAATTGTAAAGAAAAGCAAAGCGGTTCTGTGACAAAAGAAAAATGATAAATGAGGTGCTTTATTAGAAGTCCGTAAAGATGTTGGCAGGAGGCAAATCTCCTGGCTCCGCTATATACGTGATTGGACTTGCATAAGGGGCGTGGTGATGTTTTTCGGGCTGCCGGGGACAAATATCTCTACTCTCAGGATGTTCAACGTTGGGGGGACCTGATAAGATACTGGTTAGAAGAAGAAGAAGGTGCTTTATTAAGACTTCACGTAGCCATGTAAGCAAATCATTGCTGTGGATGTTTAACGTATGATAAGAAGTTGTAGGACATTATATAAGTGTTATTGTTCGGATTATGATGCGGTTTTAATTGTGTTGGTGATAATTTAGGATGCAAATATATGAATATGAATACTTCGGCTCAGTGTTTTAGTATTTATGACTAATATATGAAATTCAAATATCTAAATAGACAACCTTCGTTGCCAAGATGGTAAGCCCAGAAGAACACATATTTTTAAAATAGGATTCTTATATGGATTTCACTTTAGGCATGCTTAATATCTTTCTGGTTGGCTGGAAGAGGTTAAGAACTGTATTCAAAGAAAGTGTAATGTAAAACAATAAAATTTATGATTAAGAAATGAGATAACTTCGTCACAGGCCTTGCTTAGTGAAATTGTTTTCTCTATCCATCAAATGGTGGGTTTATTTATTTTTGCTTACTCGAATGTCTTAGTTCATTTTTAATTTCCATTAAATTATTTAATACATATTTTTTATATTGTGAACAACGAATAAATGAAAAGAAAAAAAAACTACTGGTGTTGAAATGTAAACGAATTTCTAAAGCAAAAATAAATGTATTAATTTATGATATTTTTCGTGCAACTTTAAACTAACTGAAAGTTAAGGTAAATAATATTTCAAATTAAATTGTTACCTTAAGTGTTTTGAATAAGACTCAAAATGTATTCTCTGTCTTTTTTTTAGAGATCTAAAGAAACAATATAGTCAATTTATTACTCTAACTTAAGCTATTAAAAAAAGAAATTTAAATAATTCAACGCAAAACAGTTACATATATCGTTGTTTTAGACAGTGTGCTTGAATAATAAGTATATTTTTGACTATTTTCTTGGCAAGAGGTCCTTTTTTTCCAACTTTTTTGGCAAGAAACCTTTTATTAAGTTCTGATTGTGATAAAAATATCATGTTAAATAGGTATTTCACACTGTTGAAGTTTTATTAAAAAAAACGGCAACGTACGTTTTAAAATATCGACAAATATCGTAAAATTTAGATTTTTCCCCAAAATTTTTGTTTGTTTTCTCTGCATTTTGCGACAATTTTGAACACTCGAATTCGCGGTTCTGCAGCATCCTATTGTCAGTCCATTTATTTTGCAAAAATCTTTTGTTTTTCATTTAAACATACTGAAGTCATTATCCAATACATTTTACACCCAAATATCCATAAAATTACCCAAGTCCGTTTTACATACCCGATGAAGGAGTAAGGTGTCCGAAAATCGGACCGACACCCCGAGTAAATTATTGAATTTGATGAATACATTTTACGTTACTACGAATATTTATTTTTTAAGCATTTTATTATACTCACTTGTTTATATACATTTAGGAAAAAGTCTCATTTTGAAAAGGTGCTATATAAATTGTCCGTTTATAATTTATATTCTTAAGGTGTGTTTAACTTCAATTTTAAATATATTTCTTTTGTTGATTATTTGCCAATCCTGGATTCAATAATATAAGTTTTTTCCAATATATATATATATATTCATTTTTGTCACGAGAGTATTGAGTAAGCTTGAGTATTGAGTAAGCTTATGTTGTGCTTATCTTCGGGGATCAAACACAAAATTTTCGGCCGGGAAATGGGCAGAGAATATATTTTGGGTTTAAGATATGTAAAATGGTCGTATTATTACTTTCCTAAATCGATCTTGTAATGGTTTATACATAGTTTTACATTCACAGATAATAATTCTGGTACAAAATGGTATCAAGTTATTTATTTTATAAGATATTTATTTTATATTATTAATCTAACAACATGGCTGAGAAGATGAACAAATATTTAAAATCTCAATGCATTAATCGATCAAGTGCGAATAAAACGTAGAGCGATAAAGTAAAAACTTTGAACCACCAGTTTATATTATAAACTCAATATTACATTTGAGTAGGAAACCCTTAAAATAATAATAAACAAAGCCTTTCTCATTGAATCGTAAATTAATTTTGAAAAAGTTTCCTAAAAGTTTCGGTTCAGCGGGAATATACGCCTGATTACACACTATCTACCCGACAGTCATGTATCTAATATGTACTCCGGAGAACAGCGGATAGAGAACGAAATATATGATAACTTATAAATATTTACAGGGTTGCAGTTTTTGAAAACAGATTAAAGCATGAAAATTACATTTTAAAGAGTTCCTGTCTTTAGAAAATGTGTGTTCGATTCCCGATTGGGACTGAACATAAGTCTATGAGTTTGGTATTTGGATATTTATGTTGTTTCGGAAGAAATCGCTAAATGAAAATACTTTCGAACGAATTTATAGTGACAATTTATAGAGTAACAAATACTATTGATTTTCATCCAGGAAATTTTAGGTTTGACTTCTACTTTCAATTAAGCTGGTATCATATGTAACGAAAATTTTGTGAGTAAAAGTAACTTTATAGGGAGTCTAAATATATGTTTAATAATGGGGCCCATTCTGAATTTAATGAGTACAACATTTTTTATAAAATAACGAAATCAAATCATTATATTGGAAAACTAAGATAAATAACAGTTTTATAAGTAGATTGTATGAGATATATAAAGAGAAGATCTGTAAATTAATGTAGCGAAATCCTAAACCATGGTAAGTAATGAAAGGTAAGAGCAAGTCAAACCATTCTATTTAGAAAATATTTTGTCAATAGAGTTACGTGGAATATTAAACTACATCTAGCGATAACAAACCAAGCAAATAGCTCACGTACACATATATACTTGAATAAAACAGTATCTAAATCTGCAAAGATGATTGTACACAACAATATTTAAGTATCTACATTGATGTATGAGAGTATAACGTGGATGTGAAATAAGACTGAGAAGAGCCGAATAAATTATGTAGAAATGTGTGCACTTAGAAAAATCAATGGAGTGACAATGTGTGACAGAACATGGAATAAAGTGATAAGGAAATAATGTGACCTGAAGGTTGATGTGTTGAGTAAGATGAAAAAGAGTACTATGAAATGATTTGGGCATGCAAAACGAGTTAATGTAAAAATACTAACAAATACATATATAGAGCAATAGTAAGTGAAAGGCGTGATTAAGACGATCAAGAAATGCATTATATTTTGAAAGAAGGAAATGTAAAAAGTTTGAGAAATATTAAGAGCTATGTGAGAAAATACATGGAAGTAAAAGATGCAAAAGATATTTATCGAGATGCGAAAGTCTGAAGATCTGTTCTCCTTGCATACCTCAACAGAGATACAGAAATACAATATGAATGTATGTATAATAAGATTTGATTACGACTAAATTTAATTATCTTATTTACAATCATATTTATCTTGCAATCATTTTAATTTTTTTATTAAATGCACTCTTTTATTTCTTCTACGCAAGGGTTTAAATCGGTATAAAACTCCATTTATTCTTAACTACAATACAACCCTGTTTTTATATGCTCTTATTCAGCGCAGAAATATCACGAAAAACAAGACGTTATATATTTTACAAGCTAGAGGGAAACTTTTGACTTTTGCTCGGCTCTCTTATCGCTTCTTTCGAAACTCCAAAGTTCCTAAAGGCTCTCGCTGAATGTGATGAAATATTCCGCTGAAACCAATTCATGCGATCTAATGGAAGATAATTCATGACTTTTGAAAGATGGCGTGATTTCATTTTCAATTAGACTTCAACTTTTTGCTAAAACAATTGGAACATTGTATTATCGTTTTTATGTTCCTACTTACTTTTCTAAGTGATTGCAATTTTGAACACTAAAAATATAAGCTCATTTATTCTGCGATACATCAATTACATTTTTAAAAGCTGGATTTGGTCAATTGAATCTCCTTGATTTAGATATTTGGTGATATAGTTTGTTGATAAGATGTCGATTTTCCAGTTGAGTTTGATTCCTAATGGTGCTTAAATGAAAAAAAATATTAAAAAGGAGTCTCAGGCTGGTTGACAATACTTGCAAGTGAGTATTGTTGCCTACTGTCCACGTATCGTTGTATTTCAAACAAAACTCATAGGTGGCCAATAGTCCTACGGACAGACAGGCTGGTTGACAATACTTGCAAGTGAGTATTGTTGCCTACTGTCCACGTATCGTTGTATTTCAAACAAAACTCATAGGTGGCCAATAGTCCTACGGACAGACAGGCTGGTTGACAATACTTGCAAGTGAGTATTGTTGCCTACTGTCCACGTATCGTTGTATTTCAAACAAAACTCATAGGTGGCCAATAGTCCTACGGACAGACAGGCTGGTTGACAATACTTGCAAGTGAGTATTGTTGCCTACTGTCCACGTATCGTTGTATTTCAAACAAAACTCATAGGTGGCCAATAGTCCTACGGACAGACAGGCTGGTTGACAATACTTGCAAGTGAGTATTGTTGTCTACTGTCCACGTATCGTTGTATTTCAAACAAAACTCATAGGTGGCCAATAGTCCTACGGACAGACAGGCTGGTTGACAATACTTGCAAGTGAGTATTGTTGCCTACTGTCCACGTATTGTTGTATTTCTAACAAAACTCATAGGTGGCCAATAGTCCTACGGACAGACAGGCTGGTTGACAATACTTGCAAGTGAGTATTGTTGTCTACTGTCCACGTATCGTTGTATTTCAAACAAAACTCATAGGTGGCCAATAGTCCTACGGACAGACAGGCTGGTTGACAATACTTGCAAGTGAGTATTGTTGCCTACTGTCCACGTATTGTTGTATTTCTAACAAAACTCATAGGTGGCCAATAGTCCTACGGGACAGTCATGATCATTTTGGGTTGTGTGGCTAATGTTGATGAGTGAACAATTCTGATTGGAATTCATTGCCAAAAACAAAAAGGTTTATCTGAACATATGCATATGCGGAGAATATAATGACCATAGTACCATCCTTTCCATCACGCTCTGCTTATGTGTATTTATTTTGTAATATTTTTTATCTGTCAATAAAACTGGGTTTGATTCTCAAATTAGAGCGCTCTTGAGG
This sequence comes from Odontocerum albicorne, assembly GCA_949825065.1. Classification (NCBI taxonomy): domain Eukaryota; kingdom Metazoa; phylum Arthropoda; class Insecta; order Trichoptera; family Odontoceridae; genus Odontocerum; species Odontocerum albicorne. Next base: position 15,789,034 of record OX463859.1, read on the forward strand.
AGATAAATAAATTTTCCGATTATTATAATGATATGGTGAGGTGTGAGCAGCTAACTGGGGATGGCTTAGTGTCGTGTGATCAACTGTATATATTGTCAATTTTTTATATATTTTTAATAATTTTGACTTGTGTTCTCACTTGCATATTATTTTTAAAATTGTTCATCTGTATTTTTATTTGGTTTTGTCGAATTGTGATAATTTTTTATTATTTAAAGATTGTTTTTTATATTATTAATGAAGCACATACTAATTTTTCTGAAAATAATTTTGAAAGGTACACTATACCGTCAATGAAAAATAAAATAAATAAATAATTAGTTTTATCGCTTGAAATAAAGTTTTAGTTGTTTCGATCCAAAATTCACATGAAACAGCGATGAAGGCTTTTCAAATAGAATATTTGTCTGTGGAGCATTCGTGGCATTTGTGGAATTGGGGAAATTAAACTTCGTATATCGTCATAATGGTTGGGACCTATAAGCATTTGTGACGCACATGCCCCTTTGTGGAAATCGCACATAACTAATTGATTAATGCCCCTAAATAGTTGACCTAAATCTCCAAAACTAACTTAGAAAATGTAAAGCGATGATGAGGTTGAAGTGCGTAGATTCAAACATATTGTTTATTTGTTTAAACACTTTATTATAAAATGCACGTTTTTGTCGGTTTATTGCCATAGACAATAATTTCTGATCAATGAAAAAAATGTTTAAAAATACTTTTTCCAGGATTGCTCTATCTATCGTATAGTTTGTCTCAATATATCCTAAATGACGATGCGTTAATGTTGATGAGCGTAACCAGGAGACTATTGTTTTCGACTCCAGTAATTGAGCCTTCAGACTAGGCAAGTAACTTCATCGTACTCGGAAATACCACTGCACATTAACAGGCAACAACACTCGCACACATTACGTGTACGAATTTTTCTATGAAGAACTCATTAACTAGACTGGAACACATTTTTAGTGCCATCGGAAATTGAACTTCAAAACCCCGGGCAGAAGACAAGAGTCATATGGAATATTGCTTTATAATATTGGTGCCAGCAAGGATTACGTATTTCCTCATGCTATAGAGTCCAGTAAATATTTTCCATTGTCTCTACGTGAGAGAGTGGAGATATTATCCCTGGCTTTACCCAAGTATCTACTTACTGGATATGCTAAGTTACAGATCATTAGAGAGTGGAAGATCTCATTTATTTGTTGTCCACTTTTTTCGTTTGCTCAGGGGTAATTTATTTAACCCATCCGGCCTGAACAGTCTTAGTTTGTATGTTCCTGATAATTATTTGAGACAACGCTCCCATAGATTGTTATATCAACCTACAAGTTTAACCAATCTGCTTTTGGAAATGCCAGTAGGTAGAACAATCACACTGTTTAACCGCCTGTCCTCATATAGACGTATTTCACGTGTCGCTCAGCTCCTTCAGGAAAAATCTCTTAATTTAGTGTAATACTTAAGATAATTTCATTTTTATACTATTTAACATGCTACATTTTGTCATAATGTTTTAGTGTAACTTATGTTTTTTTACTTTTGTTCTTAATAAATAAGTCTTAAAATTTTGAATTGTTTAAAACATGTAAAGTAGATCGCCAATGTCTAAAGATGATTTGTATAATGTTGAAGTATTTTTTAGATAAGTTAAGAGGCAAACGTCTTTAGCTGACATGCGAATCTCTTTTTTAAAATGATTTTCATTTTATCCACAGAAAAACTTTAGTAATATTTTTCTAAAATATTCGCGCACTTGTAAAATGAACAAAGTAATGCTGAATAGTTTGAAAGAAGTGTAGACGCCATTAAGAGGAGCTCTTGCTAGCCATGTAAGGGAACATATCACGTTTTACTACCGAAATTTTATAAAGAAACGACGTATCTCCACCCCAATCCACCCCGGCCTTATGGCCGTACCAGAAGTTTAAGTTTATACAGATAATCGCTACACGGCGTGTAATGTGCTAATACAAACTCCTCTTACCCGGTAAGAAAGTAAAAATAGTACTTTGGTGCGGATATTCCATCATTTTATTTATATATTCAAGAAATTACACCGTTTCTGTTACCAATGCTACGTTGAATACTTTCTTTATGAGTTATAATTTAAGAGAAATACATTAAACAATTTTTTTTTTTTAAATATGCAAATTGAGACAACCTTCGTGGTCTCGTTGGAAAAATGCTTGTCTCCCGTCCCGGAGGCTGCGGGTTCGATTCCCGCTGGAACCCAATTTTTTTTAAATGATTCCAGTCGGATTTTCACTTAAAACTTCTTCAGCATCTTTGTGGTTGGTTGGAAGATATTGCCACATGGCAATAATCCCGCCAGGTTGTACTCTAAACAACGAAAGTGTAATACAATACAAGATTCCTATGCGCGATAAGCAGGATTTTTTATAATTATTTTTATATTAAATAAACCACACAGTTTCTAATACCAGTGTTATATTTGATTTTCTTGAAAATTATAATAAAAGCTAAACACATACTCAAAAACCATCATATAATTTTCCTGTCGGGCTAGGTAGATATGATAGAACGCCATTTATCCCTATAATGATACCCATCCTTCGTCTCTTCCATATCTCTACACCTTCTCGAATTTTCATTCAACTCTTACGATTCTTTGATTTTTTACGTTTCTCTTATTTAAAATGTTAACTTTCGTGATATTTAATGACAGTCATTCGTCTACGTATAAAAGACGGGGAAGATGCAGCATTCTCTCGAAGTCTTGGGTAATTATGTAGAACTTAATTTTTTTCTATGACAATGAAGGTTTCTTCTCGATTTGATCAATCGAGCACATACATCACGCTTCCAAGATGGACCGGGGGCCTTTTTTGACATTTAACGTTTACAATGTTTCCTCTCTAACTTCCTTAACTGGTTTGTGACATGGATCGCCCTTCTCATTTGGAGCATTTCACTCAATTTTTGACGGTCTTGAGCAAGATATTATCAACCGTCAATGTGCATTTCAAAATATCCAAGATATATTTTGCATTTTTTTAACTGTGACGCTACATGTATTAATGTGTAAAAACCATTAAAACTTATATCGGAGTTAATCTGAAACATACTTTCTTTCCCTAGGTAACAATTACAAACACGTGTTTTAATAAATGTAATAGACTGTTACCTTAACCACATAAAACTTGACAACAATGTCACCGTTCTGTCATTTCACCCATAACATCATTTCTATTATTAAAACTTCCTTTATTGCTTCACCGTTACATTGGTCTCTTATGTGAGAGTTATCTCGACAACAATAACTCCTTTAAGATACCTTAGCACAGTAAAATATCAGATCTCAGAGCCGCAAACGTGATAGCAAACTTTTACAGTCTTCCTTTTGTTGCCACTTATATATGTCAAATAACGATTTCGCTATTTTATTTTATTATCTCGAATCCAAAAATATGGAATGCAAGGTTGTGTTAGCAAGCTTCAAATAGTTGAGATGTCATAAAAGTTTTATTTAACAAGGTTTTGATAACTTTCTTAAGTTATATGTCCTTTACTGTCCATGCAGTGAGACTCTGGAATTAATTACAAACCAATATCAGACCTAGAATTATAGCAAGGTTTACCGTTCTTAGAAACATATTTAATTTATAAATAATATTAAATGTTTACAAATTTAATAATTATAATTTTCAATAACTTTTTTTAATTTCTTTAAAACGTTTCTCTCGTAATATGAGTAAAATTATGACGACACGAGTTGTCTAAATTGAAAATATATTTTTAATCCATCCCACCTTTTTTTGAAATGTGTGTGCAAGTTTTGAAAAGTTATTAAATTTATTGGAACTATAAGGTAATTTGCCTTTCCTGAGAAGTTATTCAAAGCCATAAAAATACTCGTATATGTATTGAAATGAATTAGATTTAAATAAACTTCAAAACTTTACCCATTACTCCCATACGACATTCATACTCAATCAGTTATATAATGTGATAAATTTTAGAACTTCTTAAGATGAACTTTTTAAGTTTATTCCGTGCATAACTTTTGATTTAGTTATCAGGACAATTTTATATTTTTACTTGATATTCCATTTGAAAATAAAAATACTAATTTTTTTAAACACACGTTAATTGATCTACGAGTATATTTATTGTGTTTTTAATATAAAAACTTTGTTACAGTTGTGTTAAGTTTGATCTCACCACTATCCAAGCGGTTAAGGGGGAAAATAAGTCCCTATTTAGCTTCGTCGCTGAGAAGTCACCCAGTGACGAAGAAAAAATTGTCAAAAGGGACTTCGCTTTCGTTGGCGATATATCTGAGTGTCAAATATAAAATACTTACAAAGCTGTTTAAGGTCTGGAGTTCAAACAGCTCTAAGATGTACTGATGAAAGGCTTAATAAAAATCCTTTCGGAACTCTCAGATCGCAGTTTCACAAGTTGTGATTTTGTAGATTTATCTAGATGGTCGCAAAAATTACAACAGGGTGAAGAGACATTGAACCTAAAACCTTATTACATTTTTCAAAAGTGGCGTTTGATAACGTTAGCTTTTGTGAAACTTATGCTAGGAATAAAAGAAGTCTGATCATCACAAACTTTTCTTTGAATATCCTTCTGGCATCGGTTTCAAGTAATGAATGCATATCAATTCGTTTGTATAATATATTACGGAAATACATTGGGAGAGGTGTAAAATGATCAAATTTAATGTATATAGACTTCTGAACGCTGATGATATGGTTATAATTGCTTAGAATAAAGCCAATTTAAGATATATCATAAGTGAACTTAAAAACATGTGCTTTGTTAAATGCTCGAACAAAAAGGGAGCAAAATTAAAAGTTATTGTTATAAAAGGTGTGGTAAAAAGTGTCTGCGATATATGGGTTACCTGAAAGAAACGAAGAGATTGATGAGTTCTGTTATCTAGGCTGTATGTTAACACGTTATGGGTGAGTTGAAAGAGGGGTAGAGGAAGAGAATATGTTAAACGGAGTACTTAATATATACGATAACTGACCCATCTATAAAGTAGCAAAAATGACAATATATAATATGGTTTTGGTACCCAACTTGACGTATAAAAGTACAACTTAGACTTAGAAAAGGATGAAAGTATGATTAATGCTGTGTCGATACGTGCATGAAGAAAAAAAATGTGGAGTGTGTGAAAAAATATATCAGAAATGAAAACATATATAGTATATGTATAGTAAATGTTTTAAGTTATATAAAAAAGGAGCTTAACGATGCGTTGGACATGGAGAGGAAATAAATGTCAAAAAAATGATTAACTGAGTGTACAAGCCAGCGGTGTAAAGTACGCGTGGAACAGATAAGCCGGAGAAAACATGGTTTGATTGAATGGAGCAGATTTTAAAGGAAGTTAAAAGGAGATTATACGTGACGAGATGTATGAATGTGGAAGAAGCGAAAGATGTGTGATTGGAAAAGAGTTAGAAGATTTTTTCTCTGTCTTGTTTAAAGGAACACGACGTGATGATGTGTACATGTATGTGCAATTAAATAATACTACAGAAAAGAAAAACTAAAAATAATAATACGAGTACAATGCATTACAAGAAATATTGTTCTTACACGTGTATCCGAGAACGTTTCAAAATATATTATTTGTAAAATCTCACACATTCCCTTTTCTCTTATGCCAAACTGAGAAAACGGACTTAAGATTAATATACATTTTTTTCGAAAATTAGTAAACAAGTTATGATTTTATGTGGGTATCTTCACCTAAAGTAAATATTTCACATTTCAAGAGTTGGGATGATTCGGTAAGAAACATTTCAAATATTTCATCTCGACCCGCGTGCCCCTCGGAAACTTAGGAATGTTTTTGTTCAAAGTCAGCTTATCTTAAGCCGATTTAAGTTTCTCTTTTAGGGAGTGGCTTTCTGAGGCAGATATGCTTAAACTTTTTGGTTTCTTCCTCTTCACGGGGTAATACTATAAGTTTGATATTATCTCTTGCAAGGGAGAGTAAGGCTGGAATTACATATTTAAGATCTTAAAGATTTTTCAAATTATAAAATTGATCTGGGAAAAATAATCATTGAGTTCTTAATTGTCATAAAAATATAATTAAATATTGCCCGAACCTGTTCTAAAATTATTGAAAGGTGAATATAATACATATCATTATGTCATTTCTCAGTGTAGGCAGAGAGGACATTGCGCGATAATTTCCTATCTCGACACACATCCTTAGCCCCTTGTTCATCCATAAACCTACAATTCCTCTGATTTTCTACATTTTTTTCTTTCAGAATACCATTCACTTGACCAACCATATTTTTTTTGGCCTTCCTCTTACATGCCTTCCATTTATATTTGCACTTTATATCTGTTTTGTTAGTCTTACTTCATTAATTTGTTCCACATGCTCAAATAATCTCAGCGTGCTCTTCTATATCCAACCTAACATGTCACTCTTATGTTCACATTCATCCCTAATCACGTAATTTCATTTTTTATCATTTATTATTGCTCTATGTATTCTTCTCAATGCGAAAATTTCACAGATTTTTTTCGGCTTCTCTCAATCTTTTTCCACGTCTACGTTTCACTCCAATGCAACAAAGTTGACACACAAAATACTATCGTAGACTTTCATCTTGATAGATTTTAATACTATCCGGCTCAAGAATATATGCTTTAGTCCCCCACTGATTTTGTTACCAATCGCTACACGCCGTTTGATATCCCTCTTAACTCTTCCAGCATCTGATAAAATTCTACCTAAAAATCCTCAACTTGCTCCTATATATCATTAATGACCCATATGTCGTATTTATTTTTTCCTTTCACACTTTTCCATCCTCATTTATTTGGATTTTGCAACATTTTGTTCTCAAATCTTTCTGGTTGCATCTTTCATAAAATTTACTCATCAAACTCTACAATTCATTTTCACTCTCCGCCAAAACCATCATGTCATCTGCATACAGTAATCCGTATATGTCCCCATTCGACATTTGTGTGCCACCAATTGACCTCTCTAGTTTCTTTCCTCATAAATTTATACAAATTTTTAATAACCATTATATTAAAAAATGCATCCTTGCTTTACCCCTATTGAAGCATTGAATCATTCAGTTAAGGTATCATCCATTTTAATACTTGCTCCACTTTCACCGTATAATGACACAATACCACGTATTAGTTCCACACCATATTCATAAAATATTTTCCAGAGCTTTTCTCTTATCACGCGGTCATATAAGTTCACAAATACATAATATACGTTTTAATTTTTACCATTCATTTTTCCACAAGCATACACAATTATAAAATCTGATCCACGCATCCTCTTTCACTTTTGAGCCTCTGAAAACCTGAGCCTCTGAAAAGTTATGCAAAGATTTGCTGAAATAATAATTATAATAATATCTTATTACCTTGACGACTTTCGTGTCCTATTTAGTAAGACGCCGGTCTCCAGCCCGGAGGTCGCGGGTTCAAATCCCGCTGGAACTTAGATTTTTTTTAAATAATTTCTAGTTTTGTTTTCACTTAAGGCCTCTTAAACACCTTTGTGGTTGGCTGGAAGATATTGCCACGTGGAAATAAACCCACCAAGTTAAATTGTTCGCAACGAAAGTGTAATCCAATACAAATTTACCTTAAGGGCGCTTTTAATATCGCAAACCATAAATATCTAAAAAATTAGCAAAATAATACAATAAATAATGACTTGTAGTACAACTTTTCCTAAGATTAATTTGGATCAATGTGATTAAAACTACTTCTCCAATTTTTCATAAATGTGAGTTCCTTAAAGAAAAATAAAACAAAAAAATATATTTTTGAAAAATAACTTATAAGGAAATACAAATTATGTTACATTTCAAAGTAATTGAACTTTCACCTCTACGATTCTCCTAACATATTTTTTTCTATACCATTCAGAACAATAGAGAAAACCACGACTCTTATTACCAGAAAACAAAGGTTGATTTAAAAGCATTTCGGTTTATTGACTAAAATAAAATTAATTTGAAAACGCATCAAGATAAATATTTTGTGGAAAAAAAAAATTGTAGAAAATAACCGCTGTACAAAGTTTTTTCAACATTAATTGGAAGAATATACAAATTATAATGTTGAACCACCTTAAAAGATTGCAATCTTAATAACAAGTTGTTAGTCTACATCTTAAAATGGGTTGAATTAAAATTTTCTGTGAGTTATTTACCATAATTCTGTGTGTTTTCCATTCTTTAAAATTCCCTTAATAGCGAATGCAACAATGCTTAATGACAAAGCAGAGATTAACATACAAATTGTTCTCGTTCTCTCCCCTTCTTTGATGTCTCTAAGGAAAGCGGTGATAGGGGACTTCTTTTGGCTTAAATCCTCTTACAATGACTTGAAAAGGGTACTTGCATATTTTCTAAGTCAAATTTAGATAAGGCCATTTATTGTTTAATTTGTTTAATGGTGATTTATTAATATTCTTCATAGTCAAATTATTATAAGCTTGATTGAAACCCCTTTATTTTGATCGTTATTCACTTTTATATTTGGAAAGGAACAAATGTTTTAATTGCCACGCACACTAAATACAATTTAGATTTGTTCCAATTTCATATTTATCTACCCTGTTTGTAACTGTTGAATAGGGATTTCGTCCGTTAAGACAATTTAGTGTAGTGCCTACCTTACTGAATTAAGCTCAATAAAGTTCAACCATCAATGAATAGTCAGTTGTAGTCTGAAAATAACAGGTTATTTAAATCAATCCGATTTGATTCAATCATGCATTGTCATCATTGTTTACTGACATCTATGGTCTAATTGTGAGACGTCCGAGTTTCGCACAGGAGTTTCGGGTTTAATATTCGATGGTATCAAATAGAAATAATAAATAACAAAAATAAATAACGAATTCTCACGCGCACGCCAAGTACATGTAGAGCTTCATCGCGTACGGTAGTGTTGTCAACGAGTGAAATGATGAACCGAGAGTTTTGTGTCTAATCGAGAGGCTTTTTTACTGGGGCCAAATTACCAATTAATCATAGAGCTTATGAGATGTTCTTTATACATTTAAAAGTCTGGAACTTTTTAGGTTATTATAACTCACATCTTACCTCAGATGACCATATAATTCCTGTACAACTTAAGCTTCTTGGATTTTTTCTATTTTCTAAGCCGATCGTTCATTCGTCATCTCCATCCAGTCTTCCACTACTCGGCCTCCTAAGATTTGATGCACATGATCTTAAAATAACTTTATTAGTCTGTCAAGTGACTTTCTTCCGTGTTCTTGGGTTAAAACAGCGATCTTTGTTGACCGTGTCAGCTGAGATCTGCTCGCAAGATCTATTCACGTCAACTTTCCATTTTGAATTGCTGGTCATTAGTGGTCTCGTAAATTTCCATGATTTGTTTTTCATTCCATACTGCAAATTCTTGGTTGCATTTTAAAATCAATTACATGGTTTCCAGTTCTTGCAAACCTGCTGCCTCTTAGTGCTTATATTGATAATGTAGATTGGGAAATCCATTTGGACAATACATGAACTATTATGTGACTTAAACTACTTACATTTGGACAATACATGAACTATTATGTGACTTAAACTACTTACAGGTTAAAATGAACTATTATGTGACTTAAACTACTTACATTGTTAAAATTGTATGGGTATGCTTAGTTATTGTGTAAGGTTCGTCTTGTACTAGTTTTAATTGTATAATAATGCCTATATATTAAAATTGAATAATTTTTTTTGTTATTTTTAGATTTTTTGTATCAAATGAAGTAAAATAAAATAAATAAATTGGAATTAAATTTGTTTTTGCTATTCCGTAACCAGTTTTGAGCCTTCTCTTTATTTTTAGTTTTTTAATGTATTATCTTATTATATTTATTTTTAGTTTTTTAATGTCGTGGCTCATTTCTAATACTCATATACGAGTATGTAATTATAAAATTACGGATACGATGATGGAGTTCTATATTCTCAGTATGGCATTTCGGAATAGAGATTTATAGCCTAACAGTGTATGGAGGCTGTAATTGCTCTAGTTTTACTTCAGATCTTGGTTTGAATGTCCATGCCCATTGAATTTATGTTGGTAAGGTTTTTATTTAAAAAAAAATATTTATAACTAATTAAAAACTTATTTTCATTTGTGATAAGTTTGCTAAATGAAAAATATTTGATAAATCAAAGTTCGAGCATCCCAGTACTGAAGGATTAAAACATTCCAAGTAAAGCACCAAGTTGTGGCTGGTGGCCTTCTGATTGATTAATAAATTCGCATTGATTGGTTAACTTGGCCGAGTTAAGTCGTAAGTCCTTGTCAATAAAGGCACGACTCCCCGACAAAACAGGGGCAGGGGGTTCGCTATAAATTATTGACTTAAGTTTGTCACATTTCCGTCCACGAATGGGATTTACAGGCTTTGTCGTTTATACAAACAGGATCTAGGTTCACGCCGAGGCGGAAATTTTAGGAAACATCTGTGAAATTGTATAATTAAATATATGAGAAATGTTAAAAGATTTTTCTTTTTATAGATGATTAAAAGCAAACGATTTTTAGACTGTTTTTTTATTGTTTTTTTAAATAAATTTATTACGATCGTTAATTTTCGGATGAGGTGTATCTGAAAACGTTACGTTGTGTCACTTGCTAGGTAGGCAAAGGCAGCATATTTCCATAATTTTCTATACTAGCACACAACTTCAGCAACTTGCACAGTTTTACATCTCGTCATGCACAATCTTCTATTATTCATACTTTTCACTTTATCTTGTTACAAAATCTGACCCACTAGATACAGTTACTTCTTCTTCAGTCTTCTACTTCCATGCACTTCTGAGTTGTGTACATGCTTAGTCATAATTTAGCCATTCATTCTTTCTACATGTCCAAACTTATATTTGTTTTTTCTTACTCGTGACTGCATTTCATCCAATTTTGATGATTTCATTTTATACCGTAGAAAGTAAATGAAATTTAAATTAAAAAATAAGATATATAAAGACGAATTATAAATCATAATGTGAAGAAAGAGGAGAAAAATTCTGTTTACTTAAAAATCAAGTAAATTTTATTTGATTTTTGAATAATTGTAAAAATTATGAAATTAACACAGTTGTTTTCCTGAAATTTCATACAGATGTATATAATATTATAGTTTAATTGCAAACGTATTCACGCGTTGAAAAAAATTTAATATTTTCAATCAATAATGTATGACATAAATTTATTATATCATTTATGTATACGTGTTAAGGTAAATAATGTACAACGTTTATAAATAAATATATTTAGTATGAAACAATGATTAAACATATTTTTTGTTCACACAATTAACTTCTATTACTAAAAAAGCTGAATATTCTTTTTTTTCTAATATTTTCTGATATATTGAAGTTGTCAATAATCCAATACCCGATTTTAAAGAACAGCTCGTGAAACAGTACAAAAGCACTTTGTACGTAGTAAGTTAAACTTTTTGCCTAATTAAACAATGAATTATTTCTAATAATTTTGTGGAATAAAACAAATCATATATTTTCCATCAATAATTTTATAAATTAACACAATCTATTTAGTAACCAAAAACACTCAAAAAGTATCAACACATTCTATTTGGTATTAGCCAAATACATTTGGTAATAAAAACTCGGAAAACTTAGAAAGGGTAAACGAACATCAACGAAACCTTAGTATGTTGGATTTTCCGATATGTATACTCTGTTTGACAAGAACGTGTACAGCGGAACCCGAAAAACTAATTGGGATAAGGCATTAAAAAAATACACACGTACTACGTAATATAATTCAAGATGTTTTATTATTAATAAGTTGTCTAGTCACTTCCATTATTAATAATTACCGGGCATCTCCGTGGCATACTTTCTACTAATTTTCTAGCATAATCTAGGGGCAAAGACTTTCATATAAGTCGAATCTGTCAAAATAACTGCTTGACGTTTCAGATCTTTTTCCCTTGGAGCTTGAACTTCATGAGTGTCCAAACTTTTTCTGTGGGATTTGCATCTGGTGACTGCGACAGCCAATCCCTTACGTCAACGTCATTTTCCCGTTTCCACGCAGTACAATGACCAGTCCGATGTTTTGGGTCATTGTCCTCTTGCAGTAGCCAGTTTTTTATTTTTTCTTATGAACCAGCTTTGAGTAGATGGTAATAAAGCCCTCTGATATATTTTATACATTTTGGCAGCGTTCAAATTATTCGTGAAAATGTGCAAAGTGCCAAATCCCCGCTTTGAGAAACAACCCCAGACCTGAACCTTTACCGGATGTTGAATAGTCCGCTGGATGAGTATATTGATGCGGGTACACCAGGTATGATTAACGGCGTCTTTTTTTGACTTGTTTTTCGGACAGTAGTGATTTCTTCACCGTGGTTCAAAATTTCCCTCCATGAGCTAGTCAACGTCTTCTTATAGTGTCACATTTCAGAATTTTCAGAACTTTTTTCACGTAAAACCACCTGTCCGCTACGCAATAAAAATTATTTTCAAACACCCGTAAACTCACTCTGTCCTCCTTTTTCATTTTCTTTGCAGTGCCGAGATCTGGTACGTCATCGACAGTTTTACGTCGAAATAGCCTTTCACCCATTAACTTACAAATTTCTTTAATTTTCCCATGTATTTAGCAACGGCTCCGTACGACATTTTCGGTCCTTTCAAATGTGTACACAGAAACACAGCTTCGTAACGTGATGCGTATTCAGCACTCATGATGAAATTTGTTCTTTTGTAATCAAGGTCGAACGACAACTGCGTTTTTCTATATATAGCATCTTGTAGAAAGGGTCCTGCTACCTGTTCGCGTTTGAATCTGCCCTCTAGCGGTTTTCAGGAAAAAATGTAGCCGTATATGCTCTTGTCAAACAGACTGTTATAGTAATGGATTCCGATTTGGATGATGTGTAGTGTATGTGTTTAGTGTTCATATGTAATAAAAAAATTATGATAAAACCTTCCAAAAGGGATCACTTAAAGTATTGTCTTAAGTTGCACACGCTACTCATATTTTTAACACTTAGAGGCAGACTGTTTTACCCCACAGGATAAATGCTCTGTCATTTCCCTGCCCCATAGATCAATTTGGATTAATCTATTTATTCGATGAAAATCAAAATCAACCTCAAAACTTTATTCTTATCCGAAGGGAAATTTATCTCTCAGACACAATGGAGATATCCCATTAAGGGAGTTTTTTTTTAAATGTACAAACGGTCATGTAAAATTTATAATGCTTCTATTTTATCTCATTTCCATTAAAGCGTCTCACTTTGAAAAATAATATTTAAAAAACAAACACTTTTAACAATCTTTTCGCTCTTAATTCAAAGTAGTGTCCTTTTTAGCAGCTTAATAATAAAGCCTTCCCCATTTATGAGGGTTTTGTAAATAAAATGAAAGATTTCTGTTGTACCCGAAACCCTTAATCAGGGTCCCTGTGAATCTCGTGACAGTGTCTGAAAAATCTTTTTCGGAGGGTCTTTCACGTTTTCGGAGAAACATTGTATTTTTAGTTTGAGTAAGCAACATTTTTTTTCACATTATTAATTTTTATTTGAGAATTATAATTTTCGTTTAAATAAACTTTGCATTAGTTGAAAAATAATTGAAACTGCCATTTGGGGGATTTTAAATATTTTCCCCTTCAATTAAACTTTGATTGACTAACACTTAAATTTTTTTATTCACCGACGCGTTAATCTTTCATTAACATATAAAAAAACAAAAACAAGGTTACATCTGTACGATCTCTGTTTTTAAATACTTTTTGGCATTTCGGTAAAAAATATAAAATATTGTATTATTTTTTTAAGACTTTTTGTCACTTAAGTTTTTGAAAGCCGAAAGTCATCGTTGATTCTCGTGGTGTAATTATATACCTCCTTGTATATAACACTTTTCTAAAATATTTCGCAGATTGTTTATAAATCGCATTCTTAATTTCAGTGTATTTGTTTAAATTAAAAAAAAACCCTCAACCCTTTAATCTGTCTAATTTGAAGAGTTTGCTTGATTGAGGTCCATTTTTCAAAAAAGAACAATAACATAATGATTACGGTTGTATCGTTTACCACTTTGGTTGAATTTTAAAGTATTTGATTTACTTCATTTTTATAAGTTCAATTTTCTCTCCATATTCGCAGTTTCACTTTCCGTGGTTTCAGTTACCAGCGGATACCGAGGAAATCATGACACATTTGTCTACCTCCTTTATCGGTGGTATCTTTGGGCAATATGATCCTAGTTTGTTACGAGATAAATATTCAGGTCTAACTGGTGTCATGTTTCATTAGAAGAATATGTGATTAATTGACCCAAATGAAATACTAACTATTTTTTAAAATATTTTTATGAGATTAGTAAACTACACATATTTGATAAATATTATAATATATATGTCATAGACCTTAACCACCTTAACGTCCTAGAGACAAACCGAAAACGTTCCGCTCGAAGAAAGTCTAAAAGTAGGTGGTAGAAACATGTGTCATGATGATAAACATAAGAAGTTGAATAATTATCCATTTTTTGTTAAATATTCTACTCATTTTTTTATTGGTGTTAAGTTATTGAAACAAAAAATATTTCTTTGGATTTTGAAATTCGCGTGTAATATTGAGGTAGTTCTTTTATTTGCATTTATATTTTTATTTGTCTTACGTAAAGGAATAATATTAAAAATTCTACGTAACAATCGCTATTTTTTAACAATGAAATACAAGTAGTGACAAAAAAGTGAAAAAAAAAACAATGTATCAGGAAACCATCAGTGTTTGAGTTCAGGATAGTGTATAATTGCAACTATATTAATTGAACTACCGACTTTGACAACAGCACATAAATTTTCAATATTCAAATTATTCAATGGGCTGTTTTATATGAATTAATGAATTACGGGGGACATAAAAAAATACATAATGAATGGGCAACCTCCGTGACCTAGTTGGTAAAACTCCTGTATTCGGACTCAAGTGTAAGGAGTTTTTTCTTTTGGTTTTAATTTTTTTGAATAGGGCACTTATGTGGTTTTTCCTTTGGACCCTAGTACCACGTTTGTGGTTGGTTTGAAGAGATTGTCGCATGAGAACAAACCAACTAGGTTGTTGTAAAAAAAAAAAAAAGTGAAGTACAATGCAATGGGGATCAAGGAATAGATAGGAGTAAATCGATGGATTGCATTAAATTTATGGCGTCACAAAAAATGAGAGATACGGTAGGAAATGATAAGTAAATAATAATAAATTATAGCTGACATGTTGAGTAAGATGAAAAAGAGCGCTCTTAGAAAGTTTGAGCATGTAAAATGGTAAATGAAGAAATGCTAACAAAACAAACATAACGTGCAAATTTGAATAAAATTGTATCTATGCATTAAGTGAAGGATATTTTAAAAGAAATAAACGCAGTATGTCAGTTAAATCGTAGAAATTGTTTGAGGTGTATGGATGAAGAAGACACGAGAAATGTATGCCGAGATAGGAAAGTCTAGTTTTCTGTCCTCTTTGACTTTCTTGATACGGAAATGGCGTGATGGTGATATGTATGTATTAAATTTATTTTATAATGTTGCTTCAGTTATTCTTGTTATATACGAGTATAGTGTGTATTATTATGGAAATTCTTCTCAGATTCTTGATCCGCTTCCCCTGTGCCAGTTAACACCCCAAGCCCAAATGTCATGCAGAATACCTGAACAGGGGCGCTCGGTTCTTCAATGGGTTACCGACTTTCACTTTAAACGCTGGATTTAACGACAGGGAGTTTTTTGATCGATTGTCGGTTGATAAATGCGGTTGTACTGTGGAGCTTAATATTCTGACGTAGTTGAAAATTTACGAATAAATATGTCAAAATTGTGTAAAAATGTGAATAACCTTTGGAACTAACTTTTTTCTTTCATACAGAGCATAATAATTGGAAGCTCAATAAATCGATATTTATTAATCTGCTGTAGCATTGCGTTAGGCAGACGTTTTTTACAATGCGCTTTTTGTATTTCTCAATAGCGCTATCTGTAAGAATTTATGATAAGCTGCATGAAAGTTATAAAGTTCAATATTTGTAGCTTATTTTTTTAACTATTTAATAGGAAAAACACAAAAAACATGAACATTTGTACAATAATCCTTTGTAATTATGCTACTGATGTTGTTTTGAACATGTGATGTTTCCATAGGCCATTTCGTTTCTGCTATAATCCGGATTAGATATATTGGTGACCCAAAACTAATATTTCAGAACAACACAGAGACATAACATTATTTGGATAACAATGGGCTTAAGGATGGGGTTGAATGGGTCAAATTTGGAGGCTGTCGAGGAGTTTCAGGGACAAAAGGATACTCCAAGGGACCACACATAATTTTGAGAGAGCACCTTTGTTTTGGGACCAAGGCATAATAAACATAAGCTGGTTTTTATTGACGTTATTGTTATGGTTTTTGTTTTTTGTGCCACCCTAGAGTCCTTAAAAATGTACCAGCTTAGGATTTTTTTTTCTGTGCAGGCTTTTCACAAAGAATGTGATGTTTTTAACTCTTAATTTTCTCATCTAATTTAAAAATGAAATATAAACTTTCGATAAGTGTTTAATGAGCTATGGACAGAGACGATTTTCATCAAAAAATAAACAACTCGCAAAATATTTGGCGACAGTCTTAATACGTTTTAGTTTAATGTTATAATAACGTTTAAAACCATAATTCCGACGGCACGGCGTGACTCAAAAAAAAAACCCTTTTTTCGCTGACTTTTTCTCAACCCTTACAAGATCTCTGCAAATATATTTAAGTTCTGGCGTGCGTATGTTTTGTTATTGTGAACTGGAGTGGATTAATTTTACGCTTGTATATACTCGTATTTCTTCCTATCTTCTTTTTTTTGTATATAAGAGTCTTTGTTTACCTGAGCTTCGACTTGTCTCATGTTTGTATTTTATTTGTGATAAATGATATGCATGTGCATACTACTTTCTTATGTTTAATTGTATGTGATTCATATAAATGTTTATAATTTTTGTAACAAGTTGTATTTATATTGTTATAAAATAAATAAATAACACTATTTATTACCAATTTTAATTTATATTGCACCGTTTAGAGAGTAACCTCTCCTAAAGGTTATTTGAACTCTGGACTCGAACCTATTATTATTGACAGATTAAAATTATAAAAAAAAAATATAGTGGTTGTGGCTGTCGCCTATATTAAGGGTACTTCCCTGAATTTGTATGTATTCAGAAAAACATATTCAGTAAGAAAATCGTGAAAAACTTACCAAGGAAATACGTACTACAAAGAAACCTTTTTATATCTTCTGATATGTGATAGTTAGATATGTGATAGTAACACATTCAGCTTTAGGTGTAGTATAGCTTTTGTGTATAATGTGTATGTGAAGTATATCATGTATATTATAGTGTATGTGTGTTGTGTTTATATACGATCATACATTTTAATAAGACTTCCCCAAAAGGGTTGTATTCAAGTGCTTTTCAAAGCTGCACATGCCACATGTATCTCAAACACTAAGAGAAATACTATTCAACGCCACGGGATCAACGTCTATGTAACACAAATATATATGACCAATTGTAAGTTTCAAACTAGACTTCATGACTTAAAATAAGACAATAGTCACGCCTTATAAGTATTATTTTGAGTATTCAACAATTACAATTCACTATCGTATCTCCACCATAAAACGTGATATTAACTCCGAAATACCATTCAGCAAAGATTGGATAAAATATTTGATTCCAAAAGCTATTGACAATTATACACTAGTTATAACATTTAATCGTAATTTAATCAAAATATACAATAATACCTATATGCTATGGTCAGAAATACACAATCGTTTCAAACTCTATATCAGAATAAAGTACACATCATATTAACATCATTAGGAAAATGGAAAGCTGACATGAAAAAACAAAAGATATAACTTTTCGGGACACGCACATCATCGTGGCTCAGGTTTTGTTTACAACTAATCAGATTCAGAAATGTACGATTATATACTCGTCTATACAGGGTGTCTGATTTGTCATTGTGAAACATAACAGGATCTTATCGACTTATTACTATAAGAAACAACTGAATGAGAACCACGGTGAAATTCGTGGTTATCTACATTGACCTAACAAATTATATCTAAAAGTATTTGTACTCGATTTTATTAATTAACCACTTTTATTGCAAATACAATCTGATGGGCTTATTGCCATCTTCTAACAAACCCGACAAAAGTAAATTAAGTAAGTTACATGGTCGCAAGAAAACATTCAAATGACTATCCACCCACATGAACTCCATGAACACATACATGAGCATACGGTCACAAACCCCTCCAAGATGGACACTCACCCGAACTATCCTTTTCATATAAAGTGAGATTTCACCAATCAAAGCAAAAGGAAAGGATGGTGGAGAGGAAGTAAAAATCAGGAATGAAACACGTGATATTACTGACTAGAAATTAGGAGTTTTTTTAGTCGCTTTTTAAAACATGCCCAGGACGGATCGAGTCTAACATTGATTTGTAACTGATTCCAGAGTCTCACTGCATGGACAGTAAAGGACGACGTAAAAAAAGAAAAGCGGTCTGTTTGAGTATAGCGTTAGTCCAAGATTGGAAAGACGCAGAATATTTTCGGCGAGGTAAAAAAGGGCGGCGGGACAGTATAGGATATTATACAATATATATATATATATATATATATATATATATATATATATATATATATATATATATATATATATATATATATATATATATATATATATATATATATATATATATATATATATATATATATATATATATATATATATATATATATATATATATATATATATATATATATATATATATATATATATATATATATATATATATATATATATATATATATATATATATATATATATATATATATATATATATATATATATATATATATATATATATATATATATATATATATATATATATATATATATATATATATATATATATATATATATATATATA